>VFFE01007157.1:386461-502258 GCA_008921705.1 Burhinus oedicnemus | reverse complement strand
GGGGGGGGGGGGGGGGGGGAAGGATCACACACACACAAAAAAACCCAACCGAAAAATCTAGAAACCCAAATAGGCTGGAGAGTATGGGGTCGTTGGCATTATGCATCCTTCTCCCAGATGGTAGCCTTTGTAGCACTACAGGAAGCTGAGCCTGAGGCTCTTTCTGTTCCCTTCTCTTCTCGTGGGGAAGTTTTGTCTCACACTCCTCTTCCTGCAGGGAATTGGGCAGCCGTGAATGCTGGGTGAGATCTCAGATGTGCAAGCAGCTCGCCCTGAAGTCACTGGGTGCAGTTGGGCTCTATTGAAATTCTAAGTGGTTTGTGCAAGGTTTATTAGAAATACTCTTGTCCTTGTGCTTCGTTTGCATAAAAATAGCCTGGGTTTCTGAGACAATTGCTGCTAACAATGAAATTATGCTTGACATAGTTTCCCTCTTTAAACCAAAGAAGTTTTGAAAAGATTTTTAGTAGTAAAAGAACTTTGGGATATCTCTTCCCTCTCCTGCTTCTTAGATGTACCAAACTCATAGTGGAGCTTTTGAAGAAGGCGAGTGAATTCTGAGATGTGAGACATGGAAAAAGAAAAAGCCACTCATTTTCTAGTGGCATGGTGTAATCAGTAATGTGTGTTCTGCCTTGCTGGATGTTTGAAATACTTACCAAATGCAGTTAAGGTATTCCACTTTGCTTTTCTGTCAGTCTGAAAACACTGGGAATCTGGTTACGGAGTATTAAATTGGGGGTTTTTTTTGTTAGATGCTGAGATGTACAGTGTCTCCTTAGTGCCCTCAAGTGATATGTTATTTTGAAAATAGATAAGCAAGACCAAGTTAACTATTCTCTAAGGCTTTCCAGTATGCCCTGTCTTCTGTTTTGTTTTGCAGATTGCAAGAAGTATAGTCATTCTGTCTTGGGCAGTGCTGACTACATTGATACTTAATAATAAGAACCAGTTGTAATTTGACTCTGGAGAGTGAAGTGTGTTAACAAGTGTGGCTAAAGAAAGTCATGTGACTTGATTTTTAAAAAAAGGTTTTAGATATAGTATTGGCCTTATGCACTCCCATGGCAAGTTTCAAACACTTAAAAATCCAAACCAAAACAAAAAAACCAGAACACTTGCTGTACTGTATTTAACTACTGTGCAGAAGTAATCTGCAGTAGTGTAGTGTGTCTCTGGTGTTCTGCACTGTACCGTATCATATTTTATTGTGGTTTTTAGATTTCTTTGATATTACTTCCCCATTCCATGTTGATCTGAACAGCAGGGGACTTGCAACCTTAAAGATCAAGCAATGTTTCCACTGGCTCCTGTGCTGTGGCATACCAACATGCAAGTTACTTTAGGAATGAATGTAATGTGATGGCCTGTGCTCTGGGTGTGCATTTTGCATTCTTAGTTAGCAAAAGAATACTTGAATGTGAGAATTTTATTATCCTAGAAGAACCAGATGCATTTTTATTCTTTTTTTTTAGCTTGTCATGAAGATTCCATTGTTTCAGCATATTCTCTAAATCTCTTGTAGTATATAAGGCATGTTCTTAATGAGCAAATGAACTGTTGCTAAACAGTACTTTCAGATGTCTTCATGCTTCTGTCAAAGTTCATGCTGATGAAGAGACAGCTGATTTAGAGAAAAATATTTCCATTTGAAAATTGTTGCTAGAGACCCTCATGTATTTATGCCTGCCCTGCTATATAGTCTCAGGGAGCAGGTTCCAAAGTGGTGGTATGTGTGAAATGTCAGCTCAAATTAGCTTTCCCTTTGAGCTCTGTAAACAGAAAATGTAGAACAAATTTTCTAGTGTGATCAAGTTACTGAAGTAATTGTAGTAAAAATATCTTGTTCCTATTAAATTGCACAAAACTAGTGTTTACTGGATCTCTGAGACCCAGATGTGTTTGGGAATGAGTTATATGATCAGCAGTAGTTCTGCTGGGTTCTGAGTGTGGAAATACATGTTTACAAAATAGATGTCTTACTAATGCGCTTCTTTGGTTCCTGTAATATGAAGCTGGATGGTACATAGTTCTTGTTTGTAGAAAACAACATTCGATTCTGGTACAAAAATTAGAAGAAAAACTTGGTAATTTCCTGCTTGGTAATTTTATGTGAATTCTTGTTTGCTTTTGACTGATGATCCTGTCTGATGAGCCATACATTGTGAACTCTGGATTTTCTAATACAAAAGACCTCTTAATGCCTTTTAAGTGAGAAGGTTGGCTTGGTACTCTTTCAACTGCTTCAGATGGGCCAAGCCAGTTCCGAGATCCTGCATTGGAAATTCAGTCTGCCTGGTGTTAGGTGTAGCTGGGAAGCAAGCAGTGTAACCTTTGAGGGGAGAAAAACTGTTACAGTACAGAAGTTTGCAATTAGTCATTGGCTGCCGCATTTTTAATAGAAAACATAATTTAGCAATTTTTTTAAAATCAGGTGCTCTGTGGATGTGTATAGTCTTAAATCCCCACTGCAAGTTGGAGCAGAAGGCCAGTTGGCTAAAACAGCTGAAAAAATGGAACAGTGTGGATGTTTGTCCCTGGGAAGATGGAAACCATGGAAACGAGCTGCCCAATTTAACCAATGCTTTGCCTCAGGGTGCAAATGCTAACCAAGGTGAGCCTAAACATATGCACTGACTGCAACATATAATATAACCTCTATCTTACATACCCTAGCCTTGCAGAATTCAGCATTCTTTCCTGGGACAAGTAACTTTCTTGTTGAGGGTTGACCAGCCAAAATTATTTTCACTAATACTATCCTTGCAGAAAGGATAAATAGGTGGGGTTTTTTGTACTGGGGCTGCAGTGTTTTCAAAGCAAGTATTTGTGTTTAGTTAGGTCTTCTAACTTTTCACTTGGTGCTTCTAAATACGTGTTGCATGAAAATTGGATGTCCTTAAAGTATGTCATGTAAAAGCCTGTTGTTTCTTTGCTTGACTATAATCTTGTATTCCTTCTGGTGTTGGGGTTTTTATTTTGTTTGCAGTTACAAAGCCTTTGATACCTATGTAAAGAGAGATCTGTTGCAACTGCATTAAACTTGTGTGTGAGAAACTAAAGCAGCTATCGGTGGGATGTGCTCTGTATGTGCAGTCTGCATTGCCAGGTGTGTGTGGGGTGCAGTGGCAACACTGCTGTCTTGGAGGAGGTGTCTCTTCTTACTCAATATCATGCTTTCTAATCTAAAATGTGATTATAAAATCTGACAGAAGCTTTGTCCAGTCCTTTTCAAGCAAAGACAGCTACTTTGTTAATAGCTGGGGAAGATGCAGTATATTTGCCTGGGAAAACACCATCATAATCCTCAAACACCTCAGTATTTTGATACATATTTCATATAATTATGATAAAGTTAACATTAAATGCTTGGGACGTGGCAGATTTGGACTTAGATGGGTTTTTCCTTGTTTCTTTTTCTTGGAGGATTACCACTGAAGAAAACAGACTTGGTTCCTTTTTAAATCTCACAGCTGGCCAGGGATAGAAGTTTGTTCAGCATACAGCTCCCTACAGAGGTGTTTTGCTTTCTGTATCTTGTGATGTTCAGTTCGATCTGGGCAGGCTAGTGGTAACTCTGGCATGGTATCTCAACGTTCATAGACATAGTGCCATGTTGACAGAGTGATTTTGCCATAGGAGGTTGCCCAGTAAGGATTATATCAGTCCCATGGCCTCAGTACCTCACTTCCTTTACAGTATTTGTATATGTTTATGACAAAAAAATTTATACAAGTGCTCAAAGTTAATGTCACTTCTCAAAGAGAACAACTGACAGTCTTTCATATGATGTTCATCTGTCCCTCATCCTGGCAGATCTGGGTCTGAGGAGGAGAGAAGCTGGGGATGCTTGGGTAGCTGTGTGCCATATGCCTTCTAGTTTGTTTTTAGGGGAATTCTGTATGTGCTGTTGAATGTCGTTCATCTCAAGCTGTTCTCTATGCAAAGTCGTGTTTAGCATCAGCCGTGCTGGTTGGTAGATCTCTCTCCCTGAATGCAAAGTGAATGGCACATATTTTGTCTGAGCTGTTGGGTAGTAATAGGATGTGAAATGTCATCTGCAGGCTGCTTGGTGTAGAGGGGGGCAAGGCAGGCTGCTCTCAGTTGGGGGTTGGTGAATAGGTGGAGGACAAGTACTTTGAATGACTGATTCACATATGAATGAGTAAAAGCTGATGCAGCTTTCTGAACTTGTGAAAATGACAGATTCATCGAACAGGCCACATCGGACGGTGTTCACTCGAGCCATTGAGGCGTGCGATCTGCACTGGCAGGACAGCCACTTACAGCACATTATCAGCAGTGACCTATACACCAACTACTGTTACCATGACGACACTGAAAACTCGCTCTTTGACTCTCACGGGTGGCCCCTCTGGCATGGTAAGTGGCTAAACCGGAAAGACGTTTCCATGACTTGCTGCTTTGTTCATTTTCTATGGCATTATTTTTGGGGGGATGGTGGGGAGATGAATGAAAAGCCTGGCAAAAAGAACAGAGACTCCCTTGAAATGCTGGCTCAGAAGTAGTCCTTTAAGTCCCTCTTGCATAGTTTTAAAAACAAAAAAAACAAACAAAAAAGCCCTTTTGAGTAACCTAGCAAAACAGGCCATTACAGACATGGAAGCATTGCTATTCCTCAATTATTTTCTCCATTTTAGAACATGTTCCTACAGCCTGTGCAAGGGTGGACGCATTACGATCTCATGGATACCCACGAGAAGCACTGAGGCTAGCAATAGCTATTGTTAATACACTAAGAAGGCAGCAGCAGAAACAGCTGGAAATGTTCCGGGCTCAGAAGAAAGGTAAATGTGGGGAAGAGAGAAGGGCAAAGGACATGCCAAGGTGACAAGAACACTGGACTGGAATTTTGCATGAGAAAACCAGTTTTGAAACTAAAGTGAAAGAGGTGACTTTAACTCTTCAGTCCAAATGATCATAGTGCTAATGTCACATTCTGGATGTCAGGGGTTTTCTGTAAGCTGCATTGTGGGCAGTGCAGGGGCAAGGGCTCTGTTCTGCCTTCTGCCGTATGTCTGTCATGATGGGGCCTTTATACCAATCAGGGTTTTTGGTGACACAGTGAAAACATTCATCCGGTGTAAGTTACAGGCTTTTAAACAGCTTTGAATTTGGCATGTCAGGTTTTTTAAATAATTTTTTTCTCTGATGTATAATTTAGCTGAACTATCTGAGTTGTAGGCCTAAAGTAACAATGAATCATAGACTCATAGAATGGTTTAGGTTGGAAGGCACCTTAAAGATCATCTAGTTCCAACCCCTCTGCCATGGGCAAGGACACCTCCCACTAAGTCAGGTTGCTCAAAGCCCCATCCAGCCTGGCCTTGAACAGTTCCAGGGATGGGGCTTCCACAACTTCCCTGGGCAACCTGTTCCAGTGCCTCACCACCCTCAGTGAAAAACTTCTTCCTGAGATCTAATGTAAATCTCCCCTCTTCTAGTTTGAAGCCATTACCCATCATCCTATCACTACATGCCCTTGTAAAAAGTCCCTCTCCAGCTTTCCTGTAGGCCCCCTTTAGATATTGGAAGGTGGCTATGAGGTCTTCCTGGAGCCTTCTGTTCTCCAGGCTGAACAACCCCAGATCTCTCGGCCTGTCTTCACAGGAGAGATGTTCCATCCCTCTGATCATCTTCGTGGCCCTCCTGGACCCTTTCCAAGAGGTCAACGTCCTTCTTGTGCTGAGGACTCCAGAGCTGGACACAGTAGTCCAGGTGGGGTCTCAGTAGAGTGGAGTAGAGGGGCAAAATCACCTCCCTTGGCCTGCTGGCCATGCTTCTTTTGATGCAGCCCAGGATATGGTTGGCTTTCCGGGCTGCAAGCATGCGTTGCTAGCTCATGTTGAGCTTCTCATTCACCAACACCCTCAAGTCTCTCTCCTGAGGGCTGCTCTCGATCCATTCTCAGCCCAGCCTGTATTTGTGCATGCAATTGCCCTGACCCAGGTGCAAGACTTTACGCTTGGCCTTGTTGAACTTCATGAGGTTTGCATGGGCCCACCTCTCAAGCCTGTCCAGGTCCTTCTGGATGGCATTCCTTCCCTCCATGTTGACTGTGCCACACAGCTGAGTGTCATCAGCAAACTTGCTGAAGGTGCACTCAGTTCCACTGTCCATGTCACAGAATCACTGGGATTGGAAGGGACCTCTGTAGATCATCTAGTCCAGCTGCCCTGCTAGAGCAGGGTCACCTAGAGCAGATTGCGCAGGATGGTGTCCAGGTGGGTTTGGAATGTATCCAGAGTTGGAGACTGCACCACCTCTCTGGGCAGCCTGTTCCAGTGCTCTGCTACCCTCTAAGTAAAGAAGTTCCTCCTCATGTTTAAATGGAACTTCCTATGTTCAAGTTTGTGCCCATTACCTCTTGTCCTATCACTGGACACTACTGAAAAAAGACTGGTTCCATCAGTCACTGACGAAGATGTTGAACAGCAGTGGTCCCAGTGCTGACCCCTGAGGAACGCCATTTGTCACTGCTTGCCACTTGGACATCAAGGTGTTGGCCGCAACTCTTTGAGTGTGGCCATCCAGCCAGTTCCTTATCCGTCAAGTGGTCCATCTATCAAATCAGTGTGTCTCCAATTTAGAGACCACGGTGTCATGCTGGACAGTGTCAAATGCTTTGCATAGGTCCAGGTAAATGATGTCTATTGCTCTCCCCTTATCCACCAACGTTGTAATGTTGTCATAGAAAGCCATCAAATTTGTCAGGCATGACTTGCCCTTGGTGAAGCCATGTTGGCTGTCACCCATCACCTCCTTATTTTCCATGTGCCTTAGCATAGTTTCCAGGAGGATCTGCTCCATGATCTTGCCAGGCACAGAGATAAAGACTGCCTGGTCTGTAGTTACCCAGGTCTTCCTTTTTTACCCTTTTTGAAAATGGGGTTTATGTTTCCCCTTTTCCAGTGAGTGGGAACTTCACCAGACTGCCATGACTTCTCAAATATGGTGGATAGTGGCTTAGCAACTTTGTCCGCCAGTTCCGTCAGGACCTGTGGATGGATTTCATCAGGTCCTATGGACTTGTGTACCTTCAGGTTCCTTAGATGGTTGTGAACCTAATCTTCTGGTACAGTGGGTTGTTCTTCTTTCTCCCAGTCCCTGCCTTTGCCTTCTGCAAAGTGGTGGTTGCGCAGTGTGGTTAGAACCCTTGCTGGTGAAGACTGAGACAGAAAGGTCATTGAGTACCTCAGCCTTCTCCATATCCCAGGTGACCAGGGCTCCTGTTTCCTTCCAGAGAGGGCCCACGTTTTCCCTGGTCTTCCTTTTATCACCAATGTACTTATAGAAGTTTTTCTTGTTGTCCCTGGCCAGATTAATTCTATCTAAGCTTTAGCTTGCCTAACCTGGTCCCTGGCTTCTTGGACAGTTTCTCTGTGCTCTTCCCAGGCTACCTGTTCTTGCTTCCACCCTCTGTAGGCCTCTTTTTTGCTTTTGAGTGTGTCCAGAAGCTCATTGTTCATCTGTGCAGGCCTCCTGGCTTTTTTGCCTGATTTCCTCTTTATTGGGATACGTCGCTCCTGAGCTTTGAGGAGGTGATCCTTCAATACTAACCAGCTTCCTTGGGCCCTTCTTCCCTCCAGTGCTTTATCCCATGGTACCCTACCAAGCAGATCCCTGAACGGGCCAAAGTCTGCTCTCCTGAAGTCCGGGGTAAAGGCAGCACTACGGAAATTAATCAAATTTGATGGTTTGTTCCAAAAGAGTTCTTATAATACTTAAAATGTTGTGTTTCTGGTTTTTTGTTTTTGAAACACTTTTTTGTAAAATGTTGTGTGGTGTTGCTCTGATGAGCGCAACCCCTAGTTTGTTTTGTTTTGTTTTTTAAGGAACGTTCTCCTTCAGATACACTTTCTATGCCATGTGATCCTTGCTACCCAATATAATCCCATACTGAACTTTGTTAGTTTGAAGACGCAGTGGAAGAAGGGGATGCCTTTGTGGTTAAAGAATGCACATGGAAAAACTGGAATTACTTTCTCAGCTGCTATAGGAATCCCTTAATTCAAATTTTATATTAGCTCTTTGTTGCTACTCTTAATTATGTCTCCTCATGCATTGTAGGCAAAAATACCAGTGTGCAGTTGTGTGAATTTTTAAAGTGTGTGTGCAGATGTTTTCCCAGAAATGAGCATTTAGAAGATGAGGTAGACACCTGACTGAAAAAGAATTAGCTGGCAGTTCCTGTGTGCTTCCATTTTTTCTTTCCATAGTACCCAAGGAAGGTTTTTTTTTGAGCACTGCTGTGGATCCTAGATTTGAACAAAACTTAGAAACACTTTGTATTATTACTGTGGAGAATTTGCGAAGTCTTTTAATCATGTAATGTGTTTTCCCTTAACAAGTGTTCCCTTAAAAGCTTTTCAGCTTTTCTAGCTTCTCAGTCTGGGGGGGGTGGGCTATGCCTGTGTGTGCCTATGTACGTACCACTGGCAGGTGTGAGAGGTCTGCTGCAAGTGTGCTGGCTGTAGTACTCCTCTTCATTCCTGGTTGCTAATGCAGTATCTAGACATTCAATACTTCTGTTAAGTTCCTTTCCCTGTGAGCAGTTTCTATAGCTGTCAACTAATATTATGCTATTATAAATAAAAAATGGAATGTATGAAGTGTGATCCATCCTACCCTGAAACAAAGAAGTTTGTCGTTTCTGTGTTGTCACTCACTGCTTTTTTATTTTTTTCCTCTTATATGTGGTGTTTTTAAAAAACGCTCTTTTAATACTGCAAAATGTGCTGGTCTTCCCTCTAAGCAGAAGAATTCTGCAGCTACAGCCCAGCTTTAGTTTTTAGTGCAGCAAACACCACATGCTTCTACTTAGCTTTTATTCATGTGACTGATCTGATGTGTGTGGAACCACTTGCGTGATTTAAAGTTAAATGTCTATAGCACTGGGGGACTAAAGCATTTGGGGTGACACAAGTGAAGCTCATAATTAGCCACAATAGAATAAATAGAACAAAAGTGAGTCAGTAAGAAGTTACTGTGATTGATCCTTTTTGGTAATACTACTTGCTTCAGCTGTCTTCTTTAGTATGTGCTATTTTTTAGTAAGGCAGTGATTTACTTGTTTGGTTTTCATACTGTGTATCAGTGGGTTCTTCAGAAAACCCCACCCTCCTGAGGATGTGGCTGTTTCATTTTGTAGCCCCACCCATTTAAATAGGCGAGAAGCAGAATTTAAAAGGTCTGTGATAATATGTATGATTGCTCAGAAGGATGGCACTTTGTGAACAAGAGAGTGGAGGCAGGTGCAAGTTACTGTGTAACAGCCAGAGAAACAGAGCGTCCATAGTGGCTGGTATATGGTGTTTAAAAGGTCACACATAATGAATCAGATCTCTTATAGTTCAGTCGTGTGTGTGTCTAGGAGGATAACATTTGGGAGTTGGAGTCAAAGGGGAGCTGTTGCCATAAGACTCTTAAGAAAAAAAGGATTTGGGGAATCTCTGACATCCACACTTCCTTCATTCACTGTGCTAAACAATTTTTTCATGTTGAAACCAAATGGTGAGTGAGGGCTACAAAACAAAGTATCCATGAAGGTATTTGACTGAAATTTTAGAATGACAAAAAAATGCACTTGGTCCACTTAAAGGACAATTTGTTCTTGTGTACCTCATTTAAACATTTTATTTTTTTTAAGGAGCTGTCATCCTGATTTTATTACTTCAGTAAATATTTAGATGCAGGATAAGCTCATATTTTATTTATGAAATTGGAACATATTTTAGAATATTTCCATTTATTTCAGTGCCATCAGTTTAACTTAAAATGTAAAAGTGGTACTGTGTCTTTTTGAGTGAGGAAACTGTTACGAATATTTTACAAAAAAAAATTCTTTAGTGTAATTTTTCAGCAGACATTTTCAGAAAAGTTACTGGTGTTGAGTAAGAGATTTCAAAAGACACTGCAGTTGAAATTTTTGACCCATAATATACTTTGCTAGTGCTCAAAATGTTTTGCCTTCGTTCTTCTTTTTTTCCTTCTTTTAACATACAAAGGGCAATGAGTTCACCCTGAAAGTTCAATACTGAACGCATTTTAATCAATTTTACTTTTATAGTTGTTTTGAGGGGCTAACGTGCTCTCTTTCCCTCCCTTCTCCCTCCATTTCTGTCACAGAACTTCTCCACAGAGGAGTAACCTCAATAACAAATCTTGAAGGTTGGGTAGGACACCCTTTGGACCCTGTTGGCACCCTCTTCAGTAGCCTGATGGAAGCCTGCAGGGTGGATGATGAGAGCTTCCATGGATTCTCAGACTTCACGGGTAAGACCAGGCAAAGGGAGCAATATTCTATTCGTCATCATTCACCGGAGGCATTTTTCTATCTTGCCTTTCTGAATCGGCTTCAAAGACAGTGTTTTTATAGTATAAGAACTCACATTTGCATTCCTTAAGAAAACACAAGGGAGAGGAAAACGTTTAAAGTAAAATATGAAGGCACTTAAAATTACCAGTTACTCATTCTTGAAGACAATTCTGTATTTCACACTTGAAATAAAACCAAAGAGACTTTATAGCATCAGCCCTCTCCGTACACATTGCTCTGTCCTCTTTCTGAGAAATTGCAGGAAATCACAGGATCACAGAATTGTTGAGGTTGGAAGGTACCTTGGAAGATGATCTAGTCCACCTGCTGTGCTGAGAGCAGGGTCACCTAGAGCACACTTAGGTTTTGCATAACTCCAAGAATGAACACTGTACGATCTTTCTGGGCAACTTCTTGCAGCATTCAACCACCCTCACAGTAAAAAAAGTGTGTTCTTATGCTCAGATGGAATTTCCTATATTTCAGTTTGTGCCCATTGCCTCTTGTCCTGTCACAGGATACCACTGAGAAGAGTCTGGCACTGTCTTTACATTCTCCCATCAGATATTTATACATTTTGGTAAGATCTTCCTGAGCCTTTTCTTTTCCAGGCTAAATAATCCCACTGGTCTCCCTCTCATTATATGGGAGATGCTGCAGTCTTTTAGTCAACTTTGTGGCCCTGAACTGGATCTGCTCCAGTATGTCCATGTGCAGTGGAGCCTACAACTAGACATGGCACTGCAGGTGTAGGCTCACTGGTTCTGAGCAGAGGGAAAGGATCACCTCCCTCAACCTGCTGGCAACGCTCTTCCTAACGCAGCCCAGGATGTTATTGGACTTCTTAGCTACACATGTACATAATATTTCAAATTGATGGCAAAGCACTTAAAATTGACAACATACATGGTCTATAATTATATGAATTGGAAAGTAGTATTGCAGTATTGATACGTGATTTAGGATGGGATGTGTATGCCCATTTTAATTTCAGTATTTGCTTCCCAGTAGCTTAACTGATTAACTCCTTATTGTCAGTCTTTTTCCACCTCTGCGGTAGCTTCTTATCAACACCCGTGTGGACAGAAACTGGATTCATCCCTCTATCTGCAGCTCTTTTATATGCACATCTACAATCTTCAGGGCTTTCCCTCAAAACTCCTTTTGTTCAATTAGATTTTCTTCAATGCATTTCTAATCCCATATTCACCATTTCTGGAAGAACTTTTAATTGAAAGAAATTGGCAATCAGATATAAAAAAAACCCAAAACAACACTGTGAAATAAAAACAGTGTGTGTTGAAAAGTAAATTCCTCCTACACATGCATATGCCATCTACCAAATGCCTTTGGCCTTCCTGTTTGCTGCAGTTGTCCTTCTTACGTCTGACCATTATAACTTTTTGTTCCCAAATTAGACTATAAATGCTACAGGTTGAAATAGCATTTTGTCATGTGGTATGTCTGTGAAGTGCCAAAAAAATTGGTAGTACTCTTTAAAGCAATTCATGGCTTGGTCTGTGTGAAATTTACATTTAATCTTTACTAAAAGTAGGACTTCTAGGGTTATTATACATTTTTATCACAAATACAACTGTAACAAATAAAGCCTGAAAAGAGCATTAGCAATGAGAGGATGCCTTAAAATTGTGGACTTCCCAGGCCCATTGTATCTGCACAATCCTAATAGATTTGACAGAAATCTGTGCTTGTACACCTTTCCCTTGCTCTTACACATCAGGGCTTTAAGAAAATACAGAATGGATGGGGGAAAAAAGTTGGAATGGATCTTGCAATTTTGGCCTTGTTGACACAAAGCGGGAGAAACTGCCTTTCTCTAAATTGTGCTGTTTAAAAATGAAAACTCTTATTTTTGCTTGACTGGGTTATTTAAAGCCTGATTGTTTTGTGTGTTTCTGCCATGTGGAATTGGATGGGATATTTGAGATTGGATCATTGGATTTTGAGATGGTGCTAGTAATTTAAATCATTTTAAACACCCCTAATACTAACATAGGAATCACTTGTGTATGTGGCATTATAGGCAGATTATGGGTTAGAGTGATTTGCTAATGTGTTTGTCTTTCTGTCACCCCTTACAGAGAACATGGGGCAATGCAAATCTCTGGAGTACCAGCACCTGCCTGCACACAAGTTCTTAGAAGAAGGGGAATCGTATTTAACTCTGGCTGTGGAAGTAGCATTGATAGGGCTGGGACAGCAACGAATAATGCCAGATGGCTTGTATGCACAAGAGAAGGTTTGTCGAAATGAGGAGCAGCTCATTTCTAAACTACAGGAAATTGAATTGGATGATACTCTGGTGAAGATTTTTCGAAAACAAGCAGTCTTCCTATTAGAAGGTAGATCAATATAGATGCTAACTGCTTCTTTAAACTGTCTTCACTTACACAAGCACACAGAACTAGTATTCCTGTGGAAGCTGCCTTACATACTTCAGATGTTTTTCTGACATAGAACTCAGCAAAATTTTGTTTCCAATCTCTTACGAAAATCAAACATACTTCAGATATCACGTGACTATAGAGATAAGGCATCTATTGACCTATAAGCCTTTTGGTTTAGTTTTGATTACATTTTTTTCTTTAGATTTGTTGCTTGTCATAGTCTCGGTATCCTGATTATACAACCCAGGCTGACAATTAAATAGTACAGACATCAGTTATCATCAACAGTTCCCAGGCAGCAAAATTCTAAGTGTTCCTTGTATCCTGAAAAAAGGACTGGCAGCTCTGTACGTATGTGAAGGTTTTTTACCTCTGTTCCAAGTGAAGAGCTCAGAACTTAGAATTGCTGGGACAGAAATGTAACATTTTATTTGTAGCAGTTAGGAAAATGACTTGCTTCTGAAGTTTGTATCGTATATGAAAACTGAAATATGTGGTCAGATATTGAGGCTTAAGGTCGGGTCTTGTGACTAAATTTTGACCAAGACAATTTGTGTTTGGGAATTAGCTGGTGCGTTACAATAAAATCTGTACAAAAAAGTGCATACTTTTGCCTTAGCTTTTAAAAAGGCTTAACATGTAGCACTTAAGCCTCATGTTCAGAGAGCAGTCTCATGGGTTCTGAGGTTGTCTTTCTGTTTTTTGGGTTTTTTTTTTTTAAATGGAAGAAAAAACTTTAGAGGACCCAATTAGCCGAAGGCATGGTCCAAGTTTTGAGTGCTTGCTCAAGGGATGGTGGGGAGTGGTACTGCTCTAGGTAAGTTGTGAAGACTCTTACACAGCAGTCAGGTTTTGCTTTCTTTCTGTAAGACATTTGTCTTTTAAAACTTCCTCTTTAATGGAGAAGGTGTGTGGTGTTTAGGGTTCTCGGCTTTGAGTCACTGTTTTTGCCTGGATCCTTAAAGACTTTGGTACCTAATGATGATGCCATTTGAAACTACAAGGAGGCAAAGCTAGGATTACCACTTTCTACTTTTGCTACCACAGGCTTGCTGAATGAGCCCCATGGAGCACTGGACCCATTCTGACATTTGTATGCACACTGGTAGTGTGCTTAGTACTATACAGTACTATACAGTTTGCAGAGAGAAGCCGCACCATGGGAAGAGTTTCCATGATGGTGTGGCTGTACTGCTGCTTTATGGCCTTTGGACAAGAATAGCTGCTTGCTGGATCCAGCTATTAACTACCATATAGGGATCCTATGGATTATAAAATCAATTTGCTGCGTCTATGTACTAGTAGGGACTCTTTATGAAGAAAAGCCAGGATTTCTCTAAAGTATTCTCTGATAATTCTAGTTTACTACTTTGATCACTGAAATTCTTTTAATGTTTTCTTAGAGTAGTAAACAAGTGATCATAGGAGGAAATCTGCTAATGTAACTATCTGCAATATTGCTGTTTTGAGTAGTGTGCGGTGATGGTCTTTGCATTCCTGTGTGCTGAGAAATCTGGCTTTCCTGCAATAGCTTCAGTTTACCCCAGGTTAGGCAGAAACTGCTAGCTCACATGGACGAAAAACTGTGCAGTGATTTAAGATGCTAATCACATCAATTGTGTTTTTATTGTTAAAGTCCTGTAGATATAATAAAGAAAGCTTAATCCGATATTAAGCTGATTTCTATGCTGTTAATGCAGATTAATGCATGTTGTATGTAGCTACCATTTGATGCGTGGGAAAGCAGAATGTAAGACTGTTTTGCAAGAACTGTTCTAATTTTTTGCGTGACTGCTAAGTTAATGGCAGAATATATTTTCATATAAATACTTTGTCTTGTATTCTTCATGTCCTAACTTGAGTTTCTGACTGGACCACCAACTGGCACACATACATGAAATGGCTTCTTTCATTGAAGCAGTGCCAGCTAGTCTTGAATGGCTTTCAACTTCATTTGAAATGATTGAGACACACTGTCACCTACTAAATCTTCACTGACATTTCTTTTGTAATCAGCCCCAGTCTTCAGAAATGCCCACCTATGGAGCTCAGAATTTTTTCATGCCTAGTGATTTTTATCTTTGCATGTTGTGCTAAGGCACCAGTCAGAAAAACATTGCTGAAACAGCTTGGCTGTTTCTCCTTGTCCCTAGTAGTAGAAGTAGTAGTAGTAACTTCTATGACTGCTGGCTGCTTTCTGTGCAATAATAGTCCAATAATACTTAATGTAAGATTCATATTCTATATCTTGCAACATTTAATGCCTGAACCTCTAGTCACTGAAGTCAAAAACTGTTTGACACGTTTTTCCTATTAAGAAGAGTAACAGTCTTAAGGTTGCAGGAAAAATGTAAAAATGGGATTCATGTGCACTGTGAAAATCCAGAACTCAGCACGGAAATAGTTGCATTTAATTTTGTTGTTGTCAGTCATGATGCTGCTGTTACGAAGCTGAGATACTATACTGGCTGCACTGAGTATGAGCAAAATCCATTGCCCCAACAATGGGGATAGTTTTCCCACAATAAATACAATTTTTAAGATCATGTGGCTATAATGGACTACCAAAACCAGCTTTGGTGCAAGATCTGACCTAGTCTTCCCTGGAGACCAAGTCCAGACCAAAGGGCTATTTAGATGCATACTGCCAGGTGAGACGTTAATAGGGATCAGGCGGTGGTGATTGGTGCTGTGATGATTGGTCATGTAACTTCAGGCATGATTTTTTCTACTGTAACCACTCCTTTTTTTTTTTCCTGGTGGATTTGTGATAAAACACTCGTGCACCAACAGGATGCATAGGGATTCATGTGCACAGTGTAACTATGTGGAGGCAAAGCTAGGATTATCACTTTCTACTTTTGCATACCACAGGCTTGCTGAATGAGCCCCATGGAGCACTGGACCCATTCTGTCATTTGTATACACACTGGTAGTGTGCTTAGTACTATACAGTTTGCAGTCTGTGGTGTTGTCTCAAAGAATATATGGTATTTAATACACTTGTAATCTGTTATATGTATGTGATGTGTAATGTATTTCACAGAAAAGAGCAATGTAACTTTACCTTTTGTACAGCAAACTCTGTCCCTGAATACCAATTCTAACTGAAGGCATAGTGAATGTTTTTAAAGGCCCAGAAGTTGGATTTTAACAGTATGTAAAGACTGACATTCTTTCTCTTTCCCACAGCTGGACCATATAGTGGTTTAGGTGAAGTCGTCCATCGAGAGAGCGTTCCAATGCACACATTTGCCAAGTATCTCTTCACCTCTCTCCTACCTCATGATGCTGAATTGGCATACAAAACTGCACTGAGAGCCATGCGGTATGTATTCATGAGTTGTCTATGAAGAGCACACGTAGCGGTTGGGAAAAGAGGAAAAAGCTTGGTAATCAAGACCTAGGGTTGGGTTTTTTTCCTAAAAGAAGCATTCTTCAGTTTAGGGAGAAATTATTTTGGTTCTGTCATCTGTGTAAAAGCAATTGGTATCTGTAGGTAACTACAGTGACATAACTTGAAAATGTACAATTAGTGTTTCTCTACAACTGTAAAACAGCTTTCTCTGTTACAAATACTTCTAGAATCCCCCTCTTGGGGCACAGAGTTTTGTGTTAAACAATGAAAGCTGTAGCATCTATGTTCTCTCACCCTTGTAGTAGGGGGGGTGTGTGTGGTGGTATTGGCAGGGAAATGAGGAAAGAGGCATCTCACCAGCAGTCTCAAGGTCATCTGCTGTTTAGCCTGTTCAGTAGGACTATTTGTTCCATTGGCCTTCTTTATAAATTAAAGCTCAGTGATAGATTTGAAACCATATGGTGTGGTCTGAGGCAGTACTTTTATTGTGTTTCATAATGAAGCAGTCTTGCCCACTTCTGGGTGAATGTTGAGATTTAAATAGTGTGTCATATGACAACAAAATGTCTGACTTCTGTCCCATTTGTCCTCAGTAATCAGGAAAAAGATGTTGTTCGGGGAGTGTTCAGTGTGTGCTGGCTTTATGTCAAGGCAGGCCAGATTGGTAATAGTGGCTAGGAAAAGCCTTCTGAAGGAAGTATCAAGGGCCTAAATGATCAGCAATATATCTATTGTCCCCGTACAATGCAGGGAAGAAACTGGTCCCATCCGGATTGTCTGGGTGCTGTCAAGAAGCTTGTAGTTGATGGCTGTCAAAGAATAGCCACAGCAGAATATGAAGAGCAATCAAGTCCCAGATTTAAAATAACAAAAAGTGTAGTTTTCCTGGTTATTATTATCAGGAATGATTGCACAGTGATTGAAGGACGCACTATCCACATAAGTAGTATTTAGTTTCATCAGACAGGTTGTGTCCTAGTTTTTTGGAGGTGTGTATTCTGGAGCTAGTTTCTCCAAAAAGCTAAATGAGGAGAACATAATTCTGTGTTCAAAGGACTAAACAGGTGTGGGCATGCTTAAGAACAAAACATAGCTGCTATCAGATCAGGACAAAGGTCTGCGTAGCCTGGTTTTTTTTTTTTTGCTTCCAGGAGTGTCTAGTAATGGATGTTAAGGAAAGAGTCTAAGAAATATGAAGAGTGACCTTGCATACTTGCTGCTTGTGATTAGCATTTTAGGAAATAGATTGAGATGACAAAAGTGCATTACTGATGAACTATCTAGCACATTCAAACATACAATCAGAAAGCTGTCTGGGCCATCTAAGTACACCTCTTTTATCACAGGTTAAGTGCATCAATAACCCTGGTCTTATCAGGTCAGCAAGATAGTACAAAATATGGTGGCTGGGGATTTTTGTGTTTGATTTGGTTTTTGGTGGTTTGGTTTTTGTTTTTCTGTTGTGGGTTGGTTTGTTTTTTCTTCAGAAAATTCAGTTTTATGAAGTAGACTTGTGTCTTTGTATTTATTTTCAGTTACTACCTTAAAGTGGTTCTCAGAGACTGTTTGTGTGGAGTTTTCCTCCTTAAACTAAACTACTGAAACCATGCTGAAAGGCTGGAATAGACATCCATCAGCAGCTTTACACAGTGCACTGAACGCTACAGTGAATGTGACGGCAGTATGCCATTCCTTTTGAACAAGGATTTGGGCTTTCCCCAGAAACCAGTCATAACTGAGAACTTCTTTTCTGGAAGTTTCCTTTCCGAACTGGAAAAACAAGCAACACACTGAAAGATCCAAATGTTGAAATCTCCAGCTAATCGTGGGTAGCTCCAGCCATCTTTTGGTATGAAGCTATCATCTCAGCCAAATAAGTTACTTTTCAAACAGACCAGTATAAGAAAGAGTTGTCTGTTCACTTCCATCTGGTAAAATCAAAGGAGATACCAGCGTAATTGGGGCTGTTCTCCATAGCCCTTTTGTCATGAATTTGTAAGGCAGGTGAGAGTTCAGCACTAGACAATAATCAGTCTTTCTGTATTTTGATGTTTAGCACTCCTTCAGAAATGTGGACTACTGTCTTGAATTCTGGTGATGGAAGATTTAGACACTTTCTGTTCCACGTTTGTGTACATTCCTCAGCACTTTTCAAGTTCTCCAGAAGAAGGGTGGTTATTCTTCCCATTATAGTTCAGTTATACAGGACTCCCAATACAAACCAAATGAAAAAGTGACTTAATACTGCTTTGTGGGGGAAGAAGAAAGCAAATGAAGATCGAATGTCTGTCTCGTGGTTGTGAGGTTGAATGGATCAGAAAGGGAAAACTGAGTATCCTCCTTCCATGGCAGGGAGGAAATTGCTGTGGCAAGGACAAAAATCTCATGTGGAAATTAGTAAAGGTGCTGCTTAGAAATCTATGCTCATGCTCTTTGGAGTGGAGCATATTTCTTTCTTCACTTCAACATTTATTAAAGAAGTTAACTTCCCAAGACCCCAGCTAGTTGCTGTCCAAATGTAAGTGTTTAGTGTCAGTCTACGCACAAGTCTACAGATGTCAATGATGCACGATGGCCACTCTGGAGTATTTTACCTCTATATATTCAAAATCATCTGTTGCTGTTTCACTTTTTGAATGCTGTTTCAGTGTGTGGAACACTCAGCATGAAATCAATGGAAGCTGAGACCATAAAACCTTTCATGCATACACCTGAGGTCTGCAAGGATAGGGTTGTGCTATCTTTGGTCACTTCTGTGTACAGTTGTCTGCTTGCAGCACTGAAACGTATGTAGTGGAGCCTTCGAGAATGTGGATCTGCAGTGACCTAGTTGACTGCTCACTTGGAATCTGAAGTTGAATGTTTGGCTTAGTTTGGCTGATCCCTTGTTAAGCCTGAATTTCACCCAGGCTTTGGGAGCCAGACTTTAATGGTGATGTTTAATCACAAGGTGGCTTTGGTAAAACCTAGCTAAATAGTTGATGTTTAAAAGAGGGGGTGGGGGGAAATTGAAGAATGCTAAATCTGCTTGTACTTGTTCTGATGTTCCCTCATCTTGCCAAAATTGCATGAAAGCCACCAATTCACAACAGCATTTCTTTTCACAGCAAATAGAACATAGAAGCTGGCAATGAAATTCAAAATGACAAAAGATTTCCCCAAAACAGCCTCTTTCTTTCATGCTCTTTGTCTATTTACTGTTACTCATAACCTAATAATCCCTTTTTGCTTTAGGTAGTTGGGATTTTTACTGTTTATTGAAACCATCTAATAATTCATCTCTTCCCTCACCCTCTCTCTATGCTTGGAAAAAATCAGCTGAGGAGTTTATATGTATTTTATTTTCATGTATATAAAGCTATATAAAGAGGTGTCTCAGTGGTACTGTGGAAGAGATTTGACTCGATACAAATCAAAAGGGAATTCCTTGTTTTCACATTAGCATGCACATATGTGTTTCTGAAAATGTTAATATAACCTGCTGATAGCTATTTACATCGTGTGTCGTATTTATATGTGCCTGCTAGATACCCTCCCATATATTCAAAATTAACTTTCTCAGGGAATTCTTAAAGATACTCTTATATGCTTCAGGAACCCACAGAAAATTGATGGAACTTCAAACTGTCTTACTGCAGAAAAAAAAGCATGCACTCCAGCTACTTAAAGAACTTAAGTGTTTGTTTAAAGTGCAAGAAATTATTTTTAAATGAGCTTATTCCATAAGGTATATTCTATCACAGAAAACTACAATGTATTGGATTTTCAATATTCAGTAGTTGCAATTTTATTGACAAGAGATCCGATTTCCTTTGTCCTCCCAGATGACTTCCTGTTAGAAAATCACTTGCATGTGAAAGCTGGTAGAAACAGAACTCAGATGTTAACCCTGATCAAGAAGCTAAGCACTGGAAAGGCTTTGCTTCTGGATATTGTCTCACTACTATCACTTTTGATGTCTCATTAACCATTCATGTCCTGAAACTATGCTTAATGGTATTGAATGAAAATGCCTATTTTTGTTCACTACTTCTTTTTGCATTGGCATTTATATAGCATCTAATGTACTGATTGTATCTAGTGTATTGTAAGGGCCATCAGTTGAGTCTGTTGTGGGGTCTCACTTGTGTTGTAGCAGTCCAACAGCAATTGGAATTTAATTGGAATAAATTAATTTTAATTGGAATTTTCTAAGTATGAATTCTCCTTAGTGGATGAGACTGTTGTATATTGACACGTACTCAAAGAAATTTTTGCTTCAGGATTAGAAAATGGAGTCTAAAAAGTAACTTTAAAAGAAACTTCTTGTGTCGCTGCTGTTTGGGACTCTAATATCAGATTATGGTAAAATATTGGTAGGCTGAAGTTTAAGGACTTCAAAAAGTAGTCATACTTGAACAATAAGACATCCTTTTTGGACATAAATTCATGTCTGAATTATGTCAGGTCAAAATCTGAATTATTTGTTGAATATCTTTCTCCCTTACTTAGAGTATTTGTAAGTGAAAAAAGTATGGTCCAAATATTGAAAAATATTTACATCTTCTCAGTACAGTAGAGAACTACTCCACTTTCTTTCCTGAGGGCTGTGGTTCAAAGACTGAAACAAGGCAGGGAGAAAAGCTTCAGCTCTATGCATGATGCCAAAAGTCTCTGCTGCCTTGGGTAATGGGTAGCTTCATTGTCGTGTGAATTCCTGCAGATGCCCACTGCTGTAGGCAAGCTTGGCAAATGGACTTTTAAGAGTCCCCAAGAAGAGAAGTGGTTTTCCAGTCTTTTTTATAACCAAAAGGGCTTATTTCATAAACAAGGTTCTTGTAGCTCATGAGTAATCTAATGTAATAATGATTTAATGAAAAAGGATTTCTTCCTTATTTCAGGTTGCTAGTATTGGAATCTACAGCTCCTTCGGGAGACATGTCCCGCCCTCACCATATTGCATCAGTTGTTCCAAACCGGTATCCCCGCTGGTTCACCCTAAGTCACATCGAATCCCAGCAGTGTGAGCTGGCATCGACCATGCTAACAGCAGCCAAAGGTACATTGCTGTCAGTTACGTACTCAGCTAAATGTATGCTTTTAATATTGCATGGAGTAAACAGATTATAAAACTTGTGTTTAGGAATCCAAATTGCAGTCTGACAGGAGCTTGAAATGGGTACAACAAACTGAACAGGCTTAAACCTGTCACCTGATTTTTCTAGGCAGCGTAATCAAGCTAGCTAGGTGGTAGCCAAATGAGCTTGATTTGAGGCTGATGACCCAGCTTTTTTGTTCTTCTGACACACGACATAGACTGTGAGACCCAGGAATGGACAAGTCACTTCTAAAATTCACTAACCAGGATGACTTTTGGCTGTGTACTGCACTAACACCATCAGGCACTAGAGGAGTTTGTGCTGTCTTCTGTCTTTCATTGATGTGTGATCTAATTATGGAAGGTTTCTAAAACCAAAATGTGTATAACTGAAACATTATACTATTGCATAGCAACGGCAGGCGCAATTATAATGTAACTCTGTTTTGAGAGCTTGTTCTGTTTTGGTGATTCTGTTTACACCTTGCAGGTGATGTTCGGAGGCTGGAAACAGTGTTAGAATCCATCCAGAAAAATATCCACTCCTCATCGCACATCTTCAAGCTTGCCCAGGATGCATTTAAAATAGCAACACTCATGGACAGCTTGCCAGACATCACTCTTCTGAAAGTTTCTCTGGAGTTGGGCCTTCAGGTATTTGCCTTGTTCATTATTATTACAGTAAAAGAAAGGAATTTGTCCCAGTGTTGGTGGGTATAGCTTTTAAGCATTGAGGACCATACCCTCTTTGGGCTCTGTCTGGAGTTTTTAGATTCTGTTTTCTCATACAAAGCTCAACGAACTGGTAAACACAGAACAAGGGTCTGCGTAGGCCTTTATGCCATTCGGGTGGAAGAGAGAGCTGGGAGCAGCTAGCTGCAGGGCACTCTTCTGCTTAGGTGTGAGGAGGGACCAGTGCAATGGGTTCAGGAGTAAATGTAGGACTGGCTAGAAAGCAAAAGTATTCTCCTTGCCAAAAATGCGCTGTATTTTCTGCATGGCCTTGAGGGGTTTCTTACCATTCCTTCTCTTCTTTTCCTCTAAATGAGATTTGGTAGGTGCTCGTTGAATTACTAGAGAAAGCCAAGGTCAACCATGATGACCAATTTCTAAGGCAGACTGTGCTAACAGCAGCCCTCTCACTTCCTTCATCAAAATCCTGTACTCCACAAGCTGTGGGACGGTCAGATGCATCACACTCAGCTTGATGTATACAAGAACCTCGGATCAGTTTTCAGGCTCTTAGGAGAGACTTTGTAAGCTAAAAGGAGACAGCAAGTTTTAGGTATCTGGAGTAATATTGCCTTACACTGATGAATCTTGACGTTTACACAGTTTATTTCAGCAAAAATAAATCTCTTCAACCCTATTCAGGGAGTTCTTCAAAAAAACCATGCAAAGATCAGAAAACCATTTATTACTTTCCGTCAGTAAACAAAGCTCCAAAGACTTCTGGGGAAAGGATATTATCCCAATTGCTTCTCATGCCAAAGAAAGGAACTATTTGCCTATTCTAGACGTTTAGAAGCTAAAGTCTTTAATCAGAAAGCTGAGATTCTGTATGCTTTGTTAGCCTTTCATATTCCCAAGGTTGCTGTGGAAATCTTTTTTCACATCTTCGTATGTTGCTGCCTTAAACATTTGTTTACTTGAGAGAGAGAAGGATCCTTATGATTGACCTGTGTGTCACCTGAAGCATTCACCAAGTATCATTCAGTGGTAGTAGCACACTTTGGATATCGCTTTGTGGTTGATGGTGTCATCAAAATGTTTTCAGTGAGATCTAGTGAAAGAAATATCATGAACCCATATTTTCTCCTCAGTCCCAGGCTGTGGAACAAACTGGTGTAGAACTTGTCCACTGTTCTGTCCCAAGCTTGCAAATGTGTTTTAAGAATCTTGAAGGTAGCTTGCTTTCCAGAAGGAAGATGTGTAGCAGTTTTCTGGTAGTAACTCACAACCGTGTAGATTTCTACAGTAATGCTTTTCCTGCAAAAACGTTTGTCAGCACTGTCTCTAGTGGCCTACAGATGTTTCCCCCTTCCCTGCCTGCCCAACTTAATGGCAATTGGATTGTCTGTATTCACCGTCTCGTATCTGACTATGATATTTATGTGCCCTAGAAAACTCTTTGTTCCCTCATGTGGTAAACTAAACAGCAGTGTCCTCACAGGTTTACTGTTCTGCCTTAGCTACAGCAATGACAAGTTGGCATGGTCGGGCTAAGGAGATACCAACAATTTCATAACTCTCACTGGGATCTCTATGACAGAATAGCTTCTTGTATTGTGCTAGATTTGGGAGTAATGTATGGACTCTTGGGTCTTTCTCCCTATTTCCAATGGCAGCATGTGTTATGTGACTCAGCAGAGGGAAGGCTTTTAAACTGACTGTGGAAAGAGGTCATCAGCATGGCCAAATGGGCATGGAGCATCTCAGGTGTATTCTGTCCTTCAGAACCTTACTGGCACAGACGCTTTAAGATCTGCAGGTACAGGAGGGACTTCTGTTCCTCCGTTTGTCTGTTGTATGCTACATCAGTGCAAGTAAGTATTATTGCACACATTCAAACAGATACTGCTGAGCAAGTCACTCAATGCATCACTCGATGCATATTTGGCAAGTGGTGTCCTTTCCCCCCAGACCTGTGAATGAATAATTAAATAAACAAACCTCCTTCCAATGTGCATGATTAAGAGGTTTCTCATTGGTGTGGGAGCTAATGGTTGGTTGGCCATTTCTTTTGTCTCTTACGCGTGGTGAGATCTTCTGTTCCTCTAGGCTAAGAAATTCTTAAAAAGATCCATGAAGACAAAGTCAAGGTTATTCTGTGAAGAGAGCTTGGCTTTCAGATAAACTATGTAAATCCCAGGGGCCTCTCATCACTTTCAAACTTTGTGAAGCTCTCTTCAATTGATAGCACAGGTCTTGGATAGATCTTGGACAGATGTGGAACTCCGTTTTAGGAACAGGCAGCTTAAGAACATATTGAGCAGAAGTTAAATAGTTCTTTTATACTATTTATAGTTTTTATACTACAGTATAAATTCACTTCAGCTGCTCCTTGGTCAGAACATCAATACATGCTTTATTTGAATCACAGAATGGTTAGAGTTGGAAGGGACCTTAAGGATCGTCTAGTTCTAACTGCCCTGCCATAGACAGGGACACTTTCCACTAGACCATGTTGCTCAAAGGTTGAAATCCTTGGGTTTTTTATCATCAGTAAAGGGCCCCTCTCTTGCCGTTCTCAGTTTGACAGTTTAATCAAATGAAAGGAACCTAATTCCAGAATAGTTAATCAGGAAACTTTTCCGTGTCAAGAAACTAGATACAGTATTTTTTTTTGCTCTCAAGTTAGGACTGTCTACACTGGAACTATTATGCCCACTACACGTGCTGAAGGCTCTTGTGACTGCTGATCTTCTTACAGATCACCACAGTGAGGAAGGTCATCAGAGAAGACTTTTAGAGAAGTTGTCATTCACACCATTATTTTTTTAACCTCCTCCCCTCCCTTACCAGTGGCAGAATTCAGTCTGTATTTTCTCTTGGATTCACTCTGCTCAAGGAAAGCTGAAAATTCATCATGGAAATTGGAAGAGTGTTAGCCTTCAATTTGTGTGTGCATCAGTACAGGAAGTCACCTAGACTCCTTCCCTTTGGACAGAAAGGGAAAAATAATTGCACTCCAAAGCATTTTGTCTTGAGCTGCCTGTTTTTCTTCCAGAGACTTAAAGCAAAGGCTGGTTCCATGATTTGCCTTAGCCATATTTTCATATTTCAAAATGCATTGGGCTGTTCCTTACAGATCAGTTTGCTTTGTTTCAAAATGCTGTTCTCCAATCTAGCACTTAGATTACGGTTTAGTTAAAATGATATCACAATGTCCGAGGCCAGCAAAGCTGGCCTTATCCTGTAACTTTGGGTGATGTACAACCAGTCACTAGGGGCTCAAGGTGGGAATGTTTGGAAGCCAGCTTGGAACCACTCATGGTTGCTTATAACCAGACTTCTTAAAGATCGTCTATGCATTTGTGCTCCTCAGCAATCTATCTTCTTAATTATCCTGTCTACAGCGTAGGACTAGAGGAGGTGGCAGGAGTAAAAAATATGATGGAGGGCTACATGCCACTTTGAAGTCACCTTAGGGTCGGAAGGGGATATGTGTTGAGAACCCTCTTACAAATGCTGCTGACTCCAAGCTGTTTTGTGAGAGCATTTGTTGAGTTTATGTGAAGATCATTGCTGAGAGCGTCGTGATTCACGTGTTATGGTCTCTATTTAATTGCTACAAATAGTAATACCATAGTATGGTCACTGATACTGTAAGGGGAAAACTACTTGCTTTCTTCATCTAGGTATCTGTGGTGTCTGTCCAGGTAGCTGAAGCAAGCTTTGCGTGCAATTCCTGTGCAGTGTTTGTTTTACTGAATAAACATATTTGCCCATGTTTTGAGAAGCAACATAGGCAGTAACCGCAAGTGATACAAAATATGGGCACTACAATCAAAGCTCAAAGTTCGTTTTCTAGGATTTTGATGGTTTTATGATGGAAATTCTTTGCAGGGTCTCCTTGTTCAGAGAGAAATCATCACTATGGATTTCTTAATACCTGGAAATATCTGGAATTGTATACATATATTTGCAGAATAAGCAGCCAGTCAAATCGCAGTACACTAACTCCTTTCTTTATTGTTGAAATCAATGAAAAGAAATGCAGATGGGGGAAAGATTAAAGGGGTTAGTTTGCCCAATAAGAGTTGACACACTTCCACTTTAAAGACTACTATGCATAGAGGAAGCAGACATAATTTAATTTGCATAATTTATAATTGATTGGGCTTTTTTTGTTGTTTGAAGGGGGGCTTTTTTGTGGGTTTTTTTTCCCCACAGATAAGACAGTCTCTCTCCTTTAGCCTTGAAGGATCTGCAGTTGGAATTACTCTCTGCATGCTACTCTAAGATAACTGAGCAATATTTTTCAAATCTTTTGATGTATCAGCTAAAAAAGAGGTAACAGAGTAGAAAGGGGAAGAGACTGCCATTTTGCACCTCACTGTATTTGAGTAAGTTAAAATCCCTAATTGTTGGTGTATTGCCTTGCTTTGCAATAGGATTAATTTGTATTTTGTTTGTGTTGTTTTAATAGGTGATGCGGATGACGCTGTCAACACTGAATTGGCGACGGCGGGAAATGGTGAGGTGGTTGGTAACATGTGCAACAGAAGTAGGTATGTTCCGAGATGTTTCTCTTGTCAGCTAATCGTAATCCTATTCATCTGTAAAATTCCTTTGATGAGAAGACATGATGGCAATGGATGGGTTTTTTTAGGCACAGACCAAGTGAGACAATAGTTCAGATAATGCATTGTGACTTCTTTCCCCCGCAAGGTGGGAGTGTGCATAACCTCATGGGAAATACCCTGTATTTCCCCTTCTCCCCTTCATGATGGGTTTGGGTTTGATGTTGCACTAGAGAAAAGGCTCATGGTTATGGGCTGTTGCACTGTACTACAACTTTGTTTGCTCTGAAAGGCCAGGTCAGGCTCTGAGAGACAGGTGAGAGAGCTATCTGGTCAGCTATGGGAAGAGGAACCAGAAGCCAGGTGAATGAAATGCTGAGGATGCTTCCTGCTGTGTGGCAGACAGGATCTCATGAAGTGATTCTCATTGTTAGGGTTTTTTGAAGCCCCTGGGTAAATCCAAGCCTAGAGTGTCTTTGTTATATGGATATGACATTGTGCAGGCCTCTTGTCTGCACTGGAAAGCAAACCAAATACCAGTGCACCCATCATTAACCACAAAAGGTGAGAATAAGGTTGGAGCAGAATCATGATGCACCAGCCTTATACTTAAAGGACAATTGTGGGAGAATAGTGCACTCAGCAGTATGTTCTGTTCCTTTCTGGGCTTTGCCATGGATTTCCTGTGTGTCTTGATGAGGGGTCCATTAGCTTCTGTATTCCAGTTTACCATCTGCAAGATGAGGATACAGAATCTGCAAGGGAAGATGAGTGCATTCAAAACTGTGTAGCTCTAAAAATTAAAAAAAAAAAAAAAAATCAGCAACTGTGGTAGTGGGGACAATGTCAGTACTTACAATAAGGGAGCAGTTTCAGTTGTCACTGAAGGTATTTCTGGAAAGCATGCTTCTCTATTGTACTTATTTCTTTCACATATCTGGGTTGGATTGTATTGCATAGATGCTACTTGAGTTTCAGAACCTCAGAGGATTGTTGCTGTTTATTCTCTGGATTAGTTTAGTATTTGCTTTATGCTTAACTGGGAAATTAATGTTGTCAGTAGCACAGGAAAGTACAACTTGCCTTTGTATGCCCTCAGTCAGAAAGTGGTTTGTGTCTGCAAATTTTTATGCAATGTTTTTGTTTTGTGGCTTTTTGCAACATAAGATAATTATTACTGAGGCTATCTTACAGGTACTAGTGCCTGGGTATTATTTTGTGCAGTTGCATATTGGCAAATAAAATGCTGGTTTTAATACTGCTTTAAATTAGTTTACATATTCTAATAAAAGTATCCCATAAAGAACCTACAATGTCATGCAAAGTATTCTTGTGACTTTATCAAGTTGGTAAAGCAAGGAATCTGTTTATTTAAATGAAGATCTGGTATTCTCTGGCTATGCTGAATAGTTGCACATGAGTGAAGGGGTGCACAGGAAGCATCAGAGTCCTACAGAGAAAATGAGGACCTCTGGGTGTGATTTAGGCGGGCTTACAGATGTGCGTAAACTGCCTCTAGCAATAGTAAGGCGTTCCAGTTGGCTATAAGGTTCACTTTATGGAATCCATTAGTCACTGTTTCCCAGTTCCTCCTCCTGCCAAACACATACATGCCAGGAATAAAGTGGTAATAAGGAAAATACCTATTTCAGGTAGTATCCAGTAGTTCATATTGCTCAGAGTATTCCCCTAATAAGAATCGTGCTATTTAGGCACATATAAATTTGATACAAGACGTATCTGAAAAGCCTGCTGGGAGGAGCTGGGGGTTAGGATTTTTTCTTTTTTTTTTTTTAAGGTGTGTTTAGTGTGTTCTATTAACAAAGCTGTTTAGTATACTTTCATATTCTTTTGTGCATGCACTGTGCCTTGAGATGCACAGTGAGAAGTTAAAATTACCTTCTAAAAGTGTTCAGTGTGAGGGCTGCTTTTGAGTGATGTGATGAGACCAAATGACCCAGAAGTTGTTATCCAAATTGTCTTAAATAACAAGTAAAACAGCTCAGTTGTCACACCAGGAGATTAAAGCTTATCTTGCAGGCTTTTTTTGTTGTTCTCTGCATTTTGGTGATTGCTACAGAGTTGGCACAGTAGCCTGTGTTTTAATGTCCTTTTCCAGTCATGCTATCTGGTTTAGACCTTCTTGCTGAAGCGCATTCCCTTGTATGTTCTGGCAGCCTCTTAAATTTTGCTGCAAATGTAATACCTTGCTGGAAATCTGTATCTGCTAGATTTTATCTGTTGTGGCTAATCCTTTCATTCTCTCCCCAGGTGTTTATGCACTGGATAGTATCATGCAAAATTGGTTTACACTTTTCACTCCAACAGAAGCCACTAGTATTGTTGCTACAACAGTGATGTCCAACAGCACCATCGTCCGACTGCATCTGGACTGCCATCAGCAGGAAAAGCTGGCCGGCAGTGCTAGGACGCTTGCTCTACAGTGTGCCATGAAGGATCCTCAAAACTGTGCCCTCTCAGCACTGACCTTATGTGAAAAGGATCACATAGCTTTTGAGACCGCTTACCAAATCGTTCTAGATGCTGCTACAACTGGCATGAGCTACTCGCAGCTTTTTACTATAGCACGATACATGGAGCACCGTGGTTACCCCATGCGGGCCTACAAGCTGGCCACTTTGGCCATGACACATCTCAACCTGAGTTACAATCAGGACACACACCCTGCCATTAATGACGTTCTGTGGGCATGTGCGCTCAGCCACTCCCTTGGGAAAAATGAGCTAGCAGCTATAATACCTCTGGTGGTCAAAAGTGTCAAATGTGCAACAGTACTGTCAGACATTTTGCGTAGGTGTACTTTGACCACTCCTGGCATGGTGGGACTTCATGGAAGGAGGAACTCTGGTAAGCTCATGTCACTGGACAAAGCCCCTTTACGGCAACTCTTGGATGCCACTATTGGAGCCTACATTAATACAACTCATTCACGTCTCACTCACATCAGCCCACGACACTATAGTGAATTTATAGAGTTCCTCAGCAAGGCCCGAGAGACCTTCTTAATGGCTCATGATGGTCACATCCAGTTTACACAGTTTATTGACAACCTAAAACAAATCTACAAAGGCAAAAAGAAACTGATGATGCTGGTTCGTGAGCGGTTTGGTTGACGAAAATGTGTGAGTGGGGGGGCTGGAGGGTGGGAGGGGTGGTTTGTTTTTACTTGAGCCTGCCTTTGTATCCTTTTTAACTTAAAGAAACAGAGCCACACCGGTATTATATGTGTATAGTTATATTGAGTTTGCAAACTAAACTGTCATGTTGTGAAAGTTTGTGTGTTTAATTTTTTCTTTTTTCTGTTTTGTATGAGAGGTTAAAAAAGGTTTGGTTTACACTGAGTATATGTTGTCAAGTGGCAAAAGCCCACATTGCTCTCCTGTTCTTTCTGTATATGTTCACAGCCTCAAAAACAAACGTATATTGCAATGGCTTTAAAAACCAAACAAAACACCTCCATCCTGTGATAAGTACCTCGAATGGATTCAGCTTTACTCCTTTGTAACTCATCCTTACATTTCAGCATATTTAAACAAACCAACAAATGAAATACTAATAGTTAAAAGGCTGACCACGTGGCTTTGCAGTGCTGTTCATCCAGAAGCATGGCACACAATGCTTGTGCATGTGGAAACTTAGCGACTGTCAACATACATTCTCAGGGATTTATCAAAAAAATTAAAAAAAGAATGAGAGCATTTATTGTACTGTATATATATTATAGTATATGTCTGAATATTGAAAAATATAACATTAATTTATAAAAAAAATCTATGTAATGCAAAATACTTGAAGCTGCAGTAGCTTGGTTTTAAACAAAAAACCTATCGGAAGGACTAAAGTGCGCCTTGCTTCAGGGTTGGCTCAGGTGGTGAACTATATGCTGGGCATCTATGCAGAGCCACCTTTTGAATTGCATGGTTGGACTGATACCTATTGGGGAAAATTTTATATATATATATTTATACAACCCGTGTATACATATATATGTATACACACATACACACATGCTTGTAACAGGCACTATAGTAAAGAGGGACAACAAAAAATACACAGCCAGAGCAGCAAGCCTTAGCATTAAGAATACAGTATGCCAGAATTGGGGTTTGTGCCTCCTAGCCTAGAAGACTTAAAGAAATATCCTTTTTGACACAAAACGCAAAATGTTTTCCAAAATGATTGACATGATACATTACGCCTTTGCAGTGAGCTAATAATAAGCTAACCTTTGTGCACAAATAACATATATATATATTATATATATATATTCTGCATAGGTATTTTGACTTTGTGCAGGACAGAAAGTTGTGTAGGTATGACTGTTCTACTTTTCAGTTTGTTTTTTTAATATATTTTATTTTCTCTAGAATTACTCAAACAAAAGCAGCCTTCTATCTTGCCTTGTCTTAATGCTTTAAAATAACCAAACTGGAGATCTAACTACCAAACTGTTCATTATATTATTAAATACCAACTTTGGTTACAGTATAGTGTCTTTACTTTAGCTGATGGTTCTGTATCCTTGTGCTTTTTAAAGCAGTTTTTATGTTTTGGTGCAAAGTTGTCCAGTGTCTCTTGTTCCCTTCATTAGAGAACATTCTAGAGGTATGTTTGTAGGTATTTTTGTTTAGAAAAACTATTTCATGCTCTCCATTTTATTTATTATAATAGGTAAAAAGGTTGTACTTCATCACCCATGTAAACATGCTCATGAAGTTGAAAGTAATTAAGATTTGATACACTGATATCAATTTATTTATGTAACTAAATCACTGTTTTATAAACTTGTTAATGATCAACAATTTTTTTGTTTTGATTAAAATTAGTTTTTTGAAAGTTGATTCTGCCTCCTTTATGGTGTCTCTTACTGGAGTTGAATTATGTATGGATAGTTCATAGACCTTAAATGCCCAGCTTGCAAATTTAGTGCATTATGGTGGTAAGCAGTATGACCACCAAGCCCAGGAAGGAAATGTTTTGTTCCTCAAAAGTCTGCTGAGGAATGGCAGTGTTCACAGTTGCTGGTGGAAGAAGACTTGTTGCATCAGAGGAGGGACCAAATTCTGCCTATGACTGAAGATACGCAGTCTGTACAGTGAACAGTAAGCCTTGACATACTGCCCTGGTTGCGATGGTAGTGTGTAGCGGTATATTTCCACTCAGTGGATTACTTGGTTGACTGTGGGGGTTGAGATATGCTGTGAATATATACAAGGACAGTTCTTGCTGTTCTTGAATTGGCTTTTTAAAGTATTTTGTGTATTTTCAGCTGTGCAGTTCAGTCCACCCAGCATGGAATTGTTGCTCGTGAGCTGACAGCCAACACTTTCCGCTTTTTTGGAGCCCTTGCTCTGTAGGAGTTGTGTGAGCTTTCCAGCCCTCAGTGAAGAATGGGTTGCAGCATGGCTGAAAATTGAAGGGGAGATTTCTGTTTTACCAACATCTTTATCATCTTAGGAATGTTACGTGATGTCATATTTGACTACATGATCTGAACACCTTCACTTTCTTTTTAGTATCTTCAGCTGAAAAGAGAATTGGCGTGCAGCAAGCAACTATCAGAGATGCCAGTGTAACCATGAATTCTGACAGTGAGGCTTGTGTCACCGGAAGACTGAGGAGGAAAAGGTCTGAATCTTTGTACAATTTGTCATGTAAAATACAAGTCTTCACCAAGCCTTGATAACAGCTGAGTTGTCCTGACATAATAGTACTAACCTTCTGTAGTTTCTGCAACTTCCATCCCTTCCAATTATTGAATTCCTTACTACATTTTTTGCTTCATTACTTGTCCTAGATGAATTTTCTGCCGGGCAGTAAAGAACGAGAGGGATACTCCATTCTGTAGCAGGGTTTGTGTGGTTGGGGTTTTTGCCTCTTACAAATAATTCAGTGTTAAGGATACTGTGGGTTATGTAGATTGCAAAACTGAAGTCTACTTGAAGATCAGGCTTTAGAATTAAATGCAGTCCTGATGGTTGCTGCACACTTTTGATGAGCACAATGGCTTATTCTTCTTTCTGAACTGATGGAAGCTTATTTGGTTTGTTTTCATGACTGAGTAAAAGTTCTTCTGTGTCTGCACTGGTGCTGCACAGTGCAGTTCACACTATGTTAAAAGCCCTCAAGGACCAACAGCGGCTTAGCCAGTCTCTAGCAAACGCATCTAGGTATGTACTGCTCTGTTTTGTGGAGGTAGGAAGAACCTAGGAATGGGATTCCACAAAAAAACCCCAACAAGCTGATGGACCTTTTGGTGAAAACCAGTCAAATATTTCTAATGTAATTGCTAAAACTACATATTGTAATTAGTTCTGAAGTATAAGGAAGCCTAGTCAAAATACAATGTCTCAAATTCCATCTCTTCAGGGCCATATATTTGAGATACACAACTGAACACCACTGCTATCATTGTCTCCAAATGTTTGAGTGCTTTTCAACACTCCTTTAAATGAGAACTTCTTTAAAATCTAGGATTGCTATTCAGTAGTGAAGGGAACTGAGCATGATTCTTCCATATCATGGGCTACCTTTGAATCTTTTTTTTGGCGAGTCGAGTGAAATCCTGAAATATGTGATATTACTTCTGTATTATGAGACTGTCTTGCAGCCCAAGAAACTGACTTTTGCCCCTAAATTTTTTTTCAGATTTCCTTTACTGGTTTGCCAGAACAGAAACCAGAGAGATTTTCCTTACCGAAATTACATTACCTTTGTTTAGCTTTGTGGTGTTTCGACACTTCATTTCCACATCCAGTTTTCACATTAGAGAAAACTGCACAACTCTTCAGCATGAAAAAGAGAAAGGAAGGCACATATGGGAGACTCAGATTTTTAAAGTGCACTGAAATCCAGACCACTTCCCTCAGACTACTTCATGTCTTAGTCTCAATCTTTTTTTAATGCTATGGCAGTGGAGCTAAATGTGGATTGCATGTACATGACAAGGAATTTATGAGATTATTTGGGAGAAATTGCAGGTAATAACTCTGAGGCTAGAGCTGCAACGAGAAGACTGGGACTGCATTTCATCGTGGTTGTCTAGTACAACAGATGGGATGACCAATCGGAAGTTCTTGCAGTACAGATGAAATTCTGGAGGACTCTTTTTTTTTTTTGACTATCAAAAAGTAAAATTTTACTTCCCGGTATTTGTAAGGATAGAAGATACTGTGAGTGCTTTGCATTAGTAAATTTCTTTTCTATAGAAAACCCTTATTACATAATTTTCTCTGTATATCCATACGAAGTTTCCTGCTGCAAGCTTTCAGAAGTCTCTGTGGAAGTCACTTTTCAATAATGCTTTAGCGTTCTGCCAAATCAGTTTGAGCTACAATTTTCTTTCAGGTTTGTCTAGTAGCAATTAAGTTTTTCATACAAGTGGCTACAAGAAACGTAAGTGCATCAAAACTGGGGCGCTGCTTACAAGAAGGGAAATCTTGCTTTCTGAGTTGTGCCAATTTAGATTTGTAGTTCCACAGAGTGGATTTGCGCTAGAAGTAAACTTAATTCACTGAGATGCCTTCAATTTGATTAAAATGCAGAATTTTACTGAAAAATCTTCCAGCCTTCCATTTCTGACTTAAAAATCGTGGTAATTCATCTGCTTTTAATGCAGGATGTAATTTGGAAAAACAGTAGTATAGCTGATACCTTTACAGAATTGGTGAGTATGATACCCTCGGATATTGTCTTGCTGTGCAGTACTGGCTAGAGATAAAGTGTTCATAGACTAGTATTTTCCCATCCTTTTAAGTGCTTGCCCCTTGAAAGTATACTTTGGGTAAGGATAAGCGGGGAAGGAAGGAGCACAAACCACAAAATGTTATGTCCAACCGTTGCCTTGTGGCAATGCAACAGGTAATAGAGCTTTAGGGTTATTACAGCATATTGCAAACTGTGCTGAATATGAGATGAAGAGCTTTGTAAGATTTTTTTTTTTTAATTGGAGAGACAATGAAGTGTCAGCGATAGCGTTACTTGAGAGAAGAGGTGGCTCAGATTTGCCTCCCCTGTGGAAGTGTACAGTCCATACCGCATGTCAGAAGGCAAGTCTTGCCTCCACTAAGACCCTGGGCTGTCAGCATCAAGTAGCACCTAGCTGTCAGCTGAAATGTTAGTGATGTATCCTTACAAGTACTATCAGTATCACTAAAGTTAGTAGAAGTAGAGCATTGTATACTCCGAGAAAAACGAACCTAGCTTAAAAAGAAAATTAACTAGCTGCTGTATTTGCAGACATCTGCAAGGTCATAGGATCAAAGATTTCTATTAACATGTATTGGCTACAAAGCACAAGTTATTTCTAAAATCAACCTTGACAGATTTCTATACCTCTTGTTGTAGGTAGCAATTGTGTCTAGAAAGTACCACAATCATGAACTGCCCCAGGAGCCAGCCAGTGAATAGTTGTTTACTGAATTTTGTACTGACTGAGTTTCATTGTTGTAACTTTCCTATTCTTCCTCTTTAGCGTTTGTCTTTTTGTATCTGTAATTTGAAGAGCTTTGTATTTGGAAAAATGCTTACCTGGAAGATGATGTGCTTGTGGTCTGATGATGTAAAATGAGCAATAGAGCTATTGCTTGGTAATCATGGTCCATGGTGTTGGAAGTATCTGTCGAGCAGTGAACAAGAAGGGTGAGCTGTTCAGTCATGCTCGCTGTAGGGGCTGGTGAGCTGAGACCTAAGGCAGCAGCCACAGCTGGCATGCAGAACCAGCACTGTCTGCCTTTCCACCACTCTGACCTTGGAATTGCTTGTCCGACCATGGAGAAGTCTTGGTTTGGTGTCCCAGGAATCAAAGGCAAATCACTGTTCATAGAAGATTTCTAGAAAATTGAAAAATGGATGAGGGTGATTAAGGTCAGAGCTAAATATTCCTCTGGTGAAGTTGCTGGAATTACATCAAGGCTAATCTTGGCAGACACTTTTGGGAAGCCTGTTAGTTATAAGAACAACAGCGGTGAGAGAAGTAGTGCCAAATTCTGCCTGGTCAGTGGGCAGGAAAAATGATTTGGGGTTTGTGGCCGCCAATTCCAGATGACCCGAATCTCATTAAACAGCACAATGACTGTTTGTGATGCTTTCTTTATTGCCTAGCTTTTCCAATGCACAAGGAAACAAGTCAGGCAGACTACATACAACTCGTCTCTTATCAGATGCATCACAAATGGTACTACTGAAGCCCTCTGTCTGCTCTGAAAACGAGGGGTCTGGGACAAAAGTTGGCCTTGCTTGGGCCATCTTGCCCACATGTTTAAGGAACCCTTAGCGGCTCAACCAAACCAATTCAGGGTGCTAAGGTTGCAACAGGAAAAATTGCATTAAAAGCTTTCCCAGCAAGGTCCTGTTTGTATAATGCTTAACAGCAGTTGTTCACTTCAATGAGTGGAAATCATGGTTTCTGAAGAAAACGTTATTTCTCTTAGGCCCCTAATTGACACTTTAAACATGTTTAGTATAGTTTAGATCAGTATGGTAACTAAAAATATCCCAAAATAACCACCAAGTGGAAGACATAATTGCCTGCTAACTTGTTGCTGGAAGTAATAAATGTACTTAAAGAAGAATTTCTTCATGGTCATGCTCTGCCTGCCTCACTGTGAAGATGAAGCTGTGGATGGCAGCTCTTACTGACAGCACTGTGACAACCATCGCCCCTCTCCAGCTGGTTTTGGTGGGAGAGGGGGTAAGGAGGGTTTTTTTGGAAGATGATTTGTTTCCTGAGTTTAAAAGCCTTTTTTTTTTTTTTTCTCTAGCCACCTGATGGCTGATTTCCAGGTATGGTGTGGATGCAGCAGTAACCATGGGAAGACTTGGCCCGTTTATTGAGGATGTCTTTGCTCCACCACTCCTCTGTGTCTGTACAAATGTCTGACCCAAATCATACTTTGTTCTCCAGCACACTGCAGTTTGTACATCCTTGAGGAGCCTATTTCCACTCCTGTCATGCTGCGAGGTCTGGGGACTTTCTGTTTTGAAAGCTGAGCTTCTCCAAGCATTCTCGAGAATCCAGGGTCTGAATTAGCAACATCAAGTGCTGTAAGACTTTCGATACTCTGTTGTAAGCAGTATTGCTTGGCTGCTACCTAGTCATTTAGGAGGTCTTTCATGTACTATGTCTAAATCATGAAAGGGCAACTGAGAAGCCTAATAGGCATGTTGGGAAATTTTAGTGTGAGATGATACCTAAATACTGAAAAAGAAACTTCAGCATTGCCTTATGGAGAGGTGATTGTAGAGGGAGACTGTATTCACAGATTTTCCAAGCAGCTCTGAACCTCTCAGTCTTTTAAGGGAAGATTATTCCATATGAGAAAGATTTACTGTTGCACTAGCACAGTGGCTTTGGTTTCACAGCCTGCATCTTCACAATTGTCTCTGTATTCTCCATCTGGAATGATCCAGGACTTCTTCCATACCTCAGCAATTCTCTTTTTCTGTTTAACCACTCGCAAGGCGTATACAGCAGTACCGTGTTCCTCATGTTGGGCTGCATTACCTTAATGTAGCAAATAGTTTGGCCAGGTTTAGTTTGGTTTTGTCTAGAAACCTTACACTGGTCAGTTCCTGCCTCTCAGTGATAATTAGGGGCTATATAGGCTGTTCTCAGTTGAGGAAGAAGCAGCCATGGCTCATGAGGAAGCGATACAATGCTATTCAGAGTTTGATGTCATTCATTTCATGAGCATATAGACTTCCTTACACAGGAAATGCAGGCCATAAAAGCCAGCAGCCAACAAGATGGAATTTTTTTGTAAAAGGCAAAGATTTTCCAACATTTGGTCTTTCATCAGAAAGAATCAAGTCAGGAAAAAAGTAATTACCGACAAGAGTTTGGAGCACATCACTAAGTGTATACACTGCCAAGGCACAAGTTTTCTACTCCTAGAAAAGTTCAGACAAACCAGACAGGATGATTTGGTCTTTTAGTTGCCTGTTGTTTAGTATCCAGATGGTCTGTTTAGTTTGGTGGTGTGTCAGGGAGATCTAATTGGATGTGCTAAAATGGCACTGACTCTATTTAGCCCCGTGTGAAAATGCACCTGTTTGTCCTGCTGAACTGGAGGATAACATGTATTTCTGGCACACTTGCCACATTGGCAGTCTCCCTGTGCTGTTTCATTGCTCACCCCACGTTACTTACAATACATCTAGGTTATCTGTTACCAGCAGCAATCCTGAGTTTCTGTTTCCTGCTGATGGAAAATACATTTCTAGCATTGGGAATGGTGCTTGAGAAGTGCAGCTGCACTGATAGCTCTGAGCAGAAGCCTGAGCTTTAGCAACTGTTGAGTTCAGGGCCTGAATTTGCCAGTAATTTTGCAGGGGTTTTGTCTTTGCTGCTATTCAAGTGTGTGCTTACAGGCAAGCATGTTCAGCAGGGGCAAATGTAGACTGACCTTGTGGTGTGTGGGGCGAGGGGGTGTCCAAGCCGAAACATGGCTATTAACCATGGGCCCAAGCTTTTCCTCAGGTGTTGCAGTTGGGTGAAATATTTGCGGACAAATGTGTGGAACAGGCTGGCTTACAAGCTGATATCCATAGCTTCAGTCTTTCCAAGCAGCATGTACAGCCTGTAAGGACATGGAGTAGCTGGGCCAGAGGACAGCAAGGGGGGTAAAACAACCAGGCAACACGTTTGTTTCTCTCCACAACTATGCATCTTGATAAACTATGGGCATAGGTAGCCTCTTTTCTTAGTAATAAGTGCTTCTCTACTGGACGAATGATGGTGAGGATTATGGCAGTAAGGTGAGCCCTGTGCAGGGCACGCAACTGTGAAAGATCATAGATCTTCCTTAGAGCCTTCTTGTGTTGGGTCACCCCTTCCCATCCCATCCATGGCCTTGAGTGTCTGCTGCCTCTGTGCCTTTGTTTGAAGTGAACGCTCTTCTGTGCAGCTCTTGGCTTTCTGCAGATGTTTCAACTTGCCAGCAATTCTGATGATTTTTGTGTATGTAAGAATAATGAGGAATTAAACTGCTTATTGAACTGCCACACTGTGGATTTGTGATTAAATTCAGAAATGCTAGAGTTTTGGAATTCTACTATAAAGAATATTCCTTGGCTTGTTCAGTATGTTCTTGATGTCTGGCTTTTACAAACAGTGGTGTTTTTCAGCTTTGCTGCATTTACTTCATGACTGGCAGCACAACCGCAAAGCCCTCTTGACGCTATAGAAAGCCCATAGCAGACACAGGTCTCTGGAAGCTGTAATTCCAGAAGACTGAATACGTCTGGCCTTTGTTTTTTTCCACAAATTCTTATGCTATATACTGGGCGAGTAGCAGTTCCCACGGCAGACCTCAGGGATCCCTAACATGAAGACCAGATGTAAGTCTGGAACAGTCTTACAGATTTAGGTCTCTGGATTACCAAGATACAGGAGCAGACAGCTGAGTTTCTCTGCGTGAATAGTCCCTGTGAGGTCAATGGTGCTTCTCACTTCCTTAACATACTTTGCTAAAAAGAGGACTTGGAAGCACAGTGGAGTGCACAGTCTTCAGCAGCTGGTGGGAGTCTGGCTGTCTGTGCAAAGTACACCATTCTTGGTGGCATCTGCCCAGAGCTGCTGGGGTTGGCTCCCCACTCCCACCCCTCGCTGCAAAGCTCCACTGACATGTCCCTGGAGGAGCCTGTCCTGCTCTGCCTGGAGAGACCTGTGGGAGACACAGCGCTCCTCAGAGGTTTAGAAATGGACATGAGGGAGTATGCTAGGGAGTCTTGGGAGGGAACAGTCAGGATTTCTTAAATGGAGAAGCTTTTCATTTAATTTCCTTTGTTTTCTGTTTAATAGCTAAAAGTAAAGAGCAAAACAGGAGTGCAAAATAAAACTTAAAGTGCTTCTTGGCATCTCTGTTTCACTTGGTGATGTTTTACAAATGTATCAAAGTCCTTTGCAGCCTAACGTTTAAAAAAAAATTCTCCTATTTAAAGGTAGCCTTTGTAAGCGCCTGCTAAAGCAGGTTTTTAGACTGCTGCTTGTTTACCAAGTACCTCGTTACAGGCCAGCTGCAGAAATGGGCATGGGAAGGATGAGGGAGTCTCCCTCCTTAGGTGAAACTCCCATGGCAGTAACATTATAACCCTCAGGAGAAGTGAGTAAGTTAAAACAGCAGCTGCTTTTAAGGTTTGAAAAGCAAATTATAAGTGGCTACAACAGGAGAACAGTGAAAGTAAAGAGCTATGTCAGAGGTGGAAGATAAATTATTCAAAATAATTATTGCTTTTATATGTGTGTGCATGCATGCACACTTTTTAAAGTCCTGGTATAGAAACAGATGAATTACGTCTGTCTCTGCCAAGTGCCATGTGTTTACAGCTGAGTTATAAAATGCTTTTAAATAGGGGTTTATAACAGAAACACTGACACATTCTTAGATATGTTGATGCTAATAGGCGCCACCATAATAAATCCCATGAAGGTCTTAAAAGATATATCTTTTGTTCTGGAAGAAGGTATACTGGCTTCTGCCTGAAGTGAAGCTCGTCATTTCTGTTCTTCAAACTATTTGAATCTTCAGTGGCATCTAAGAAGTCCTGGATGATATCTAACGCTTCAGATAGTGCCACTGCATAGCAAAATAATGTGTTTGATATCTGAAAGATTTTCCAATTGCAATATGGGAACCACAGCCCTTTTCAGGACATGTAATTTTACGTATGTGTGTGTGATACAGTGCAAAAAGGCATCCCAATATCTTCACTATTTTTTATTTCCTGAAATAAATCCCAATATGGAGCAACAGTTCTAGATATTTATATGCTGGGTGCAATCACTGAATTCCTGCTTTTGTTAAAATTCATCCCAGGGAAACCTACCTTCTTGTCATTAACTTTATTCTTAATAATTTTCTTCCAGATTTTAATAGGCTACTGAGTTTCCTATAGAGAACAATAGACAGAAACATACTGCATCATTTGCGCTAGCTGGAGCTAAAACCTTTCACCCAAGCTCTTGTGAGTGCTTTCAGAGGGGATCCTTCCCTGTCGCTAGCAAAGGAAGCCAGCTCGGGGCTGGAGCAGGGCAGCTGTGCAGCACAGCTGTGCAGCATCATGCGGTTGCTCAGGGGGGTGAGGCTTGTCTGCCACACTCGAGTTGCAAACTGCATCTGTAGCCTGAGTGTGGTGACACGGTTTGGACTTGAGCTGTGGTCCCAGCAGTAACATCCTCACTCTGGAAAGCTGCCCAAGCAGGGAACAGGGGTGTTAAACACAGGGGAGCTGCTGTTCTGTTGGATGTTGCTGCAGCAACTTTCCTGGGGCTTGTTAGCGTGGTCTTCCCTTTTTCTTGCCTCTTTCTTGTCAAGTGACAGCACAATTTTTTCTGTTGTTTTTTGTTGCTGTTGTTGTGTTTCCTTGTTCCCCACAGAACAAAATGTCCCTTGGTGCAGGGTCTCCTAGTGTGTGCTGCAGCCTCCTGCCCCGAGTGAACCATGTGGGATGAAACTATGTTGATCGTAGGGTGAAAAATTGCGCAGTATGTCTGAGGAGGCTCAAAGACAAGGCAGGGAGTGTTGCATGGTCAGACTCCGGGGCCATGCTTTCACAGGGAAGTGAAAAGGGGGCCAGGTTGTTTTGGGGTGAAACTCTCGACTGGGTGCTGATGGGAGGATGCTGAAAAATCCCTGTGCTAGAGAAGACAAGGTGACTTGCACTGTTTGTGTCTTTTGAGCTGTGGTGTGGCTGGTGGTTATTACAAGTGGGGCAGCAGAAAATAGTCTGGCAGAAGCAGATGACTGACTGCTTTCGCCTCTGCTGGAGGTGCAGTATTACACAATTCCTTTCGTATCTTGAGCAAATTCCTCCTGCAAACCTCCCAGAAGCTTCCTAATTTCCAGTGTGGACAAGAACGCTCAGGGCAGGTATGTGCCGTGTCAGTGAACAGGCAGACTGGGGAGCAAAACAACCTTCTTCAAAACCACAGGCCAGAGACATGAGCTGCAGGCTGGTGTGGTACAGCGCAGGGTGGGACGAACGCAGCTGCCCTCGGCTCACAACAGCGGCAGCTCTGTCCTTCCAACAAGCCAGGCAGGGGCTCAGCTGCAATATTTCCAGTTACTATTTCACATGTATGTGCATGAGGAATTCTTTGGTGCAAATGTAGGTGAGAGCATGTAGTCTGCAAAGTAACCTGCAGAGGCACCAGCTTCCTGAAAGTCTGTGGTTTGTGCACGTGGATCTAGCATGGTTTCTTCTGCAGATGAGCACCAGAACATTTAATTCCATATCCTGAAGCTCCATGAGCTTGTTTAGCAGGTTTTCCTTCCAAAGACTCGGTTGTCCCTCTACCCTGCCTTTCTTTTGCATCTGTCCTGGTGAGAGATAACTTTCTCAGGTTAGGGTCCTACTCTTCAGTAAATTGTTACTCCCAGAGGAACCCACAGCATTGTGACTCAGGTGGCAACAAAAAGCAAAACCTGTGCAACAAATTCGGTCTTTAAACAAGGCTGTAATTTTGTGAATGGTGGGAGTTTACTTCAGTAAACTTCAGAACTGCAAAAAATGATGAGAAACCTACTGTTTGTATTAGACTAGTCACAAATACAGCAGTGGCTATGTTACCTGAATAAATCACTCACTGAGAGCTGCTTTGTGGCTTCCTGTGATAATTAAAAATTTCTGAGTCGAAGTTGTCAGACAAGGGTAAATGTTTGTATTATGCCAGTATCGAAAGACCCCAGCATGGGCCCATGCCTCCTTGCATCACCTGTACCTCCAGCACAGGCATGGGGAGGCACAGAAAGAATCCTTCCATTCAAAACTATATGGCATTTCCCTGGCAGCTCCTTTCCTTCCCGAGCCTGGTACCTTTCCAAGAAAGAAGAATGGCTGCTGCTGTGCAGTATATTCTGGCTAATCAATCTTTGTCTCCATTGCACAGATAGTATCAGTGTGGTAGCATATGTAACTCAGATATAAATGGCAATAACATAATTCATGTAGTAGTTGGAAGGCAAATTAAGTTATAAGTTGGTAATACTTGTGGGATTGTTTACCATCTTCCAGAGAGCAGAAAAAAATTGGAGGGATCAGGAGCAGCACGCTGTTTAAGCTTTCTGACACAGCTGGATAAAAACAGCTTTATCTGAATAGCATTGCTGTTAGCACCAAGTTTCTCATCTGTGCATTTTGGTTCCCCAACAGTGGGACAGTGGATGAGTTGGATCCTATTATTAACTTGTCTCAAAGTACCATATAAAATTAATAAGCATAGAGAAAGAGTGCTTTCAGATCTTGAGAGAATTAAAGAGTGTCAGAGACAACATGGACTTAAATATGTAAGGGGAAGTAAGCTGCGTTCAGGGATTTCTATAACAAAGATAATGGATTCTTTAAATGCAAGAGGGTCAATGAGCTTTTGTTGTGATCTTATCTGCTCTGTAGAAACTGCTCTGATGATGGATATAATTACAAAACATTGGTATCCTGTCGTGTTTACAGCATGACTTGGGTAATATTTTTAGGAGCCACGTGTGCTGCAACCACATTCCTAGACTGTGTCCTTCTGAGGTCCATTGCCGTTGTTAAAATGCAGATTGGGAAATCAGTTTGAACACAGTCTGGGCTCAGCAAAACTGATGCTTATGACAAAGCTATACTGAGTGACCAGTTGGTCTTCTAAACTGTTCCTGGTGGGATCACATTAAAATCAATTGCCTCAAATATGGCTTATTTAGCAGAGGTAGCTTCTTCAGCTGATCTCGACCAGCCTTTCCTCACTTGTGTACCTTTCCAGAAAGACCAAGTTTAATCTTTTCTTCCTCAACTATTGCAAGTTGCATGCTCTTCTTGGCTCGTGCCAGTACTGACTGTGGGAATTACCTGCTATTGAGCAGCCTTTTCTGAAAATGATGGCAATCAAATGTTATGGTTTGCTTAGTAGGGACTTTCTAATTAGCAAAAAGTAATCAGGTGTTTTGTTTTGTTTTTCCACAGTAGCCTTCTGTAATCTACAGGACAGAGCAGAAGGCAGCCAGCCAGATCAATGACCTGTTCAGGTTTAAGCTTCGGGAATTTCCCAGGCTTGAGAGCTGGCAGGTGCCTTCCAAGAGGCAGGAAGTTTGTGACATATGAGAAAAGCACCTCGACATGGCCCCTAAAGAGATTGGCTGGAAAGAAAATTTTCCTTCATCATAGGCTGTCTGGGCAGATTTCATACAGGTAAAGCTGGTTATATTCAGTACTAAATGTGGCATTGTAAACAAGAAACCTAACGGGAGCTGAAGAACCTTGTCTGTTGGTTAAAAATGTTTTAAAGTCTGTTGTCCTGAAACGTATTGTCATTCCTGATTAAAAAATTTTCTGGTTAAAGTCATGTGCAGAAGAGACTGTTCCCAAAAGTTATCCTCATAGGTACCTCTAGTACCTCATAGGTACCTCTAGTCTTCCCCAAAGAGCACTGCGAGGGTAGTGCCACAAGTCTCTCCTCAGCAAGCAGAGGTTGGCGTTAGTGATACCTACTGAACCAGGCAGTGACAGGTTGGAGGATGCCTGTGGGTTATATCATGCCTTTTTTGCTGAAGCGTGTTCAGTTCTTAGGTGATATTTTAGGAGTACCTATTTTAAAATAGAGAACCATCAGCATGATATTCAGCTCGTAAGAGTTTCCAGGATGGGACAGAGGGGTGCCTCTGTCACTCACCGGTTTTATGCCCACTCCATACATGATTCAGCAGCCAGTGGTCTTGCAGGGAAAGGAGGTTGATCTCACCCAAGAGATTTCTTCCACAGCAGGAAGCCGACAAAGCCAGCTCCCAAGGCACCCAGGGCTGAGCGACTGGAAGAACACGTAGGTGTGCTTTGTTACACGAATTCACAAATGATGCAAACTGTACCCAGAAAGACCAAAGCCAACACAGGCTGATGAAACTTGTCAGGCTTTATAACCTACTTTGCATCATAGCCACTGTTGAATGCAAGAGAATTGATAACTGCTTTCGTTGAGTTTGCTGACATATGTGTCTCCTGTTATTCCAGCCAGTCCTCCCCAAAATGCAAGCACCTCCTCCACTGACGTTCTTTTAACATGGAGAGTGAGGAAAAATATTTCATTTATAGCTCTCACAAACATAGACTGTAACTTTTTGGAACACGTGATTGCAGCTTTTAAAGGCATATTTGCACTAGCTTTACTTAGCTTGGATAGCAAGAGTGAAGTCATGCACTTCAGCCCAGACTACACAAAGGAGGCTTGCTACATGCTTACTCACGTGATTACTTTGGTGCCTAAGTTCAACAGAACAATGAATAATTATTTCCATGTAATATTTCCTTTATTTCCACATATTTCTGTATGTTCAAATGGGAAGGAAGAACTGCTAAATTCACACTTACAGTAAATGAGCTGAATACAATGCATACATATGTGTAACACTGAAAGAAAATGATCTTCATACGTGAAATTTGAGAGATTCACAGTCATTGTGCAGGGCACATCCACAAAAACAGACCAAATGCAACAGCTGGAGTCACTGGAGAGCTAGATAGGAGTTTGGAGTGGGAAAAAAAGTCAGCAGTGTATATTATTCATCATTTGTCATTTGCAGTTGAGGAAATGGAATGCCCTCTGACACATCTGAAGAAGCTCATGATTTATTGGAAGCAGTGAAAGAAGTATAAAGCCAAATAGTAATATAAACCCCTGGGGATGTCTTGCTACAGTCTTCTACGTAGCATTAGAGCCACTGTAAATAGTGGGACTAAGATAAAAATCCTGGCAAACATTTGGCATGAAATGCTTGAGATATGAAACTATTCATTCTTTGAAGTCAAGAGATTTTATTTTTGTCCAGCATAATAATACTAAAAACTGCTACCTTTATTTAAATATCATTCAAACTCTCTTTCACCCCACACCCATCCTCTTTTTACTGGAGATGCCGCAGATGATGAATGGCATTATCTACAGCACCTTAGCTTTGTGGACCTGTTGTCACAGCAGGACAGCCCTATTAATTCATAGTGATCACAGTGAGGGTTGTATGGGGTTTACTTTTGACCTGGGAGAACATTGCCATCATTCACTTTCAGTAGCCAGTACAAGCAGAACCATTTTGTAGAAAGTGGCCAGATGGAATAAAATACTCGATGGCTTAAAAAATAGTTATTATGCATACGCAGTAGTCATTATGGAAATGCAGTGAGCCAACCCGAGTAACTATTTTCCAAATATTACCTTTAAACTTCACTTCTGCATGCAAATCTACATGAGCAGCAGTGTAACTTCCTAAACTGGAAATCGGCAAATGCTCCTGAGAGGCAGCATCATTTTAACGAATTATATGTATGCAGCCATTCATGCCTTGATCCTACACAACCTGACATTTGTGGCATGAACACTCACTGGTTTCTTCCTCCTACTGCATTACAGGTTACTGGCTTTGCTTTGCTTTGTAGACCAGGAATTCCATACATTAGGTCATGGATCTAAACAAGGTGAAGAAGGTACAGAGAAAACTAAACCAAGAATTCACCTGTCATGGGTCCAAACACCAGAAAGCACATGTTTGTGAAGTACACTTGCTATGGACTTTTAAACAGCACTCAAGCCACTGTAAATAGTTGGCCTCAGACAAAAATAAGTGGTGGTAGAGAGGTAGTTTGTGGCTGTATGTTATGTAACAACTCCAAAATTAATCTAAATACTTGTGTTTTGTCCTTGGACAGTGCTTTTCCTCTAAATTATCACAAACGTGAAATTGGCTTGGAAATAATCAGCAACACACACACAAAAGGCAGCAGATCAGACTTTGTGCATGGTAAGCAGGGAAAAATCTGAGGCTGATAAGTTACCAGTGCAAGTGCAAGTCAGTTCAGTGATTCGAATGTCAAGAAAGTGCATATAGCAAATATTATGGAAACTGCTCTAAGTAATATCCTAAGGCAGGAGAACAAGAACCACATGTCAGTGTCAAGTAGCTCCGTGCAGTTATAAAATGGTTGTGTCAAACAGATGAGGATTAAACTCTGCTTTTGTGAGTTGAAGTGGCATCCTCTTGCAATTTAAACACAAAGTTCCTTTATTTTTCAAATGTCTCATTTTTGTACGTGCAATAACGTATCATTAATAATATTAGACTATCACATCCCTGTCTTTTTTTTTTCCTTATACCAGATAATTTTAGCAGCCAGCTTCAAGAATGAAGGTGCACACTTCAGCTGGCTTTAGACACCATAGTTCCAAATTCCTACACAAGGCATTGTGCTGAGTTCACGTTCCAGCAGTTTGGCCGTAGAAAGCTTCAGCCATTTAAGCAGAGTTCAAACGCAGCTTGGCAATGCTGCTTATAGCCCAGAGTAGGCACAGCTGAAGATCAGGAATTACTAGTGAATTTTTCCTAAGCGTGCTGCAGGGCAGACACATCTGTGCTTTGCAATGTGTGTAGGTGACTAGCCCAAACAGTTGATAATATGTTCCTCTTTTGTCCCTTACCATTGAAGTCTTTGGCACCCTTCACAAGTACCTCAGCATGTACTGACATCTCTTTTCTGCTAGAAGAGTGTAATGACATGGCCTGTCTTGTCTAGTCTCATTTTCTTTGTTTTTTTTCCTGCCCAAATGGTAGGTACTTGTAGTGCAGTGTGATGACTTCCCAGCTGCACATCCCCTTTGGACAGTCTCTTACGTGATCCACATGAAGCTATGTTGTCCATTATATTCTTCCTAGTCTCTCAACAGTGAAGGTACCTTTCATTACATGTTGCCATAGCAGGCTAGCCCTTAGCCTTTCTGCTAAAAGAGTTAATGTTCCTGAATCAGCCCAAGCTGCTTCTTTCTCACCCATCTGGCTTTTCTACCGATGAACTGATGTTTGCAATTGCAATGCAGTTGCCCATCGACTCCACTACTCTGGTCCCTTGCGAGGCTATATGCCACACACGTTGCCTTTCAGTGCATGTATCCTAAAGATTTCTTAGGACAGAAAGGAACTGGAAGGGTTCTGCAGAGACTGCAGGTGAATGGAATTGTAAAAGCAAGACTGAAAGCACTGGTTTAATCCCACTGAAATAAACATTTACAGCTTTTCTGACCTTTTCCTGTAGATCATGTCAAGCCCTTCATCAAGTTCAGTGTGACTGAAAATTTAGAGCAACACTCCCTTTAGGCTGTTACGTTAAAGTCCAGATGCGAGTGAACGTTCAGGCTCAATCTGAAATTTTCCACCCGCTTCCAAATTCATAACCTGCAGGCAATTGCAAGAAGGTTGGCTGCACATGCCTATTCATTGATCCCAAACAGGGACTCTTTGTATGCAACGGCAGAGGGATAATGTAGTTTCCCTCTTACTGCTTTGAAATAAACATAATTTACTAACATGGCAATTTTTTGAGAACCTGCTTTTGGCACGTTTTATTCTAATCTTTAGTTTGCAGGCTATTTTCTTATTTACTCTACTGAAATATTGTCAACATCTAGGATAAAGAAATATTTCTTATTACCTAAAATTTATACTTCCGCTGCAACATCAAATATTCTGCAGCTGCTCTAGTCTTCACTTAAGGCCATAGATCTGTATCAGAATGACGTGTGTGCATGGAATCTCTTAAGGAGGGTGATGCAAATAGCACTTTGGGAAACCAGCTTTGACTTTGGTCAAGGAGGTAGGACAGAATTTAGGAATATGTTTTGGAGGAACAGCTCATATCGCTGCAGGCCCAGGGACAGGAGTGAACATGTTTCAGCCACCTACCTGCTGTACTCCTTCTGGTTTGTGCTAGCAGGGAAGGAGTCTCCCCAGCCTGAAGTGCAATTGCCCAGCCGTGGCCACCTCTGACTAGCAGCACTGTTTGACATTACTGTGTTGCTATTCCTTTGTAGCCCCAGCTCTGACTCCATCCTCCATTTCTGCCCTGTAATTTGCTTGAGGTCCTACACAAGGCCAGATCCTTACCCTAGGTTCAGAGGATACTTCTTGTCTAGTCAGCAAGTGGCCTTTTCCCAAAGTGTTGTGTTGCTAAAGCAGCTTTCAAGGGACTGGAAGATAGAAACACTCTTTCTCTAGATGGATGCAGCTATTTAGCTTCCTGCTGAAGTTTTGTTCAAGTGCTCGCATGTCTAACAACCCAGTGATGTAATTCTTGTGTTTACAGTGTCACTTATGGTCTGGACAGCCATGGTGCACCTTCCCCAGTGACTAGCCAGTCTCAGGCCTGTCTCAGGAGCTTTGGTTGTTTTGGTTAGGACCGTGAACCCTGCTCCTGCTCTTAGCTCATATCCAGGAGTGAGGGAAGCAGGGACGCATCCTGTACTTGTTCCTTGCTTGTGTGTATGCTATTAAAAGGAATGCAGTAATGTAGTGTGTTTATTATTGTTATTCATTTGCTATAAGAGGTTTAGATTTTTTTAACCTAATCACATGTTTTTATTAGGTGTAGAAACACATATGATTGAGCATCTGTCCTTAAAAGGGGAGAAATAAGGATGCTTGAGACAGCAAGGCAGGAAAGGAGTTCATGAACTCTTTAAACGGCCATGCTGCTTAAAGATAATAATTCAACCCCAAACCTGTGACCCAAATCCCACCACCACTCCCTGCCTGAAGGTTTCAGGAGTTTGCAGTTTGAGTGTGGGTGTTGCCCCTTGACCCTCTTGTAACTTCATGGTTACCGGAAAATCACACTGATTCACTCTGCTGGTGTTTCTTGCACATCCTGTGTTTCTTCAGACTTCCCTGTTCTCTTTCCTTCTCTTTCCACATTGTCACCCCCATACAGCGTTGCACACACTATTCTGAGTTTGCAAACCATGCTATGCTAGGCCACCCTGCACCCTGGGATTTCTCTCCTTGCCCATGGTCAGAAGTCTTCTCTGGAGCTTGGCTTTCTTACTGAACACCTTACTTGAGCTATAAAGCTATGTAGCAACATAGGAAACTTTCCAAAATCAGGCACATTTTTAAACCCTTTGAATTTCATATGAGAATGAATCATAGGAAGAGTCATTTTCTTCTCATGCTGAATAGGGAACTGCATTAAATTTGAGAAGCAAAATGATTTGTAAAGCAACTTTGTTTCATGTTAAGACATCTACCTTAAGCTTTCTCAATTCCCCCTCTGCCTTTTGCCTAATTTTGAGAAAAAGACACAGTTCTCCCCCATCCAAAGAATGAAATGAAATATCTTGTTCTGGGATCAAATTAAGCATTTTAATCCACAGTGAATTCTCCTTCGCCAAAAACCAGATAAACTGCTTTAGGTTGACTCGTAACAAAAAACATGTTCTCAGAGTCACCAACAAACTGGGTGAATCCATTATTCAGACAGCTCAAGGGAAAGGCCTGCTTTGAATCAAGGGCTGGAAAACGAATTTGATATTGCATTTGACTTTGTTGATCCTCCGAAAGGGAAGATGTTTGAGTCTGGTACAGATTGGTGGCGTCCTCAAGCACCAAACCACACACGGTAGGAACACAAAGTGTGACGAGGTGGCCTTAGGCACAGGCCTGGCTGGTGTGGATGACAGTACTGGTGTGCCTTTTTACATTGCTATCCATAAGGTCCACCACAGAAACCACCATTTTCCACCCAGGTGCAGGGGGGCTCTTCCCCAGAGGTGGGGGAGCAAATGAGACAAGGTAGCTCATCTGAACCAAGCCTGTCATTCAGCAGTGTGTTGGGTTCAGTTATTAAGCTAGAGCCTGCTGCTTTACTTTCCAAGTTTTATTAATTTCAGTATATATTGCTGTTGGCTGTACTTCTCAATAGATGGTGTTTTTTGTGCTACAGATGGAAAATAGGCACATACGAGGACCTGTCTTCAAATGCAAGCCTTGAGGGGCCTGAACTTCAAAACATTAGTGTGTGCTTGTGTTGTGCCACCAAATGCAGATGGCAATTTAAAAGCATCTGCACTTCTGTTCACAGGGGCTATGTTCAAGGACTTTCCTAAATGATGTGAAACAAAGTAAATGTGGCAGGAAGCCATGCTGCTCAAGCAGCTCCTTGGCACTGACGTCTCCCACTGAGCAGGAGAGCATCTAGGCCTTCTAGCTGCCTTGATGGGTACTTGTGTCTTCATGTTGACGCACAAGATGTTTCCCTGCCAGCAAAGTAGGAAGGACATGCTCAAGCTAATGCATTTGAGCATCCTAGGAGTGAGGGAAGTGGTTGGGTGGGATTCCTCCAGCTAAAGGGGGAGCTGGGCTGTATGTTGTCAAAAAGAGCTTGAAATGCATTGTAAGGTCACTGTAGCTTCACCACCAGAAGTTGTGACTGTCCTACTATTCCCAACCCCTGGAGAAAGGATTTCTTTCCACATCCCCATGGCAGGATGAAAAGTATTTTGGGATGCTTCTTTTGCCCTTCACTCCCCAGTTTTGCTGGGGTGCTCTCCTGGGCTGGGTCCTCAGCCATGCCAGCCACTCTGAGGTGACTACTGCCTCCCCTGTCTCCTTGCTCAGCAGCACCTCTGGAGAAGGGGATCAGTTGTTACCATTCTATCATTACACAGCGCTTTTAGGGTCTGTACAAACGTCAGTTAATCCTTGTAACATCTGTGTGATGTTAAGCATATATTTAACTGAAGAAACTCAAATTATTCCCTGGTTCTTGGGAGACAAGGGAGGATCAAGTGCTAGAGGGCAACATGGTCATGGGATGACTCATCCAATTGCTTTTGTGGAGGAAATGAGAAAAATTGAGCCTTTCCCTACATGAGACTTCCCTTTTTTCTGAAGGACAGTAGGAGAAGAGAAACCCAAAGTTCAGAAGGAAGGATGTAACCCAAGAGGAAGCAGGAAAAAGGGATGCAATAAGACAGAGTGGCAGAAAGACGGACTAACTGCCACAAAGCAAAGGTGTGACTGTGAAAACAAACCCACCAAATGACAGAGGGAGATACACCGAGACATCTCCAGGGAGATGGATTTGCTGCAAGGGCAGTGCACTGTGCAGCTCCACTCCTCTGACAGCATCTTCTGCTGCACAGTGTTTTCTTCGTGTCCCCTATTTCTTGTTCAATGGACACTGCAGGTGAAGCCAGGCAATGGCAAATGTGTGTGAGTTCAGTTATTCAAGACACAAAAATCTTACACCATGTTATACCTTGTAGTTCAATGAGCCAAGCACACTAGGTGAAAAAATGCAAGCAAGTTTTTCAATATCTCTCTCTCTCTGTTACTGCCTCTTACAGTTGGGTGTCTGACTAAGAAAGCACAGGATATAGTGCAGAAACCACTATAATTTTTGAGGCTAAATCCCTGACACCTGCAAAATCAATACCATTTATTAGAAACACAGGGTCTTGCACAGGGCTTGTTTTTTGACCCATTTCACTGGTTTGTTGCTTTTATATTAAAAATGTACCCATCAAATATTGTTTATACTGCTTCTTCCCCATAAAACTTCTACCTTCGCAGCTTCTCCCTGGCCTTTCCTCACCTCTGGCGTTTCTGTTTCTACGGCAGCTCTGGAAGACCTTCCCCTTCCTTTTGAAAAGATATCTGTTAAAAAGTTAGCCGTACTTTTTCATTGGAAATGTGAAGGACCATCTCCTGCCTTTCCTTGGGCCTGGCCTCAGAAGTCTTCCCCTGTCCTCTGCCCTGTCCCTGTGCCTTCGATGCACTTTGGGCCACAGAGCTGGAGGGAAGCAAAGTTTCCGTCAGCTCTTCCAGGGGCCCTGCAATGCACTGCACCTCCCATCTGGCAGTGAGGAGTGACACATGAGAATAATTTCCAGGGTTAGTGGGAGCGAAATAATTGAGCATAGGAACAAGGGGCCAGATTCAGAGCAACTGCTCCGGACTTCCCATGTAGACCTTGCACTGTCTAAAAATCTCGGTGTCCAACAGCAGCAGGGTGGTTCAGAGGTCAAAACAGGACCTGTGTAATTGATGGGAAGGGTAACACAGCTCCAAAAGATAAACCCCAAATTTCCACTATCAGCTAGGCAGCAACCTGGAGCCAGTCAAGAAGATACATGAAGCCAGATGTCCTCCTCCTTTCCTGCTCCATCCCGGTGCCTGAATCAGAGCTGTACCCTGGGTGCTCTCCATCCCCTCAGGACCCAGACTGTAGTGTCCATCTTGGTGCTGCATGAGCAGGCCTTGCTGCTCAGAAGATGTTTTCAGCTGTGCCAGTGCTACCCTCTGCCATCACCCTTGCTGCAGTTCAGAGGGTTTCTCCAGAAAAAGGCCTTGGGTCACGGCTACTTTCTCCCACCAGCTGCCAGACAGAGAGGCTACAAAATCAGGCTTTCTTGAGTTTTGGGGTTTTGGGTTATTTTTGTTGTTGTTGTTTTGTTTTGTTTGTTTGTTCTTCCCCTCCTCTGGCTTCAGGACAGTCACCATTTTGACTGGTGGAAGGGAAGACTTCAAAATGAAGGGTGAGGCATGTCCCTACCTGGAGGACTCAGCTGGAGAAGGATGGCCCTTCTGGAAATACAAGGGCCTGGCGGCATGCCTTCAGGCTGAGAAGGAAGCTGAACACAGATTTCCCATTTCCTTGGTAAGTATTCTGCTCACTAGGCTAAGAGCTGACTTCGTTTTAGCATTTACATTTGCAGTTTTGTTTCACATTTCATTGACTGCGCACGTGAACACACAAAACTTATTTTCTCAGGAACATGCAAAAGAATTGGAAATGTTATAGGTATTGGTGAAAAAGTGCATACGACCGATTACTCTCATTTTTAAAACATGTAACTTGAAAACACTTCTTGGCCTGGGGAGAAAAAATAGTTTGGCTTTGGTGACCAATCACACAGTCCAACTAGTGAGCAAGAAACAACTGTGGCACAGCATTCACAAGTAAGTACACAGTCTGCAAGATGTTCCCATGCATTATTCAGTGAATAATTCTAAATAATGAAAACACTAAAATCTGTGTGTAGATGTAATACGAGGGACCAAATTAAATGCATTGTTCAATAGGAGAAGCTGACCCAGCTCCAGTGAAGAACAGCAGCAGCTGTTCAGAAAACCTGTGGGTCTACGTAATGTGAATTTACTGTGCACTAGCAACGCTAATCCAAGTCCAGCAATCTGTAGTGGGTGGTAGGTACCATTCAAAGTGACGAAGCAGTTGCCAGTCTACGTAAGCTTCACCCAGAGGCTACACCTTCACTGCAAAGTCACCTTGTGGGTCATTTTTATTTCCAATGTTGACTCATCTGGTGGTGATCGCGGTCGGCTGAGACCTAGCTGTGGTGCTGGGCACCACCCGCGTGGCACCCATCTGGGGTTTGCAGCACTCAGTAACCCCAGCTGCGGCTGAGAAGCTGAAGGTACTCAGACTCCAGCCTGTCCTCCTCACTTTGCATTATATATGTGTTGAGACCTTTGTGCATAGATTAGCCTTGAATTAATGTCAACACACATCTGAATCAGTTCTTGCAGGCAAGATAGGTACTTATTTATATCAAATTGGGGATGTTACAGCTTTGCATGCATTTGGTAGTTTTATTCTGAGCCGTAGCACATATTCAAACAGAGCATAAAGGTAATTCTTTCTTTCCTTAAGGAACCCGTAGAAGTAATCGTATGGGTAAAAAGCCCTGAACCATTGAGATAAAAATAGCTTATGACCAACACCTTCTTGGAATTTTATTTCCCATGTTATGATCTAGAGGACAGGGGCTAAAGCTTATGGCTACTGTAGCAAATTTCCCAGTTGTTTTCAAAATGTTCCTACTTGATGCAAGGCAAAAACCTTAGAAAAATTACTGAAGGGCAGTGGGGGATAACAACAGGATTATATTTAAACAAGAAACACTAGACCATGTTTTCCCAAGCCATAACTTCTCATAAAGCCAAACACAGGTAAGTAAATTGTAGTAAAAAGTTGCACATGCTTTTATTGATTTTTGATTACATCTTTAATTTTGTCCATGCAGCCAATGTGCTGCTGGCTTGCAATTAAGACCTGGCAGTGGGAGATAGAACTAGGAATTGAATCAGTCATTTGTTTGAAAGTAAGCCAAAACCAACAATATGGAGAGAAAAGAGGGAACTTGTGAAAGATCTGCTTACTGTTTTATTTCCAACACTCAGCTCCTTAGCTTTAATAGTGCTTAAAATACCAGTCACAAGTCATGGCTGTGAAGGAAAATACGCAATGTTTTCTGGTGATTGAGTGGTTTATTCTAAAGGCACCACAGGAGAAGAATGTCTTTGGGCTTCAGCAGGTTTTAAATGTTGTACAAGAAGTCAGCAAGAAATTGATCTAAAAGATGCAGTAAATGGATTTACAAGTCTTATTGACTACCCTGCTGAGTCACTGCTTCCAAAAAGCTCTGAAGTCCAGGTCTGTACTAAAAGCTTTCCTTACAAATATTCAGCTTGCACAATCTGCTGGGATTCAGCATTGATACACGCTTTCATTTTTATTGGAAAAATACAAAAGGCAGGTTGATGAAATTTTGTTTTTCTCATGTTTTTGTGCTCTGAAATCATAAATGTTTTGGTGTATCTGGGTTCCCTTTGTGCAAATCCTCAAACTTTTGGGATGTGATGGAAGATGAACCACACTTTATTTTACCTGAGTCCTTACAGAATTCCAAAGTACTGTGGCTGTATAGCTGTTAGGTTTTATTCAAAACACTTCAGAAATCTGGATCAGGCTGTGTTTTTAGTAGAACCACAAAGCTGGAAGAGAAAGGCGGGTTGTTTTTGCCTTCTTCCCTCAAACCTCTGTCCTTTTACCACTGCAAGAAAGCTTGGCTGTTATCTGAATGTGTGCTGTCACAGGCTGCAGTGCCATGCAGTCATCGTGTGATCTTTTACATCCGTGCTGGTAAGAAGCATGTCAAAATGAGTAAATGGCTGCCAAGTGGCTTGATGAAGATGATGTGTCTGTAAATTGTATTCTGATTTGGCGTTATAGAGTAGGTGTGACCTCCACCTTTGGGGTTTGGTAGTGAAACAGTTCTGGCCAGTATTACCTCCTTTGAGGAGCTATAGCTGTGGGAAGAGAGTTTGGTTTATTCTGGAGGGAGAAAGGGGTCTGAGGAGAACAGCTTGGGATTTTAGAAAAACCTGTACTTTTGCCTTAGGTTATAGAGCTCTAAGGTTATTGTTGTCCCAGGAATTTTGGCCAATTCTGGAGAGCTCTCACCTGTTCTGTCACTAAAACCGAGGACAGCAGGTCCTCTTGGAAAATGTGGTATGCTGAGCAGCTCTGGCAGTTGTCCTTGCTTGGAGCAGCTCTGCCTGGGACGGAACAGAACTACAGCAGCAATCTGCAAGAAAGCCACAGAAACCCAGAAAGGACCCATGACTCCTCTAGAAAGGCACAGAAAAATACCTCATCCCTCTACCCCCAAAGTTTGTTTCCTAACCAGAAGTGTTCTTTTGCAACATCTCCGCATTAGGTTCCTCTTTGGAGGAGATTAATGTTTTTAAGCTGGAGAAAAAAAAAAAAAAGAGAGAAGACATTTTAAAGTTATTCCAGTTTACTTAAGGAAAATTATGAAGGTGTGGTCTATCCTTTCTTTGTACCTTCAACACGGAGAGAGACTGGCAGAGTTCAAGGCTAAGCAGAATTTTCTTGCATTTGAGCTTGTTGAAGGACAACCATTAATGAAACATTGAAAGTCGTTCTGTTAGGGTTAGCAACCATGGAAATGTGAGACTAGGCAGGGAATCCTTAATATCAACCCCCAAAAGTCTATTTGCATTTTCAGAAACATTTTTTTTAATCAAATAAATACCAAAACAAGGTATATAAAGAACAGACAAATACCTGTTTTCTAAAAAGCAAAAGTTGTAAAGAAAATTTTTCTCCCATTTGTAACTATATTCTATCTTCCAGTACAAAATAACTATGATATATTGGAAAGAAAGGAAAACAAGGGTGAAAATTCAAAAAAATACAACCTTTCATTTTTTATTTTTTTTTTTAATTAAAGCAATCAAATCTTTTTTTTTCTATTTTTCTCAGCACCATCCTTTTTCTCACCAGAAAAATATCACTGTCAGATTTGGAACAGGCTCTCCTCCTTCCTAAAGGCACTTCTTCAATGTATCTCTAGCTTTGAATATATCTGTGGTGGATGTGACCAATTTAAATTAGATTGGATGAAACAAACAGAGTGGCTGCAAAACCCAGGAGCTTCTAACCAGGTTAGCCGTGAGCCTCACCATTTAGCCACGCTCTCAGTCAGGCTTTCTGCTGAGCTTCGTGTTGCTGTGACATCCCGCTGGCTATACCCAAGTCAAACTACTGTCAGACTGCCTTACCTGCATACGTCTGCACGTGCAGCCGGTCTCAGCACCAATTATGACAGTAACGTCCCCGCAGTGCTGGCACACTTCTCAGGCAGGATCTTTCCCTCACCTGCAGTTTGGAGGGGGAAATCTGCGAAGCAGTTATTGCAGAGTACTAGTTTCCAAAGATTTGTTATCAGCAGTGTGGGAACAGCAGATTGAGTAAATTTAGATGAAGATTAGAAAAATATTTCCTGCTTGTGAAAGCAGAACAATATGCCAAGAACATGTGTGAAGCCCATAATTTGGTGTTTTTCAGCTTCAAAAAACAGCTCTGCAATGTCAGGGAAGGATGTGACTGCTCTAAGTGATTTATCTTCATGTCTGCTTTTTAAAATCTATATTGTATGTATTAGATACCTATTGACAGACTGGGGTTAACGTAAATCTGTTTGTGAATAGATTGTGAAGGCACATGGGTTGATGCAAGCACACCTTGTTTTGAACGACATACTAGGGGTGTCCTTGCATGGTGGATCATGTGAGGGTAAAGGCTGCTGGCACACATCTTCAGCTAGGAAAAAGTGTCAATACCTTCACTTTCCACCTTTTCCTCCCCTGTGACTGCATGGGCCTCATATATCCCAGTACTGCGCTCATCTTCCATGCATGTCTGAGACTGAGGAATTGGAAAGAAGATACAGTCTCATACTGGAAACACCAGTACACTGATGGGGGCGGGCAGGGCAGGGGGAAGTGGCAATAGACAGGGAACAAAAGGAGAAATTAAATCCCCCATGGCGCCAGGGTAAATCTCAGCCTGGAATACAGTGCCGGTACAAAGTTCTTGAGCAGTAATTTTGGACGTGCTGATAGACCACGTCAGCTGTTTCTTGATTACAGACTGTGAGTATGCTCTCGCCCATGGTGTATGTGGAGCAACTCTCTCCCTGAGGAGGGAGAGAGATGCTGGTGTACATCTGCCCTGGGGTAAGAGCATCCCCATGGGTGGCTACCCAGGGCAGCCAACAGCATACTGTTTGTTCACATCCCAGTTTAGCCTGTGGTAAGCTGTTTGTGTACTGTATGCGAAGATCTTAGGAAAAAAACAGCTTGTTTAAGACTTAAATACAGCCTGCTTTTTCTAAAGGAGAGAGGATTTCCTGGCATATTTTAGTCTGGAATTTATTTATAGTATTTACATTTGAATTCAGTAAAAGTTACCAACACTGACAATGAAACACTCAGTAGCACTACAGCAGTGTCACAGACACTGCCAGAAGGGCCTTTGGCATCATATGATATGATTAATATGAAATTCTCTGCTGCTACAGTATATCACTACAGTGTTTAACATCTTTTTCTCAATGGATGCTGAAGGTGAGGATAGGTATTTCGTGCTAGGAGACAATTCATTATTTGAGGCACAAAATCCTCTGCTACAAGCCACAATACACCATCATTCAAATGAGCCACACACAACAGGAGAAAACTATGCAGAGAAAAAATATTTTTTCCTCTTTCCTTCTGCAACATGTTTTGTTTTGTTTTGTGGGTTTTGTTTGGTTGGTTTGGTTTCGTTTTTTTACCGAACCAGTGTAATTACAAGCAGGCAGGTAGTTTGAATATTGGACCATATGGGATACAGGGGTGTCCTCCCTATTTCATTTTGTACACAACTACTCTGAAATTATGGTAGCAAGAGGGGCTCTAGTTGGCCTTGCTACACAACAGCCTTTTTTATGGTGTATTTTTTTCAGGTTTTCATGCTAAAAATATATCAACGGGGTAAAGTTTTTGTCTAAATTTTTCCGTAAGTTTTTATATTCAGAATTTTGTTTTGGCCAGTGTCAGTCCTTTACATTTTGTGCTCTGGCATAGCTCAGCAGGCATTTTTTGTTCATTTTTGTTTTCTATGCCACTGTCTTTTGTTTCACTCAAGATACCATGGGAATGCATTTTCCTGAAGTATTTCAGTGGCACATGTAACGGAAAACACAATGCATTTCATATCCTTTTTGTCAAGCCGTTTGTTGTGTCTGCGTACATGTGGATATGGAGATAATATATATGTTTTAGTGTTTAATTATAGACTAAGTAATTTTTGTCTGATAGAAATCTAATCTATTCTATGAAGATGACCATCATATAACAGAAGAAAATAATACAAGCACTGGACAAAGAATGCTAAACAATTAAACGTTGAATGCTCACATTTCATTACTGGATTCCTTTTGTGTCAGACTTGCTATACTCCACTCTGCTGTCGATGACTGGGGTTCCCACTGACCCAGCTACCACATAATTATGAAAAACAGGACATGCACAACAATAACTACAAAGGCCCAGAAAGGAAATTACGGCATTGTGGCCGTTTGCCACATATACAAAGACATGCTCCAAGATGACAGATGTATGGTTCAGGAATGGCCGGTGCTGCTGTGGGACTTGGAGAAGCTCATCCAGTGCCTGGGAAGACTGGTCTCTCTGGCAAGCTCAGGTTCATGCTGGTCACAAACCTGGCATTCAGGTGCAGAGGAAGGACTCGATCAGGAGCTGGAGAGCGTGGCCTTCCCACAGGAAGCCGCTCAGCTGATCGCTCCCCAGCCATAGGGCACAGTGGACACCATGAACCCCCCCGTTCCAGCTACCAGGAGCCGTGTGCTTGCATGTATCGGTCCAGACTTGAAGCAACAACTGCAGGAAATGTAGCAGTCTGTTATTCAGAGGAGGAGACTAGACAGCCCAAAAGCCCTCCTGTTCTTACAGTGTATGACAATTTGCTCTTTGATTTTTTTTCATGTTAGGCTTTGAGACACATGAAAGCAAGTAAGAAGCAATGAAACTATGCTCGGGAGATCACTGATGCTGACATGTTTTGCAACAGCCATCCCTTGTAAACTAATGAAGGCCCCACTTGGCACTTCAGGGTACACGGCAGGAGGAATGCTGCTGCATACACTCATACCATGGTATCTAATGACACCAAGCACCCCACTTTGGTGTCTGCCTACCCGACGACAGCAAGTATGCAGCAGATGGGTCCTCAGGGAGATGGGCTTCTTGCCTGGAGCCCACTTTGCTGACTTGTTCAGCAAAGAGGCAGACAGCGTGCACCCACTACCTTCATCTGGGAGGCAAAAACTGATCCCGGAGGGAAGTTCTGGTTCTCCATAGCCCAAGGTACAGATAGTATGATCGTGCCTGTCTGGGTGGATACAGGGGCCAAAAGATCTCCAGTGCTTTCCAGCCTGGCTTTCACGCATGATGAAGGTGCATGTGCAGTGTCACTGAAGGAGTGGCTGTGGGTCCCAGCAGGCATCAGGGAATGCCTGTACCTCTGGGGCACTCAGGCTGCAAAGGCCTTGTAGACAAACAAATGTGAACCTCTGTAGCCTCTGTGTTTGATTTTATTCCTACACACCCATGTTGCCCAAAGCTTCTGCGGCAGATGTAGTGGTGTGACATTGACATGAGACCCCTTCCTCATGTGCAGAAAGGGTAGATCCCAACAGCTCAGGTACTCTGCCTCATGTACAGCCACTGCTAGACATGTGGCTGATGGCAAATCCCAATGTAGCTCCTGGCCCCGAGGGTGCACACAGCAAGAGACACCGCCTGGGTTTGCTGGCAGGTTGTGAGAGCCCAGGTGCTGCAAGTAGGGCTGATACAAGATGGTGCAGCTGGTGCAGGTGGGACATTCTTGTGTTTCCAATGACAGTGCCTTGTCCTCCCAGTGCTATGGCGCTCTGCCTCATCCCTCTCAGATTGCTGTTTGAAGGTTACAACAATACCATCAAGAAAAAGATATGTGCAGAATGCCCTAAGCGGGCTGATCCTGGACTCATTTTTACAGTATCTGTAAGAGTTCCTAGATGTTGATCTTCCTTGCCTTCACCTTTGTTTTACCATTGTGAGGAGCTCCATCCCTCCCTCTTCCTGCTCTGCTCTGAGCAGGCAGGATTATCCACTGACTCAGGATGGATGAGAAATGCCGACCTTGGTAAGTGAGATCCTAACCTCACCTTTTCCAGAGCTACTTCATTCCTCATAACTTTTTGGGAACTTAACTTCCCAGCTGAATGTGACTTAATGTCTTCAGTGGCAGGCATTCTTCAGTTGTTTATTTTTAAAAGACATATTTTAAATATAAATCTGAGGAGGCAGAGAGGCTGAGTATAGATTTTTGGCATTTTTCTTTCTGCTGCATAGGAAAAAGATGTTTTTTCCCTAGATCTGGTACATGCTAAATGGTTTCTGTGAGATTGCTTATGGACTTTGATTACACAGTAAAAATATACATTCCAAGCTGTAGTAATAGCCATCAGTTTGGTGACAAAAGTCTGCTTGGGTGGGGTGTGAGGGAGGAATGGAATGCAAGTCAATGCGGCAGAGGAGGAGGTCGGGGAGCTGTGTGCTGGTGGAAAAACTGCAAATGGGAATCAAAAGGAGTGTAAAAATGCAGTCAGCCATCTAGACTTCCTCTTGCTCTTTTTGTGAAGACATTCTTTGCCCAAATGAGGAATGAGAAATTACAATGGGCTGGGTGGTGGCTGCTGGAGGTGTATGGAGCATTGCTGGTACTGAAGGTGATGTGAGGATCTCAGAAGAAGGACCGGATAAAATTGTGGATGGAACTAACAGATGTGGTGTGGAATTTGCTGCTGCATACACAGGGTCTCTCACTTACCAGGGAACAAACATTTCTGCTGTAAGGTTTCTGGCTAGCAACAAAAGAAAGTCCCTAGATGTTCTGCTGAGCATAAACATAATGGACCTGTGAAAGAAAATGTAAGCCTAGGTGTCATCATTAGAGTTAGGGGAATATCTTATACATGCCAGAGGGTGCAATACTGAAGAGATCCCATCTGGAAATGTGTATATAGGTCTGGTCTCCTGTGTTTAGTGAAGGTGCTCAGATGGGAGACAGCCAGAAGGAGGCTCCTAGGACTGCTATGGCAATGGTAGCCTGCCCTAGGGGACGGGCTCCCAACTTCTTGCCTTCACTGGCAGAGAAAGAGATATTGCTGCTCTCTGTGAATAGCCTGGGAACCAGAGTGTTTTAATGCCAAGAGAAAAAAGAGAAAATACCAACTTAAAAACAAATGCATAATAGCTATCCTTGAAAAAAATTCAGCAATGAATTAACAGCAAATTTCTTTTGACTGTTGGAGTGAGGTGCTTTAACATCTACTCATGTTGTTGGGCCTGTATCAAGAATAGTGTGGCCAGCAGAAGGGAAGTCATTGTGCCCCTGTACTCAGCGCTGGGGAGCCCACAGCTTGAGTACTGTGTTCAGTTTCAGGCGCCCACAGTCTAGGAGGGCCATTGAGGTGCTGGAGCGTGCCCAGAGAAGGGCAACAAAGCTGGTGAGGGGGCTGGAGGAATTAGGATTTTTTAGTCTGGAGAAGAGAAGGTTGAGGTGAGCCCTTACTGCTCTCTACAACTACCTGAAAGGAAGCTGTAGTGAGATGGGAGCTGGTCTCTTCTCCCAAGTAACTAGTGATAGGACAAGAGGAAACGGGTTCAAGTTGCACCAGGGGAGGTTTAGACTGGACATTAGGAAAACATTTTTCACTGAAAGAGTTATCAAACATTGGAACAGGCTACCCAGGGAGGTGGTTGAATCACCATGCCTAGATGTGTTTAAAAGTCATGTAGATGTGGTGCTTAGAGACATGGTTTAGTGGCAGACCTGATAGAGTAGGGTCAATGGTTGGACTGGATGATCTTAAAGGTCTTTTCCAACCTAAACGATTCTATGATTCTATGACATAGGCCTGTTTTTATATTTTGCTTGATCTGTTTATGAAACAGTAAGTTTTGATGCATTTGCCTGGGGCAGCAGGGTCTGTCATCCATGTCCCCTCCAGCCTTATTTTCCGTGGGAGCTGGGTTCATGGGAGACTTTAGTTTAAGTAATGATTAGAGCAGATCTGGCATGAGGACTGGTTCTTTAAAGGTGTAAGCCAGAACCTTAAGAGCTGTTCCTAGAAACAGTGGAAAATGTGTTCATCTCATACTGTAAGAGACAATCCCTTACTCAGTGCCAGACTGTTAATCATATTTGCTAAGAGTCTAGCAAGAACTATTTTATCAAAGAGGAAAAGGTGTATTTTTATCAACATTTGCAGCAAAAAAGCCCCCAAAACTCATAGTGTTGTTCAACTATGAGTTGACATGCAGCTTCCCTGTGGCACTGCTAGATCCTGGCTGCAGCAGGCTGGGTACCACAGGAAACTTCACAGTAACGTATTTCATCTGAGCCATACCTAGAGTGGTGGCAGTTACCGGTTTGGATGTGGCAGCCCTTGTCATGGTGAATCACTCATTCAGGACAGTGAGAGTGTTACTGTGGGGATGGCAAAGGGACAAGACAGGTTGCACAAAAGAAAGTGGTGCACATTGACTGGTTAGGTAAAGCTCATGTGTGCCAGCTCACAGCCATGAGTCAGAAAAGAGAAGAATTATTTGGGAATCCTCTGTGAAAAGCCCACCTGCGACTCAGCTAGGCTCAGTGGCCAAGACAATCTATACCTCCAAAGCAAGCTTCCCAAAGCACAGGAGTTTTCCCTTTTTGTACTTCCCAGGGTCACTAATCCAAATCTGGCTCAGACCCTTAGTACAATGACCTGGCAACATGAGCCCTCTTAAATATTTAGAAGAGAAATGGACAGATGTCTCAACCTACTTACCTTGTCCATGTAGTTAATACTCTGCTAGAGCATTCAAAGCCCTGGTGATGGTCTCAGGAAAGGCATCAATGTGCTGAAAGTCCCTTTGTATTTTCCTAAACTGTAAAGTGGCTCCTCTTACTGGCACAAAATATCTTGAAATTTTTTAAAAAAGAATGTTCTTCTGTAGTACTTGCATGGCCACCTTCTCAATGGACATGTACAGTATTTAAACAAAATATCACCCAGCACACGCAGTCCTGCAAGAAGCAGTGATTTCTCCTGAAAACTTAGAAATTGCTTACCCTTAGGCTCTTGTAAATGGTTATAAGCTTTGTCTTATTGCACTCATTCCTCTGGAAGAGGGGGCTTGTAGCTGTGGTGTGATGTTCCGTATCACACAAGAAAGAGAAATCTTTCTCATTGTGTGCATTGGAGTAAGCTCAGTATCCCACAGCGCTGACAAATAAAACAGAGTTGAGTTGAGCAGAACCTCAAAAGCTTCAGAATTGCTCCAGAAAAAGTTCAATTTGTTAAGGAAAGCCCTCCAAAACTTCTGTGGGATTTCCAAGCCAATCCCTCCTGCTGCCCGGGGAGGAGATAGGGAGCTCCCTCCTCCCCCATCCCCCCGCTCCGTCCCCCATCCCAAGCCTGCAGGTACCCACTACACATCCTGCTGCTGCCTGGAGACTGGGGGGGCCACAAGACCCTCTCTCACAGGTAAGGCATTGCAGATTCGGTAAGTCCCTTGGAAAGGCACCATCTCCAGCATGCTCGGGTTCCGATTTGGGGAAGAAAACATATTCTTCTACGAAAAAGTTTTATTAATTAATTCAGGGAAGTCCTACGACCTTTCTTACAAAAGTGATCAGGTCAGATGATCACAGTTGCCGATGTGTCTAGTTTATATATATGGTGGGATTTAGCTCACTTAACATAAATAACTAAAACCACAGGTAAGTACCTTGCAATGTGGGCTTGCAGGGTCCTCGAGGAGGGACTCCCTGTTAGAGATGTGGCTGCTCGGGCAGCCCAGCTCCGCTAAACCCAAACAAAAACTCTGCTCCATCTTGTTGCTCCATGAATAAAGGACTGTCAATGCTTAATGACCCTCCACTGCCAACTCAGTGTCATCGCTTGCCAGAATTGTCATCCACAAGAAGATAATGACAGAAAGGAGGCAGGCAAACCTTGCAGCTAACATCGGGTTTTCACACCAATGTAAACACACAAAATCAAATGGAATTAATATATAGACAGAGTCTCCAATTTAATACAGGTAAATTCTCATTTTCCTCAACCAATTCTCAGATCCCACATCCAGCATTGAAACTATTACTTTTTGGTGCCAATCTGAGGAGTGTGTTTGGCAAAGCACTCTGGAATTGCAGAGAAAATTACAACCTTCTTACCCATTTTTTTCTAACCACCATGTAGAATACGTTAGAATCATACAGCGTTACTGCAGAATTTCATAGGATTGTTAAAATACATTGAAAGGTGATTTTTCTTTATGAAAGCTATTGGGTTTTGGAGTAATTCCTTTGTATTGCTACTGACCTTAGCCCTGTTACTTACATATAACCTTTCCATACAGAGGTAGGCATTAGACATTTCAGAGGCCCATAGATGAGGTCTGCCGTAACCCTGCTGAACTAAACACAGAGGTTCCAACTTAGTCTAGAATGAACTCTATTTGTCCACCTCTGGGTAACTCTAGTGGAAAAGAAGAGGCATTTTTCACAGCCTAAAAATGGGACATGATTAAATTCAATGCAATAAGACTTTGCATTGTATAGCTAAATACATGCACAATCATCCATTAATTAACCCTAATATGTTGTGAAGAAAAAAGTATTCCCATTTAATAGATGAAGAAACTTAAGAAATGGAGTTGAGAATAATATTTAGAAAAGGAAGGGGTACCTAGCTTTTCTTTAATAGATCATTTTTCAAAACAAAGGGGAGTGTCTGGGCCTCAGACTACCTATTAGGAGAGAGGGGCCCAGAGCAAGACACCTTGGAAGTTTACACAAAATTAAGAAGTGCAAACAGTGTTGCTCAACTCCATCTCTATTTGATGTGGTTTAGAAAAGCTTTATTTTTCTTCGAAGGACTAATATTTTGCTCTCTCATTTCTCACTAATGAGCCCTTCAGAAATGTAAAACACTTCCATCAGGAACATACCTTGGGAAATCTCTCTTCTTCCCAAGGTGGCTGCTCGCACCAATGGAGGCAGAAACCATCTACAGCAATGCCGGCAGAGGTTTGGCTACTGGTGACTCCACCATGGACATACCGTAAAGCCGTGGTCGACCACGCATTATTGCAGTGATTTTAAATGTACGCAGTATCAAACTTCCCTGTTGCAGCAGTGGGCTGGGGGAAGAACTTGAGTCAGGCAGGGCTCCCAGCTTGCCCTTGGCATGTGGTGCTGCCTGAAATGTGCCAGAGCCCTCTTCCCATGCATGTGTCAGTGGTGGAGATCATTGGGCTCCTGGGTGGAGACCTTTGGTCACTCCCCACAGCTCCCTGAGCCTCTGGCCAGCCACTGGAGGCAGGCTTACCATATACACGGTTTCTTATCCTCAAAATACACTTGTTCTCCAGACTACTAATGACCCCTTGAATAGCACCCCCCACCACCAGAGAAGGCAATTTGGGGTAATTTCTGGAACCCACCACCCCTTCCCATTTTCCTCTGCTTTTTTTTTTTTCCCTCTGGTATTCTTCTATTCCAAAGCAAGTATTTTCACCCAGGGTGTCACCACTCACTCACAGTGTTTTCCTCTATGTTTTGTCTTATCTGGCAGTACATCACACCGCATACTGCAGAATGCAGTGATACAGAAAGGAGCAGGAGCCTGAAATTCGTCTTGGTGAGTTGATACAAACTCCCTCTCCTGTCTCTGTGCATGCTCAGGGGCCAGGGAGCAAACTCACAACACCTATAGAAAGAATCATGTAAAAATAAAACTGAAAAGATGTAAGGAAAAGTTTATACATAAAAAGCTCAGAATATTCTTCTAACACAGTAGTGGGAAGGTATTTAATATCAGCAAACTATCAAAGCAAGCCGAGGTTTGGGACTGTGTGGTTGTGTTCCTTCTCTCTGTGCTCTTGTCCGACCTTCAGACGTTGTTCACTGTGTTCACAGCACAAGCATTAATCAGACCAGGCAAAGTCAGTAAACACGCACCACAGCTCAGTGTAGTGACTGGTGTTACGTCACTTTAGCCCATGACTATATGCACAACAAGCATAAGATAAGGGCTGACTTTTCTAAGCTGTGATGCATATACACATACATGGGAGTAAGAAAGCATGTAACTGGGCACACAGATCCTCCAGATGTGTGACAAAGTCCTGCCAACTCTATGCCCGCTGTCTACATCTCCCCCTTCCATGGAGCTCCGTGTGCCAACTTTGCCTTCTGCCTATTCCTAAGAAGTGCTATGGAAAATGCAAAACTGTTAATGAGAGGAACCCGAATGGTCCATTTTGAGTATTTCATCTTCCTCAGCATCACAGCACAGAGGGATGCCTGTGCTGAACAGCCCATGTCACATCCCCGGTGCGAGGGCTATGCTCTATGGCATCTGCACTTTCATTCCGAAAACTTGGAGATCACTGTATCGCATCTTGCTGCCTGATGAAGTTAATGAGCCCTGGTTAACTTAAACTTTAAAGCAGCTGCAGAAAAGCAGGTTTGTCTTGGTTTAGTATCCAGATGTGGTTCCATCACTTACCTGAACAAAAGTGCAGGACTTAAGAGACTACCTGCTTCTTGCTTTAGCTTTTTTTGGAGCATTCCAGATTCTGCTTTCATCCTCCCATGTCCATGAAAATCAAACTTAAACACATCAAAGCAGGCACTAACAAATGAAAAGGAAGAGCATGCACTTTCATATGCAATTACATGCCTTGTACATGAGGCATTTGCTCCCCAATACAATTTTAAAACCACATAAGCTCGTTGAATCCCAGTATATACTGAAATGTTTTCTGGAACTAGAGAGGTAATTAGAATTTTTTGATTAGCCATCAGTGTGGATACATAAAATTCAGGAAAGGTATAATTTATTCGTCTGTATAAATTTTTCTAGTATTATAATTAGGGCTGTTCTGATAACATAAATTCATAGGCACATAGGATTGGGAGGTACTTGCTGTGCGGTTGCGTCCAGTTCCCTACTTTTGAAGGCAAATGTATCATATAACACCTGCAGGAAACTGCCTGAGTAGTATCTTAAAGACAGCTTAGTGCTCTGTTTTCATTTCTCTTCTTTTCCCTATGTTGCTGGAAAGACGTAGTCTGTGGACTCACAGTTTGATCATGAGTGCTGCACAAAAAATGAAGTAAAGAGATTTGTTAAGCACATAATTCTTGCAGCTAGTCTGAGAAGACCTACTAATAATGCAATGAAATGCTACCTGGGCAGTCATTGTTCTTAAAAAGAAAGCAGTCTAAGGATCTACTACTCAGAAATACAGACCCCCCAAAAGTGCGGTGCTTATGCTCAGGTCCTAAATCATGGGGCTTCTCTAACTGAGAGCACTACAAAGAGCAAGTCCTTGGATATGCAATTCGCTAAAAGTTTTAAGTATTGCATTGTGTTTATATGGTGTGTTCTGTGTAATCCTCAGAGCTTATGCTGCTCTATAGGAAAGCTTAGCTGCTTTACTATCAAAAAAAAAAAGGTGCCACTGCATTTTTCTGATATATTGGGCTCTGCTAATATGACATAAAGAAGTCCTTTAGGTGGTGTTTGCAATAGTTAATGCTTTTCACCTGCATAGATATAATTTCTATCCTAATTATTTTTTTTTTCACCAAACACTATTGACTGGGTCCTACTTGTAAGGGTTAGCCTGAGTTCTTGAGGTTTCCTTCCTTCATTGACAGAGAGAAATGGGTTTCTCCAGGCATTGTTCAGAGTAGTACAGTTGTGCTCCCTGTTGGCACAACCCCCTGCAGGAGCCTTCCTGTGTCAAAACACAATCATACTGGCTTTCTGACTACTCGCCAGCAGTGGTGACCAGCATCAACGTGCTTCATTCCAGAGTGCTGCAAGCTCTGGCGTTTGGTGTGATAGAAAGACCCAGACTGAGCCCAGAAGACAGAAATTTTCTCACTGCTTACAGAGCTGCAGGACCAAGTCCCCTGTCTTGCTGTTGATCACTTATGTCATACAAACTCTTTCATTAAGTGAGCAAGAATATGATAGAGGTTAAATCTTTGTCTGCTGAGAAACATACAGAAGCACCATATCTTTTAAAGGAAGCACCCTCATTGAGCATAAAAAGCCATAAAAGAGTGAGGGAAATTTCCAAAATGCAAAGAACCCTGACCACTGAAGCACACCAACTCCTGTCGGTTGCAGCTCAACACCCTCAGGGGCTTTTGGGGCTCAGTAAAATACAGCCAAATCCTCATTTGATCTCATTTCTGCTGCCCACACTGTATTAACCTGTATTTGGCCACATTGCAGACAAACCCCCAGGGTTTTGCTCAGAATGTGTGGAGGGCTGCCAAGACTGGTCTGAAAAGAGAGCTAGGCAGCTAAGCTCTTTTCCTCTTTCCTCTTGTTTTTTTTCTCCTCCAGAGAACTGGACTCTGTATTCACTCATGGCGAAAGGTGGGAACTGATGAGAGTCATGGCAGGCACTTGCAGATCTCCAAGCTCTGTGGTCATGCTGCCCAGGGTGGACTGGCCAGGGCTGCAAGACCCGCAAGCAGACCAGCACCTGCAAAAAAAAGTTAGTGCTGAATGTGTTATCCTCTTTACTGGGTTCAACAGAAAGTGTAAAAAATATTAAAATTACCACAAAACAAGCCAACATACAGCTCGTAGTCCACACACCAGGATTGGCCTCTTACTTTTGGGTTTGTACTGGAAGTAATAAATATGGTTTTGTGGGTCATTCAATATGCTAAGTAGGTGGTAGCTGGGAAATGAGAGACAGAGGTAAAAAAAGCCCTTTCTGATTACTGAAATGTGTAGATCTGTCTCCATCCACAAAAAAATAAAAAGATAGATGTTCACGTGCAACTCCAGGGGCTTATTAATTAGGGGATCGAGGAAGGGAAATGTGTAAAAGTTTGGTATCTTAATGCTTGAAGGTACCAAAATTTCTCTGGAGTCTTCAGTGACTACTGCTCAGCTCTTTATCTTCTGGAAGCTCAGTAAAATATCTTATTAAATTTGAGACCTGATATGTATTACAGTGAAGAAGCAGCTGGTAATTTGGAAGGAATATTTGTATTAACTGCTGTGTTCTATGGAGACTTAATATAAAGAAATGTATTCAGGAACTGAGTTCGCTATATTGGCAATGGGAATTGGGAGTGTCACTGAAAGGAGGTGCCTCATTCTTTTCTCAGGTTTAATTTTATTAACAGATGCAAATGATTTGTTAAACAAATATAAAACAAAAGGAAAAGGAGAATGAACTCTGTGTCGTCACTGGACTCTTCGGTCTAAACATCCCACTAAAATTAACCAAAAAACCCTGGTTACCAGGGGCATTTTATCTTGAGTTTACACTGTACTCTTGATGAAAGGCCTTGGAAGGAAATGGCTAAAGAAACCACCTTAAAACTTCAGCATTTTCATGTCAGTCACACATTTCCTTGAAGGTCAGGTCCCTGTTTAAGGTCTAATGTTTTCGGAGAGCAAAAAGAGATGTGTGTTATTAGGCAGAGTCCCTTTTATACACAGGGAATTGGATCAATTTGACCCTGATTGTCTCTCTCCACTTTATTGTCCCACTACTTCAAACAGCTGGCCCTTGGCATTATCTTAAGGAAGGGGCTGATTGAACTGCAGGTCTGGCACTTGTCAGTTGAGGGTAATGTTGGCTTCAGTCAGTCATGTTCACACATAAATGAGCCATGACGGAGATAGACTGGTGAATAGAAAAAGCAGTTTTACTGCAGGTAACCTTCTTGTGGAAATGCAACAAATAATAAAGTCTGCTGCTCCGGAAAACAGCCTGAAATACGTAACAGAGTGATATATTTTGTCTTTTGCTAGCAGGAATTGTCCATTTCAAAATAGGCACCTTGTGGGGAGGAACAACAAAAGCACTATAATTGTAAACGCTGCTCCTGTTCTGTAATGTGAGATAACAAACGAGGCTCCCGCTCATGAACAGAAGACGTTGCTGCATACAGAGAATTGCAGCGGCATCATTGTGACATCAACTCTTCCTTAGAGAAAGGTGACGCACATCGTGAGCAAAACAGCAGAAATAGAAATCCCCTCCCTTTTCTCTCTTTGGGTTTTTCTTTTTCTGCTTGTCTAGAAATCAAGAATCTCAACAACCCTTCTATACAAGCCAGAGAGAGAAAAGCACAATTCAAGTGCAGAGCCCTGTAATTGGAAAAAAATAAAACTAATACAAGCTCATTTCTATCCATGTGATGTCACTGCAACTCTGCTATGTATAGTATGGAAAGAAGTTAAAGAGAGAAGGGAAGAAGGGGTTTTTTCCTAAAGCAAATATAACTCCAACAGACTTTCAAAGCAATTTGCATAAACGTCTCTCCCATGATTTTTTTATTTATGGCCCCTAAGTTTCTAATTAAATACTAATTAATACTATCACCAGAATTGTCTCCCATCCTCAGCTCTTCATAGCTTTGTCACTTTGATTAATGTATAGTCATTTATTAACTTATTTAACAAGCTGAGGTGCCTCATGACAAACCAGGTTAAATTATCCCCATAACAGTCTCATTACTGCAAAAAGGGAGTTTTAAACTTAGTAATAATTATCTTCAATAATGTTAAAGCTTTTTCTTTGCAACCTTAGAAGATGAATATAGGGATTTTGTTTGATTTATAATATATGGAGTTGTATAAAGCATCCATTAATAAAATTTATCTGTTCATTTAAGCTTGATCATTGCAGTGCTTCTGCAGCCCTGGGTGCTTATTATTTAACTTTTGGTGTATTTGTGAACATAATTAATGTTCTGACCAGACAGGGACTAAAATACCCACTAGAATGAGATAATTAGGGGCATAAATAACATTTAAGTCTTGTGTTTTGCTTTTTTAATTAATTGTTTTGTTTTCCAGCTAAACCTGATAAAGAGGAAATCAGAGTTTACCTGGGGATTACGATGACTTTGCGCGCAGCAATTCGACAACGCCGGAGCTGGCTGGGAGGCTGTGCTGGGGGACAGCTGGGCTCTGCCCGGCGGACGGGGATGCAGTGCTGTGGGACCCCGCTGCCTCCCATGCCAGCAGGGCCAGTCTCTCCCTGGGGAGACCCAATTCCATCCTTTTCCCTCCCATCCCTGCCAGGAAGGGAGCGGAGGCCAGTTCTGTCATCCCGCAAGAAAACATCCCTGTCACAGAGGCGAGGAGGATGGAAACGCCAAGTTTGTGGGTGATGAGGATATTCATAATGAAGCGGTGCTGAAAGCCGCAGCCCACTGTCGGGCTGCGAGGGATGGGGAGCTGCCGGCAGCGGGGGGAGTCCCTCCAACACACCGGCTGCTGGGCTCCCAGAGGACATAGGGTTTTTTGAGCTGCTGCCCTTCTGCTGTTTGATTTCCACAGGCAGGAAGGGTTGAAACAGGCTGGCAGGCAGCAGTTCACTGCATTTGCTCCTAGGCCTTCCTTCTTCCCCTGGGATATTTTCATGTTGTATTTATTATTTATTCCAATTTCCTTTAACAAGGACATCCCTGTCATTCTACCTACATGAGCCTTAGACAACACATATAAATCATATGAAAATAACGGGAATATAGTCATTTGATTGGGAAAGCAAAGCCACCCCTCCTTAGTACCCAGTTTTTCTTTATTCCCACGCATTCCCCAACATGGAGCAGGGATGACAGGAGCAGTCTCAGGCAGTAGTGACCACACTGGGATGAAGGGGAAGGTATGTTCCTGAGCTGAGGAGATGTGGAGAAGACACTTACTGTTCATTGTTGTGCCTAAGAAATAAATCAAGTGATACTTCAGGGGGCAAGAAAATCACCATGGCCTGATAATCTGAAGTATGTTGTCACAAGTTCCCAGTGACTATATGCGCACCTACATAGCTTTTGAGATTGGATATTGAATACTAATTTTACCATCTATGAGGTTAGTCCCTATTCAGCTAAATAAAGGTCACCTTTCAGGGTTTTTTGTTCCCAGTAACCTGGGTTTTACTATGTAACATGACGCAGTAAAGCTAATTAGTATGATGTTCTTTTCACCAACTTCTGATGAATATTTGCAGCAAAATGACGCTTTCTAGCTGCAGAGCCTTAGGACATAAAAAAGCAAAAGTATGTGGCAGGTCAAAATTAAAAGCCAATGACAGCGATCTCTGTAGCAACCACTCAACAGCCTGTACTGCTCTTGCATTGCTTCTGAGGTAAGTCAGCTTTACCATATTCTCATTTAGGTCCTCCCCTTTCTTTTTCTCTTTCCTCTTCTTATTATCCCCTACTGTGTTTTTATTTTGTGAAAACTGAAGATGGATAATGGCAACCTGCTGTGCAGGTAGAGGTCAAGCTTGACAGGACACAGCTCCCAAAGACCTTCACCCATGTTCATTTAAGAGTTTGTGAATGATTGCAGAGACTGAGCTAAGCCGAGGTTAAATAAGTACATCTTCGTGACTCCTGCTATTAAATAAATCAAAACACATGATTCCTCAGAGAAGAAAGAAGCGCAGAAAAACACAGCAGTGAGGAAGAATCAGGCAGTGCTTTGCAGGATCATTATGCTGTAACAAATGCCTGCCAAGCTCCCCCACTGCACAAGAGCGCACATCAGTGGCTATGCAAATCAGACAGTAGGCTCAGCTTCTCCTTCTGCATGTGAGAGTGGAAGATTCCCATCCTGTTACCTCGCCATCCTGCTCGTGGGGATTCTGCAGAGAACTTTTGCATTGCCCTTGGTCCCTTTATGAAGTTTGTGGATTGTTATGACAGCAAGGGTAGATTGAAGGACCTTCACCAATCTGGAGTCCCTTTCAAAACCTTGAACTTCAGAGCAAAAATCATGGCTATGGGACAGTTCATGTTTTTGAACCTGTGTTGAATTAGATAGATAGCCTGAGGCAAGGGATTGCTGCAAGTAACAAGGAAGTTATGCTAGATCCAAAAGAAAAGAGAAGAGAGAAAAAAGGACAAAATGGGTCTGAGCCAGTTAGGACATACAAAGTTATGAAATCAGTTCCTAACAGTGGAAATGTCATTAGATATACTACTAGTAAAAATGGAGGACTAAGATTAATGACATCTGGTTTTAATATCTGATACATACAATACAAAAACTACTTACAGGTTGATCTTAAAAATAATAATTAAAAATAGTACAGCTTAGGTGTCGATTTTGAGTTCCTAGCTTTCCTATTCTATCTGGACAGAAGACTGACTGGAAGCTAGAAAAGTAAAACATTGCTGTTAATGAAACAACCAGCTCTTGAAAGCCACCAGTAGACATTACAGAGGATGCTCAATAGAAGAGGATCTAATAATGAGAAAGTCCCAACTATCTTTTTCAAATTAAAACTCAAGATTAAACCTCTAGGTAACCTTCCTCAGGTTAGAACAATAAACAGTCTTACTATCTTATTTGCAGATCTTTATGGCTTCTTTCCTCATGTACGACATGTTTATTATACCAGTCTCAGATCTTTCTTGAATAGCAGTTGTCAATCAATGTTGCATAATGTTGCTGAACTGTAGTGTGGTTGATCTTTCTGTATAATAGCTCCATCCTGAAATATTTGCTTTCTTGCCCCCATTATTTGTATGAGAAGGTTGTTTAACCACCTCGCTCCCCTGGGGAAGACTGTCTTATTTCCATCTTACGTCCATTCCTATGAATCTCGTATACATATGTTCTTGCCCCAGCATTGTCCCTTTGCTTAAAAAGCATTTCCCTATCCCCGTGTTTGTAAACATGGGTAACAATCTCCCTTAGCCTTCATTTGCTCTGCTAAGGACATTGACCTCCTTTCTGTCACATTTCATGAGGGCGTGCACCTTGCTGGTGGTTCAAGTTCAACCTCTGCTTTTCTGATACCAAAGGACCTTTCTTTTTCTCTGGTGTTTTCTTCCCAGTCAAGATGACCTTATGTTTTCTGGCCAAAGTTTCTGTCATTGATGTCCCAACAGATGACCTTCATTCTGATTATAAATTTAATCCTAATTGTGTTGCAGACATCCCCAAGATGATCCAGTGCTTCTGAGATGATGTTGTGATCCTCATCTGTATTGATGACGCCTCCCATTTTAGTGATACTAGTGGATTTAACTAACATAATACTAAATTCTGTCATGTGCGTCCATGTGTGTGCATGCGTGTGAGTGGGTATATGTGCTTGCTTGTCTATATACATAGTGAAAAATAATAAGAATTTTTATTTAAATACAAGAATTTCCAGAGTACAAATCCAGAATGGGGGTTCATAAATTATATAGCTTAGTCCTATGGAATTTCATACTGACTTCTTTATTCTCTCTTAAAAATCTTAAGTTTAAAGAAAAGAAAATGACCGGAGCAATTTCTTTTATATTTATAAATGCAAACCATTATTTGTAAGGACTAAATTTGCCTGGATCAACTTGTCTGACCAATTTAACAAAAGGTGAGTTTGGATCATTAAATGAGATATTGCATCCTTAATAATTTTCTCATATTTTCTTGATAAGAGTAACCTGTGAAATTTCACAGGGTGAGGAAATGTACAGCGTCTAACTGCTGAAAGAATTGCACTCCTACCAGTAATACCAGCGCATGGTTACCTTGGAGAGCAGGGAACTGTTGTCACTTCTTGCTCAGTTGATGGATACGATGTAAAGTTAAATTTCAAGGTGGAGAAGCAGCCAAGATGTTGCTCAAACTCCCTTGATACGAGATGTCTTTGACACGACTGCATAGGTTCTTCTGTACTTTTTATACAGCAGTGTTGATAAATGCATTAAATGCTTAAAATATTTATTGGTTCTGGGACAGGATACAACAAGACAAGAAACGAGATCTTTCCCTACAATACTACAACATATGAAAATTGAAACTGTGTTTTTCCCCCACTCAGAAACATTATGCAAATGACAATTTTTCTTTGAAGAATTAAAGCACAGAAATGCTCTGGCAATTGAAAATTGCAGGTTTGCAGAATCAGTTAATATTTATTCTGTTTTTAAATAAGTCATTGTGCGAATTGAGGAAACAATATTGCTAGCCATTATCTCTTTAGTACATTCCAATTTAATGTCAGCCGCTAGGTAAGATTTAACAAGATACGTCAATTTAACTACATCAAACTAGATGACAAGAGACTTCCCTGTCAGGAGAGGAATGAAAGTTTTATGTATGCGGAAAGGGGGCGGTGCAGTTGTTCTCGCTGCATGCTGTGTGCACTAACGCGGTATTTAATTATTTAAGTGAATCAAGGAAAGGCGCTGAACATATCGCTGTAGATACCTCTGTTAGCAGCACAGTGGGCACAAGCGACCTCTGCAAGTGCAGCTCCAGTGCACTTGCCTCAGTGGTGATCTGGGGCACTTCTAGTAACGGGTGGTTCAACCTCCACGTTTGCTTAACCCTCCACCTCTGCTAATGTGTCACCAAAGGTGGGACAGTTGATGCTTCTCATCAGTGCACACAGGCCATCGTGTTTGTTGTCACTGTGTGCAGGCATCACATCCAACCCCAGCTATGCTTCAACTGTGAAAGAGACGTTACCCGCCTCCTGAGCCACCACGTTCCCCATCCTGGGCTGGAAGAAACACTCGGTCTCACACTGGGGCTGTACAACAGAGCTGCAGCGCAGCAGCGGGGGAGCCACGCTGGCTGACAGAAAGTGAACACCTTAGAGGTGAGGGCCAGGTCAGGGCGCCCTGGGCTTTGAACGGGAAAGCATCAAGGGACCAGTGTCAATTGCTGTGAAGTTTGCATCCACACCAAACCGTAATTCAGTTGAAGCAGTTTCATTTTTCCAGTGCAGAAAATTATAGTTTTTGTGTGTTCGCATGCATGGATGCGTAAACACAATCAAAAAGGATTGTCGGGGAGTCTGGGAAGGTATAAATCAGAAAAAAACATGACTGACACTTAATCAGCCTTTGTAATATGCTCTGTAACTCCACTAAGAAATTAATTCTAACTGGAAAATGGAATTTCCTTGTATTAACATGTTGTACTTTGTAGGTTAGAAGTTGCCATTTGCCGACTGTGTCAGCTCATGGGGAGTTAACAGCACGGGCATCTGTCAGGGCTTTGCTCTGCAGTCTGCTTCTCTGTCTCCCTCATGATGGAAGATGGGAGGATGCGCAGCACATCCTAGGACTCTGAATTTAGTCCTGTGGCCTCAGAAACATATCTCATACCACCCCTTTCATGACTTTATCCTGATCCATCCTAGAGCCAGTTAGGTTTCTTTCTCCCAGTGCTTCTACTGGGAGTTTGCTCTAGAAGGTCACTTCTCAGATGGCTAGAAATCTCCTTCTGATTTTCAGCCTATGGCTATTCATAGCTATGTGATGTCCTTTGCTCTCTTTCTAACACTTAATTTGGCTTAAATAGCACCTCTCCTTCCCTGGTAGTTATAAGGGGCAGCTCTAGTCCGTTTTAGCCTTTATTTACCAAACTAGACAAGTTGTATTTATCTCCACTCCCCAAAGGGTCTCCTGTCCCCTAGAGCTGCCAGTTGTCTTTCTTCATATCTGTTTCTGTTTTAACTCATGTTCCTTGAAACACAGTAGCTAGAACTGTGTGTGGATGTTGTCTCCCCAAGGCCTCGTCTCATGGCATCGCTGCTCCTTGTACATCCTCGGTTTGTATTTGCTTTTCTTGTGGGGGCACACAGTAGTAGTAGCAGCATATTGTCATCCACAGAGAGATCAGGGTATCTAAGTCTTTCTCCTGTTATAGCATTTCCAGCTGATGAGCTCCCGGTTTTTAGCAGAAATTTGTATAATTTCCAAGTTCCTGATCTTGCATTTGGATGGCTAAATTTAATCCTGTTTTGTAGTCTTAATCTCAGTTTCTTTTGGATTTTTTCCTCTTTGATAGTCTGATTGACATTCATTCCACAGCCCTGCTTTCTGTGCCACGGTAAGAGAATGAATTAATATCTGCTCTGAAATGTATTGATAAGAGGCTGCATTGGTAAATCTCTGTGCCTGTAGTTTTCTTGCACAGAAATATGTTGTTTTATCTCTCTTTGGCTAGTTTAATGGATATCTTAAAATTTGTCTCACTCCTATATTCACCATTCTAACTAATAGTTTCTCATGTGGCACCATATTAAATAACAGGTAAATAATACTTTTTACTGAGATAAAATTTTGATTTAATCAAGCTTCTTTTTAGAAAAATCTAATACTTGAGTAAAACAGGATAACAAGTTGCCCTGTTGTGATTCACCTTTCCAAAGTTTCCTTTGCACTGTCTTCTGTCTAAAGCCTTTCATAATGCTGAAGTGAGTTTAACAATCTTGTTCAAGTCCTTTTTCTTCTGTCCTCAAATACAGAGTCTACGTCTGCTGTTCTGCAGTCATGCAGCATTACTTTGGCTGGAAAGATTTAGAAAAAAGTCCTTGCTCCTGGACCTGCAATTTCACGTGCCAGGTCTTTTACTGCTCTGGGTGGCAATTGACTGCCCACCTCCACCCTCCCTGGACTTGAATACATTAAGTTATTTAGGTTTCATTTTACAGAATCATAGAATCACCTAGGTTGGAAAGGACCTTTAAGATCGTCGAGTCCAATCACCAATCTAACACTGCAAAAACCACCACTAAACCATGTCCCCAAGCACCACGTCTACCCATCTTTTAAATATCTCCAGGGATGGTGATTCAACCACTTCCCTGGGCAGCCTGTTCCAATGCTTGATAACCCTTTTGGTGAAGAAATTTTTCCTAATAGCTAATCTAAACATCCCCTGGTGCAACTTGAGGCCATTTCTTCACAGGTCCTGTCACCTGTTCCTTGGGAGAAGAGACCAACCCCCACCTCTCTATAACCTCCTTTCAGGTAGTTGTAGAGAGTGATAAAGTCTCCCCTCAGCCTCCTTTTTGCCAGGCTAAACAATCCCAGTTCCCTCAGTGGCTTCTCTTAAGACTTGTGCTCTAGACCCTTCACCACCTTTGTTGCCCTTCCCAGCTATGGTGAGCTCTGTTCCCAAAATTTCATTTCCATTAGTCATCCTGTTCTTACCTCCCTGCTCAACATCTTCTTTCTGTTGAAACCACATCAAACTAAATTTGAAGTTATACTTCCCTGGTCTCGCAAAGCAAGCCCACTGTCCCACTCTTTTTTACTTGTTATTTAGATGACTCATTGACATCATAGTTTGCTCCTAATTTTCTTTGTAAGGTGTAGCTAAACCTAAATTTTTAGCTCCAAGTGCTTTTCCGTTTAGGTTTTTTCCCATTTTGGCAGGTTTTTGCTTTTTGAAAATGGCAGCTCATGCAGCCATTTGTAAAGTCTTTCCAGAGAAGATTTTTTCTTAGTTCCAATGATTTTTGTATCTTACTTAAGAGTACTCCTGGATTCCACACATTCAATTTCTTCAGCACTTAAGACTTTATCAACAACTTTAGTTTATTTTGTAGTTTTCCTTTTTAAATAGACAATATTCTAGACCTATTTTTGTTTAACTCTCCATTTTATTGAAACCAATTCTTCTCATGTTCAGTCAGTCTATCTTCTGTGATGGGTTGCTCTGTGCTTTTCTGAGTACCTACCAAACCCATGTCTGACATAGTATTATCTCTAGTAGGTTCTGTGGTTATTTGGCAAGAAATTCATCAGCTATCATGTACAAGAATAAGGAAGCTGTACCATTAGTTGTTGCGTTTGCTTCTTAATCTACATCTGGGAGGTCAATGACACAACAGTGATACATCCCTGGTAGTGTTTATCTCTGTAACAATTTTATAGAGATACTCCTCCATTTCTAAATCTACCCAGTAGCTGACAAGTACTATTCTAGGAGAAGTTTGGAATTTGATACTTTGATATAAATCAAAGTTTCACAGACTGCTTAGTTGTTTCTCAACATCCCCATCCAACAGTTCAAATTCAGACCTTTCAGACAACAGTGCCTCTATGACCACAGCTCACACCCTTATTTGTGTATTTCTTTTCTCAGTGTTACCCACCCAATGAGCAGTCTTCACCTATTGCCACACCTTTTCTTTTTTATTTTAAACTTGATTTTCTGAGCCTTCTATGTCAAAACCCAAAGAGGAAATTGTCTCTCTCGTGCCTCTCTTCCATTCCAAGTCTTTTAAAGCAGACACATATATTCAGCCAAATTTCAGCTACCTTACAAATGAGGAGATTAGCTATCCAACAGAGCATCCAACAGGCTCTTCAGGGAGCTGGTGTATAAATAAATAAATCACTAGCATAATAATTGCTCCTGATGTCACATCATAGATGTCATTGAGTGCTCAATAAGATAAGAACTGCTCAGCTTGGTCTTAAAGTCTTTTTCCTTGCTTAAATGTCACACAATGATGCCACTAGTAGAAAAGGAGATGTGAAAAGTGGTTATAATTAGATAATATTAGGCAGATTATAATATTTCTGACTAGAATGCTCATGAAGAATGCCAGCTCCAGTCCACCCCTGAATAGACTGCCTTTCTGCACTACATGGCAGGTTATATGAAATACACAGTCACCATTATACCATGCCACGTTCAAAAAATATTGTCATCAAAATGGCAAATAAATTATAATTTTACTATTTTATTGTACCAATTGTACAAATAAAATATAATATTTTCAGTTTTCTGGTGATCTCTTTGACTTTTGAAATCACATAATCTTGACATAAATAATGGTTCATTATCCTCTAACAAAGGCACCTAGGAAATTAATCTACAGCATTAAGAGTCTGAAAGACAGTCTCTGGAAAATATTGCCACAGAGGTCTAGGAAGTTACTAAACACAGTTGTCTTTTTGGCTTTCTTGCTGGAAGCTGGCTTCTCAGTAGCAGAGAGGATAGGAAAGAGTGCATCCAAGAGTGCACCCTTGGCTGCTCCAGGGCACAACTGTGTGTTTGCTTAACCTGCTGAAAGAACTGCATTAAATCATATGTTTCTTTCTGCCGGCCCTGCTATGGAAGGTGTGTTGCTCAGTAGGGAGTGACCGCAAACAGCTGATGAACTCATAACATCGTTAGCTGCTGCTGTTGTCAGCTGAGTGCCTGTATCAGATCCCCAACACCAATAGGTGCTAGAACAAGGACTTACATTTAAAGCTTGGAAGTCTGGAAACATTTGCCACTTGCAGACCTGTTCGATATGTTTTTGATTTTGAAGACAGCTAGTATTTTGTTTATTTACGTGAATGGTTTAATTTCAATTCTGATCCTGTTAAGATGAAAGCTCTTTCTGTGTATTATTGGTGCTGTCATCGTAAGTTTTGTTTAATGATGACAGAAGGCTGAGTAGAAAAAGCTATTCTTTGCCCCGTAGGACCTAAGAGAGACAAACAGAAAACATACAGTGCCTTGGGAAAGACAGAGACAGCTCTTAAATATGTCCCCCTATCTTTCTAGAAAATGTTAGCATGGAAAGAAATGCCTACACACCTGCCAAACCTAAGACAACTGACTTTTTTTCCATATAATGTATTTTCTAACATTCAGTCCTAAAAATTCACAGTCGTCATCCTCTGAATACATCCTGTCTCACATCCCTTTTTGTATCTATTCCTGTTCAAATCCTGTACCAAGGACAAATGCTATTCGTCACCAACCACATTCTTTTGGCACATATGCTGGTACCAAAGAACAGTAGAGCAGTGTCTGTACAGCTTCTGACAGAGAATATTAATTCAGAACGGGAACAGCTACTGCATCATTATTTCTGAATGGGTACTTTTCTTTCCTATCAGTCTTTGGGCTTGAAGCACTCATAAACTTCTCAACATGGGTGCATTTATCAGCCTATTTTAATTAATTTGCTGGCAGCTACCAGCTTATCATTATGTCGCAGGTATCACATGTCCCACCTAACTGTTCTAAATTGTTGTTGAGAGCATCTCTGCACGTAACGCCTGTGCCTTAAAAAGAAATCCACGGCTGAGGCAATCTCCAACAGCATTCCAGGGACTAGAGTTCAGCTGGGTATTGGGAGTGCATAAGAGCCTCTAGAAGGCGAAGGTGGGAGAACAGCCTGCTCACCTCCTCTCAGGCTGTGGTCCTAGCTTTTCTTCCACTGTCATGGTGGTGGAAGAAGAGCTGGGAATGCAGCCTGAGAGGAGGTGAGCCGACTGCTCTCCCAGCTTGCATACTTCCAGCTATGGAAGATGAAATGATATCTCACGGTTGCAGCTTGAGCCAGGATCAAGTTGTTTTATTTGTAATGCTGGTGTATATTTTTAGGTTAGTCACGTTTAGCTTTTTTAAATTTTTGTGGACGGAAATATGGGTAATGAGGGCAGAGATGTCTGGTGATCATGCTGTGGTCAGCTAGGGAGGTGGGAGACAAACCCAGATGGTTGACCGATGACTTCTCCATGCCTACAGGTCAGATACTGTGAGTGCATCCCTGTTGCATTCCTCTTGGTGGGGCCCAGCAGATGAGGGAGAAAAGCTTACTAAATGGCCTGTATTAAAACCTGTGCTTACTCTTTCTATAGCCATGCTGATGCCCTGGCTTCCATGCTAATTTGGTGTTATCTCTTCTTGTTCTTGTTCAAGGTTCTTCTTGAAGTTTTCTTCTCCTACAGAGCCACAAGATAGAGACGTGTGTGTGGAGAAGTGCAGCCTTTTATGGATGTTGAGCCTAAATAACTCCAGAACTGACGGAGAACAGGTTTAAGTTAATTGTATTCAGTTGGAACCCCGAATTGTTGAAGTTCACACAAAGCACTACGCATCACACAGAAGGTAATACATGGCACCAGAACATACAAATTACCTGGTAGAAGAAAAAAGACATACAGAAATGAGTGCCCTACAATGGTATATACAAAAGACAAAGAGCTGGGTTTGATCTCCAAATTTCCAGAAAGGTTTTGCCAGCAACCAGCTTTTTAGATCCTGATGGGTGTCAGTTTCTCATGCTTTCTATTCAGTCTCTGCTTGGTCTAACGTGAATAGAAAGGAGGAATATCAATGAAGGAAGGGAGTTATTCTCATGTTCCCTCCTCCTCAAGTTGCACCATGCTGTTTTCCCATGGTCCCCCCACTCCTAAACCCCGGTCAGCCCCAGGAGAGCAGATCTGCAGAAGGTGCAGCCAGTGCCACACCACAGCCTGTGCAGTAGGGAAGGGCGAGGGGCAGCTGTGCCAGGACGGCTCCATGGCTCTGCCGCTCACCAGGGACCTCAGGTAAGCAACAGGGCCCTGGGGTCTCTCTTGTGTGCAGCACTGTCTGAAATGACATTGGGGAGGACTGTGGAGAAAAGCTCTAAGAGTGAGAAAACAGCTCAGATAACCTGATACTAGAAATGAACAAATAATTTGTGATTAATAATGTATTGATGATTTTCATCTCTTTCTGATTACAAACTGTCCATGAACAAGTCACTGTTTATCAAATATTCACTTTTCAAAACACCAAATTACTGTGAATAATCCATGAGGTACAACTTGTTCCTGTGTAACTTGTTTTAAATATTTAATACTCAAAATATGAGTTGTTTTGATTGAACACGTATGTCATGTGGTGCAGCTCTGTGATGCTCATGCATGATCCCACACCCATGGGTCGGGTGTGTGGCAAGGATGATGACAGCGTTGCACTCGGGGAGCTTTCTGGAGGATTTCCTTGCCAGTGTGTCCTCTGGTGTAGTGGCTTTCCTGCTTGTACCCAATGAAAAACACAGAGGGGATGGAAACAAACCCAGGCAGCCATGACCGAGTCACAGCAGAATTATTAGTGGCTTTCCTCGATGTACGAGTTTGGGAAACAATTACTGTTTTGCTGTCAAGGTCTGTTCTGAGAACACTCAAAAACTTCTCCAATGCAAGGTGAAACCAGCTTGAATCACCCGCGCCACTCCCACCTCCCCCCCATCCTTTATAAACCTTGCAGTACAGTGTTTTTCACAAATGCTGAAATCAAGCAGACCTGTCGCTCCTCACCTTTTCCCCCTGTTCAAAAGTTGCATCATTTTGGGCCTTCGGGTTCCTTGCCCATCACTCAGGGGTCCCCAGGGATAACGCTAATGACTCAGCCCATCCCCTGAGCACCTTAAGCTGGAGTTCATCATGCCACATGATTTGAAGACATTTAACTTTTCCTTGTACTTCCTAAGCTTATCCAAGGCAGATATTTTGCTTTTTTTCTTGCTAGTGTCATTTGTGTTATTTACCTGCTCACAACTACTATTTTTGTAAAGCTTTCCCCAGTCTCTGAAGCTGTATCACAAGTACTGTTCTCTCAGTTTCTCATGCTGGAACTGTTTCACTCCTATAAATAAGAAAATTTTACCAGAGCAGAACCTTGAACAAGAACCTCCCAAATGGCTAGAGATCACTTAAATCAGCAGATCATGGGGTCTCTCCTGGCTCCTGATGAAAATATATTTTGTTGGAGCATTCCTGATCTATCTTTCATACTAGGAACTTCATTTTACAGACTGGCTTCTGGATAACACCATGCCTCCTTTCCTGTCTTTCTGCCTAAAATAGGGAAAAATTACTATCCTCTGCACATGTTGCATTAACACAGACTTGGAAAAGGGCATTGGATAGGCTAATTCTACAAAAGCTAAGCTAAATATATGTTGCATATGTCTGTAAGAGCAAATCATATGGCAGGTAAGGAAGGTTTTTCAGAAACCCTTGCTGTAACTGAATTTTTCAACTGTAGGGTAAATCAGTCCCAAGGAAATCTTTTTCTTCCCTAGATTTTGAAGAATATTGCTACATCTTGTGGGTTGTAGTACCATGTCTTCCATATGCTTCAGTGGAGCATGTGAAATGGGACGCATTCATTTGGGTTCCATATGTGTGCCCATCTTGATTCATTGCGCCACGCGAGGATGAGGACTTGTCCAAACCAAAGGATGTGGCAGTGCAGGAATTTTCTGGTGAGCATCATCAGACTGTTCACACTGGTTAAAGAATACAGGGATGAGAAAGATTCCCAGGCCAGCAAGTTCAGTTACTCTGGACACCAATATTATATAGCTTGTCTGTAGCCCCATAGAAGGATTAGGTAAAGTATTTGCTTCTACACTGTGTGCTGCACAGTAGCGGTTATTTCCTATGTTCTCCCTGTTTTGCAGACAGGAAGATAGAGGTAGGCACCTCCACTCCAGCGAGTGTAAGCTCATTGTATAAATCCATACTCAGACTTCTGAATAAAGAATCTAATGTTCAGAGGTACTCTGTTTCTCCAGTGCCACAGATTTAATATAATTTAAGATTAAGCGCATAACTGTTAGCCCCTGTGTTTAAAAACATTGGTCCTAGCCACCCTTCCCTTCAAATGAAACTTCTGATGTGAAGAACTTGCCAAAAGCCATGAGGCTAGTTATGAGCAGAGCTGAGAATAGAAAAGAGCCTCCCAGCTTGGTGCCTGATTCACCCAATTTCGTCTGCTGTTATGTAAGGAAGCAAAGTGAGTCGTTGGTGTCTTATTTAGTGTTCTGCATCTCCAGGATGCACTGATCTCATCTAAGGTAGCACCGAATCTCCTGTATTTTGGCCTCAACTTATGGAGTTGCAAAAGTGAGCTAGAGCTAGGCAATTCTTTTTTATTTTAGCATCTTCTTTGCTTTGTTGTATCTTCTTTGCTGACTTTTAGGAACTAGAGATTCACCAACTTCTTGTTACAAAATGAAACCACCAACGACAATCTCTGATATGATCTGAAACTTCTGCTGAGTACACAGTTCAAGTGAGAACCAAATGGTTGGACTTCCATATTTTTTAGGATTTTAATTCATTTTCCATACAGTCTGATAAAAAAACAGCTGCTGTCATCATCTTACATGCTGGTTTTACCCCGTTATTATCCCTCTCTCCAGTATACATTTGCCTTCAAATTCCTATACATAAGTTCGTTAGTGTATACAATAATGTAGGTACTCAGTTTAACAATGCTTTCCCATGTGAAACTGATCTGCTTCAAAGAAACTGTTTTTGTTTCAAGGCACACTGCTGCTCACCTTCCAGGAGAAACTACTTTTAACCTAATCACTAAAATTTGCATGGAAAGTACATATTGCAATTAGAGTACCCAATATTGCTAAAGGGAAAAGACTTTTGGGTCTGGGGTTTTGGGATACTTCAAAGAAGGCAGAAAGAAATATCTTAATCTTGATTTCCTCAGGGAAAAGAGTGATGTAAGGGGGAGAAAGGAGAAAGAAATTCTCACATAAAATGAGGAGAGTAGGAGAGGGTGGCTGCAGTGTGTCTTCAGTGAGGGGTGTTTTGTGAGGCAGATGCCATAAGTGAACAACATTTTCATGGAAACATTTTTTATATTGGAAAATCAAACCTAATAGACTTGCCTCACTTCAGTCTCTTTGCAGATAAGGTGATAAAAAAATCATCATACTTGTGCCCAGGATATTGCCAGCCTACTGTTCCTGAGCATCTCTGCACATCAGCTGCCATGCAAGAGTAGCCAAACCTTCATTCTCCACCACTCAAGAGGCAGCAACACTGTAACAGAGCTGCAACCAGGGGAAAAAGCTGGAATTTCAAATATTTTTGTTTGGCGTGGTTTCAAAAATCAAATTTAAGAAAAATAGAAAGAACATTTTATTTCAACTTCATTCTATATAATTTGATTTCGCTAAGGCCGAAATTGTTTCGTTTTGAGAGTTTGCTCTTTGAGTTTGACTTTTCCTTTGTCTTGCCTTTAGGGTAACACATGCACTCACAGCCTTGCTGAGGGTTTGGGTTCCAACTGCTCTGTGTTTTCCAGTGAAAAACTATCCTACAGGAACATTTTGAACAAACGTTTCTAGGCAGGAAAGATATGTCCAAGTTTAAAGTCATGATTGAATGAAGAAGGAAGAAGTTATCTGTACCAGTTTCTAGCTGTAGCAGGAAAGCCTTGAGTGATTTTAACCTTTATCCTTGCCAGGAGACTGTTAGAAGCAAAACAAATGGCAAGAAAATCAGAGGAAAAGGTACTGTCAGTGTAGCTCCTACCCTTGGAGCTAACAGCAGGGAAATTATTTGTTGGGGAATATTCAGTACATCTTGTAACTTGTCTGCTGACCAGTAGCAAAGAGGACATTAAACTATTAAAGCTGCCACTTTTGGGGAGATGAAGGGTGAAATAGTTGGCAGTAACTGGGAATGAAGCTTTAAGAAAGAAGAAAAACTGCAGATGATGGGGTAAAACAAGCTGTGCTTGGGAGGGTTCACAGGCTCTGGGGCAGTATCATACACATGGTGGAGTCCTCATGGTGGCCCCAGCCCAGGGTGGCTGACAGGGGCCCAGAGCCCAAGGACTGTTCAGGTACCATTCCCCGCAGGTGGTTTGCAGGCAGCCACCCAGTTTTGGTGGATCAGAGCCTTTGCTCAGGTAGATGTGGGCTGCTGTGAGCCCGTTGGCCTCCATGGCAAGCTTGCTCCCCGACACAAGCCCTTTCAAGAAACTCCCAGGGAGAGGCAGAGCAGTGAGACCTTTCTGCAGTGCTGGAGGCAGCAGTGTGATATCCCTGGGTCTGCTTTCTCGCAACAGATGGGTTTTCTGGCTGCACACAGTTTTATATCTTTCAGATTACTGAGTTACAATAATATCCTGGAAATTAAAGTTAAAATACTCTGGAAAAGGCAAATCAGTACTCAGAGTGATCCTCTTGGGAGACCAACATAAGGCTTTCTGCCTGGAAGATCGTCATCTTGGGAACACCTTCATCAGAGATGAATTTCATCTCAGGAGTTGTCAGTTCATCAACCCCACATCTGCTTTAGGATACACATGCTCCCACACTGGCAGTGCTGATTTCTCTCCTTTCTCTGCTAAGGGTCCTTAGGGTGGTTAATCCATATGCCCATACCTGTGTTTGTCCAGATTAATATCATCCCACACAAAAGCCCGTGCAATGTTCACTTCTATAAGTTAATAGAAAAGAAAATTACTACAGAGATTTTCATTTATAAGTACAGAAGAAAGCAGTATGTGGAACGGCTGTTGCAGAGAACTTCTTTACTAGGGCAGTCCTCAGCACCCTAAGAATAGTTAACATAGAACTGATTTGAAACCTGTTTAAGTTAGTGGGAGATTTTCATTTTGTAAAGGGTCTGGACTGAGGTCACAGGTGGAAATTACTGAAAAGGATGTGTTCCTGATGAGAGAGGAGAGACATGCATGGAAGGCTGCTCCAGAGCACCAGAGCATCCAGGGTAGGATGCTTCATGTTTGAAGTGTGAGAAAGCAACAGATCAGACGGAACAGAGTAGGGAAGTTGCAGGAACAGAGCTCGGTCACGGTGCTTCAGTGGAGATGGGAAGGTCTTGCTGTGGGCAGCCTCAGGGCTTGTGGGATTATCCACCACCTCCTTCCCCAAAAAAGGCCAATGGAAGTCTGGAGGACTGTGGTTAGCAATCACTTTCCTTCAGATTCCCCCAATCCCATCGAACCTCACTGAGCTGTGCAGATGAGATGGACCCAGGGGAAGTGGGGAAAGCAGAACTCCTGGCAACCCATTTTTTCTGAATCTGCTGTTTTTCAGTGGATGAACAGATGCTCCATGTTCACACCCCCTACCGGTGACACCTTCATCTGAACATCGCTGCCCAACTGCAGATCTCATGGCTTACAGGATTTTAAGGGATTGGGCGTGCTCCATGAGAGTCAAAAAAGCATGACTTCCGCGCCCTGAATGGCTTAATGAGGTGGCTTGTCTGCCGATCTGTCCTTCACACATGTCCCTCTGCTTATCTCGCTTCCCTGAGTTGTACTTTATGTAGGATGAAACAAACCTGTCAGGAAATCTTACAGTTTGTGCCCTGTGCACTGATGGCAGGTGATGCTTTTTAATGGATTCAGTCTTCCTTCACAGCAGGGGCAGTAGTAAAAAATTCACCTGTACCATGAATTATATATAAACCTTTAGTTTATACTAGTTTGTTTAGAGCAGGATGCTGGACAGAGAATTACAAATTTGCCGAGCCTGAAGAAGGCAGGTTTGTAACTATTAGGACAGCTGTCCCTAGAGCCTGCTTCTGCGTGCGCAAGGGGAAATGACTGTCTGTTTTAAGGAGCAGGTCATGAGGAAGAAGGAGGATTTAATAATTTTGTGCCAAGTCTTAAGGCAGGAGTGAGACAGCAAGAGGCTGATAGGGATGTTTTCATTTCAGAAGGAGATGGAAGCTTCCTTGGTCTCCTAACCCGAAATATTGAGGTTTCATCTGGTTAAGGTGGTATCTACCTCTTTAATAGAACTGTGACTCAGAGAGCAGGTGACGACTGTTTCTTTCTGTGTATAGAACTATAATCCTTCTCAATTATCAAAGACCTAAATTACTATTATTTCCTTACCAGATCGAACATCTTCCTTAAATATGTGAAAGAAAAATTGTAGGTTGTCTGGTGAATTTTCCTCTTGGAAAAACTGCCTTTTCTTAATATACAAGTTCAATGAAAGTTCAAAAGTTTATCAGTGCAAAGTCTGTATTCTAATAATTTATCTGCCAGTTTCTCAGCTCATATTTTGGTACTTTGAATTAAGAGACATTTTTGTACTGCCTTCATATAAAAGTAATCAAACAGCACTTTTCACAGGCCTATCACAATATATATTGATCATAATCAAACCACAGATATTGTTAGTTTTAGAGGTGTCCTGTGTAGGACAATTTGTCAATCACCAGAGAAAACCAATGCTGACTGTTACAGGACTCTTGTTTTCCTCAGTCAATATAACTACACCAGCTTTCAGCCTGTGAGGAACTGCCATGAGGCAATGTCCAAGGAGTTTGCGGGTAAATCAGATATTTTTTGCAGGTAAATCAGATGTTTTCACACTTTGTGGGCTCAGTGACCCTCATTCACAGGGCAATGCAAGCACTGTTGTATGTAGTCTCAGTGCTATTGGTAATATCATTAACAGCCTGCTCTAGAAAAGTGAGATGTCAGAGCGTGGGAAAGAACAAAATGCCTATCTCCATGAAGTGGGGTAAAATAAAGAGTAGTTCAGAATTAGGGAGCTCCCAGCCTATTCTTAGCTCCTGGAAAATGTTGAAATAAATAACACAAGCCATTTTTAAACATCTAGGAGAAAACAAGGTGAGTAGAAGCAAGCATAGATTTGCCAAGAATAAACGATGCCAGTCAGTCTAACACCACTTGATAAACAGTTTTCAGGCAGAGAAACAGGAGTGATCCAATATTTTGATTTTAGGGAGATTTTCATCCAGTTCATACGACTTTTTCCTAACCTGACTAAGTAAGAATGGCTTGGATGAGGCAACCTCTAAGATGGGGACAATATTATCTGGGTGACAAAAAACAGCCAGGATGTACTACTAAAACAAGTTGTAGGTGATGAGGTTCTGCAGGAGTCAGTCCTTGGTCCAGCTCTCTTCAATATTTTCAGTATCAAGCTATACAGGGGAAAATAAAGTACACTTATTAAACTGACCACAGATAATTTGGAATGTAAAGCTAAAATTAAAAAATATCCTGACAGTTGGGGAAGATGCTCTGAAAAAGTAGTGTAGATAATGTAAAATGTAAAGTAGTATTCTTGGGAAGGTTTCATCAAATAAACATAGGACAGAGATCAGCTGGCAAAATACAGGTTCTTCATGACACAGTTGGAGGGCCATTATGAATCATGAGCTGAGGAAGAGGAAATACTTGCAAAAACAGCAAAAATTATAGTAGTATAAACAGATACTTAAGACGTGTGAGAAATCCTTCTACTCTGTTCAGCCCCAGTGAGCCTGAACTGCCTGCACAGCTGCAGGGCTGTGCCTGTTTTGGGTGATGACTTTTGAAAAACATGTGGATCAACAGTAGAAAGTCCAGAGGAGACCACTAAAACTGACCAGGAGACTAGAAAGGAAGTGAACAAACCATCTGAGGTTATTTTAGTCTATGTGGCAGAGGATAGAGGGAGGAATCAACCCTAACAAACACAGCAACAAAAAATTACATAAGGGGATGATTTGTTTTCCACATTCATGGTGACCAGGACAAGTCTTAGGCTTAAGCTGGAGCAATTTAAATTCAGGTGAGACACTAGGAAAAGCCTGCTACTGGGAAAGATAATGAAGGACTGGAACAGAAAGACTGACCTATGAGGAAGGTCAACCCAGGAAAGGATGCATGCCTGTGCATCCTGTGCACTCCCTATGGGCTGCTGGCTGGTGGAGTTGTGGGTTTAGAGAGAAGAGAAAGATATCACATATTGCCAGCAGCTACTTCATGAGCAAAAGACCAGCAGAATTTCCATTTTAAGCCTAATTATATTCCTTCATCCCCTGGCCTTACTGATCTCAGTCTTGACAGGTTTTCCTAATGTCAGGTCTAGCCTATCTACAAAATCTGAGAAAAATCAGACACAGTATCCTGAAATAGAATTTAAAAAAAAAAATAGGTTTGATGGAAAGTCATACCTAGAGATGAAGTAAAAATTTTATTGGATGAAACATGCACTGGACTTCTTGAGCTGTGACCTAATATCTGGGACCAAAATTTATTTCCTTATGCAATTTGGGTTTTTTTGCCAAGAAAGACATTGACATGAGGATGACGATTACAGCGTGATGGATGGCTGAAGGAAATCTAAACATTGGGATGTTGTTGGGGAGGGATTGGTCTTGTTTGGTTGTTTTTGAAGTAAGCTTCTAGGTTTTTATCCTGCCAAACAAAGCTCAGAGTACAAATTGTTCAGTCTGGAGGGACATCTGTAGTCTTAGAAGGAGTCTTTCTAAACTCTCTCAAGATAGTCTTTCACAGCTCATCTATAACCAACACCTTTTCTCAGGACAGACGTCTTGGAGTGAACTCAGCAGAGTCATGCTGCTGCAGACTTTGGGTAAGTGAGAGGCGTGTGACTTGCATTTCTTTCTCTGACTCATAAGTCAACGGAAAAGATTTTAATGTGCTTGCAGTATATTGCTCCCCCAAATGGAGTGTGAATTACGTTATTTTCTATATGGCCACCCAACTGTGGAACACTCTTCAAAGTGACAACTACAAATTAAAAAGAAATGCATTTTTAAACAGGTTTCTCAGTTTGAAGCACGATAACTTGTCTCACCTTCCAGACTAGTACTGGAAACGTGAACGAAGTAGGCAGCATTCCCTGGTTCAGCATGGGTATATGGTGTAATAAATACTGCCACTTAGTGTGGAAAAAAGTCCATTCATTTTTATCATATGCAGTAACATGGAACAACATTATGTAGCAAGTTCATTGCCTCTGACCTCATGCTTGCTAAATGGCATCCATAAATACTGAACATGCCTGTAACATATTTTTGGTATCTCAGATTACACATTTCTAGAGTTTAGGGAATGCCTGACCAGAGGTGAACTTCTCTGGCACATCATCTTTTTTCCAGAACATATTGTTCTTGGATCTATCCCAAAACATACACAGGGATGGTCCAACGTTTCTGTGGACAGTCTTTTTCTTTTACTTGGGCAGTTCAACTTTTGTTTTGGATGCAAGCTAATCTTTAATGATATTGTCATCTGAGCCTGTTTGTTGTTAGTGTTCATCTCTCAAGAAAAATAAAGAATGTTCTAGAAAAATCCAATCAATTCTAGTAAAATCAGCCAATGTTCAACCAACCCATTTGTTTTGGGTACTTCTTAATCTTTTCTATTCATTGTTATTCAGATTTTTCAGGTAATGCCAAAACACACTTAAGAACACTCCTTTTCTGTGTCCCATATTAATTTATTACCATTTTCTGAAGGCACTCTCCTGCTATCTTTGAAGATAAGGAAAAACTCCCCTTGGCTTCAATATCAGCAGAAAATTATCCTAAGTGAGCAGTTTTGTCAGTTGAAAATTGTTTATTTCTTAAAGGGCTTAGTCCTGTGAGTTACTGAATGTCTAGTAGCAAGACTTGATGACATTCAGCTTCCACTGATGTCCATGGGTACTGACAGCACTAAGTAACTTGCAGTACTCCATCAAAATTAACAGAGAGAAGTAATTTCAAGTAAAGGGTAAAACATGAAGTAACACCTTCTCTGCCATCGGTATTTTTTTATCACAGTATATAACCTGAATTCTGTGTGGAAATTATACCTTTTCAGCTACAACAACTTTTCCCAAAGTTTAGACACATTCTTACGCTGAGAAATGTTTGCCACATTCTGTTCATGCTCATAAGGTCGTGACTAAGATAAATAGATTTTAGAGAAACAGTAGAGTGGGAGTATGTGGGAGGAATTTTGTATTACTAGCTCATTTTTTAGCAGATAGAATTTTAAAAGCTTGTTGAATTTTGTGCTTGATTCCATTAGAAGGGAATATGACAATGGTTCCTATAGAATATACATCCTTATAGAATAGTACAATTTAATTTGGTATGAAATGGAATATATCATAGAAAGCTACTGAATAACATCTGAGGAAAACAACTTTAAATCCTGACATTTAGAAGCATGGCAAATGGATGTCGATGGCGACAAGACTTTAAATAACTTTAAAAGGGTGTAAGACTTGGCCCAGTTTCTCTCTGAGCTAGTGACGGGACTCCCAGTGCGTGTTAATGAGAACTGGATGAGGCACCAAATCCCGAAGTCTTTATTTGGCGTGCCATAAATCCCCACTCTGGCCCAGCTCTGCTGGAACTGTGTCCTGGGCTGTCTGTGACTCCACTGAGACTGCCACTCCCACCGACCTCCACCAGGTTGCTTCAGAGACTTGTGGTGGAGCCAAAGCAAGACTATTTTTCATGTATTTCAGCTGCAATATTAGATTTCTTTCAGGGAAGGTGAAGAACATATTTGGAAGCCCTGAGTAAGACCTCGTCCAGTGAGATTTCCACACGACGGAGCATAGGGAGTGACTGTAAGGGAGAATGGACCAGGAAGAAACAGGGCAACCAGCTGATGAGTTTAGGCCTTTTCTCCAAGTTTTATCAGTCGTATAGGCATAATCTGATCCATAGACAAGCATATCTTTTGGTAACAGTAGGATAACTGCAAGCATAGGAGCAAACAGTCCAAAGTGTGGGTTCTTGAGGGACAGCAAGAGATGAACTTCAGCAAAAGACAGAGAGAGAAACAGGAGGACAGCCTTAGTGCAGGACCCAAGGAGAGGAGTCAAGGAGAAGTCGCAGACTGAGGAAGGCTGGAGGTGTTATCAACAGCCATAGGAATCAAAAGATAAGAAAGGGCTTAGCATAAAAGATTAAGAGGTTTCATGTGTCACTATCCTCTGTTGGCTTGATCCCATCTTCCCCTCTCACTGCATCTTGTTGTGAAAGAGTAAAGCCTGATTTGTGACATGAGTGTAATATTCAGATAATGACTTTACTGGAGAATGAACTCCGGAAGAAAGCTGTTGTTCTAGACCAAATATCTATCTAAATCACAAAAGCAATAGAAACAGATCTACAAGGAAATCATGGGGGTTTTTAACGTGTGACCAGTTTTGTCAGGACAAGACCTTTTCTAACCCTTTAAATTGTATCAACTGGCTTCCTTAGGAGCACTTGGGAGAAAAAATCCAGTGCTAGGCACAGACTCCAGACTTGTACTTTTCCCATGGCTGCAGGTAGGGTCCTTTAGAAGCCAAACCCCAAGTGCAATGTACTGCACGTTCATCTTTATTCCTCAGTTGGGCTGTATCATTAACTCTGCTCTTCCCTCCTCCGTGCTTGATAACACCTCCAGCCTTCCTCAGCCCGGAACTTCTCCTTGACAGTAACAGTTGCAAAGGGAACACTTGAGATGCTCCTTTGTAGCCATCTGGAGAATCTGGGGGTGCTCTCGGGATGAAGGATCATTGAGCTATGCCCAGGGACTAGCTGTGCAGAGCAGCCCATCCACCAGGCTAACGTGGCTTGGGCATTGCTGTTTGCACTGGGAAGCTGAAAAGAGGGAGGATTTCCAGGGGTACCGTGACACCAAGGTGACTCTTCCAAGCATGGTGCCTAGTCACTCTCTTCCCTTGGGCATGAGCAAGGTAAGCAGCGTTATGATGTTGGTTTACAGACCCAATGAATAAATTTAATAAAATAAAAATGGTTTGCTGTCTAGTGCTAATTATGTGCCACTGCCAAGTCCTACTCACCAACTGTGGTCAAAGGTTTGCCCATGCAATCTGGAGATGCACCCAACCTGCATATACTGCAACACTTGAGGGTGTTGAACTCACCTGTGCTGTTTCTGCTTTCAACCTCCTGTGTCTTTAACTGGGACGCTTGCATTCATTCTAAGATCACTAAGCGAGAATACCTGTCAAGAAGTAATGAATATTTGCCAAGCAACCATGTTAATCACCTCATTTCAGTCTGCTTGTATACTTACAGCAACGTGACTGCACGACATGCCTCACTTGGTATTCATGGGAAAAGTCGCACGAGCCCTGGGGGGAATGGCAAAGCCTCCCATGAAGACCTGGGAAGCACTGCAACATGGGAAGGACAGCATGCCGTGACCCCTGGGAGTGGGAGGCAGGGGCTGCCAGGGAGTTTGTTTCCTTTCTGGAGGGGCTATGTTGGCGTGTATTGGCTTTGTCTGGTTAATTAGCCAGATATGACATCTTCATGCTCATAGACAGTGCTGATTCACTTTAAAGGATGGGCTGAGAAGTCAGGAAAGGGACAGAATAAAGAAAATCCACAGCAGGATGTTTGTTATGCTCCGACTCCTCTGCATTTAACCGAAGTTTTTTAATCCTCATGTTGAGCTTTTCCATCACACGTTCATTTCAAATGCAGCCTCGGTGTTTTAAAGGGCACTTTGTAATGGTTTTATCCAGATTCAGATTATTTGCAATCCAGAGGGAAAGCATGCATTCTTTGCAAGACAAGTAGAAAAAAATATCTGAACACAAATCAAAAGAATGATTATGGCACACACACTCTGTACCCATTACCGAATCCCCAAGGCTCTTTCTGTTTGTTTAGGCGCTTTTTCTTCTGCTGCTTCTGGTTGGCCTGAGTGTAAACTTAGCAATGAATAAGAATGGTTAAAATGGATAACATAAAAAGATGTGACATTCTTGAAAGATCCCATGTTTCAAACTTAGATTCAAGTGAAAGCTACCAAAGGAACACCTCCCAGTGGTCTCAAGCAGATCTTTCCTCAGCACATCAGAGGTTTGCATACCCATCTGTCATAGGGTGCTCTTCTGATCTCATTTCAGTCCCAGGCAAGCTCAGACTCACTGTGTAATGAAAAATGGCATTTGCACAAAGCGGAGAGAAAAAGCATTGTTTCCACAGCACATTATGTTTTACACTGCTCATGAGACGGCATTTCATATCCCATAAAAAAACATTATCTGTAACTTACTGTGTATGCTAGAAAAAGCAACATTGTGGCTTTAAAAGAGAAGTCTTGTTTCTGAAAACACTTTATCTCTCACATTTCCCTACCCACAAAGTAACCTGTGTTTATAAGCAAATCCACTCAACCTCCTAATAATGACCTAGAGTAAACATCTGACATGCATTGCTTTCAAGCTCCTCTTTGTTTAGGCATGAATTGTTCATTTTTATGTCTTTTGTATACTGCCTAAAGGAAAGACAAATGATACAAGGGATGTTTTACATTATCAGTTGTGGCAGAGGTTATGCCTGTGTTTATCTGATTCTCTTTTATTGCGTTAAAAATGTTAAGATAGACTGCCGGGCATACAATGGTCATTAATTTCAGGGCAAATTTTCACATTAGATTTTTAATTTAAAATATACTAGATGCAAGATAGCCACTTGTCAAGGTTCCTAGTCATTTGCAAAACCTGTGGCAATCCCATGTAATAAAAAATTTCTTCCTTATATTGGTGCTCAACTCATTTTAAAATATGAGTGCCTACTCTATTTGCATTAGGAAACACCTATTTTCCTGCCTGCCCAATTTCACTGTTCAATCAGCTATGGCAGTTTTGGAGTGTCCCGTCTCACCGAGCACACCCTCTGCTGCCATCCACCAAACAAAATGGCAACATCGAGACCTGTTAAATGTGAGACCGCACAGGACGAAGGGAGTGGGGGGAAAGAAAAGAGCATGGTGGATGTGTTCCTGTAAAGTATCTGTGTATCTGAGTGCACCCGCCGTGCTTGCTGCAATTTTCTGTGTTGGGAGAGCTTAATAAAATCAATACAGAACTTTGAAGGGGAAAAAACACAGAATGTGATTTTTTTGTTCTGGGTTTAAGGCTTTTTTGCTACTTGACAGGACACGCTGTCATATATGCTACTTCATTTATCTGAAAGTAGTTGAAGGTCCAAACATAAATCTATCAATGAAGCAACTTGCTGCCTTGCTTTTCAGCTCTGGATCTTGTGAACAACAGCCAGTCTTCAGAGTTTTCTGAGAAAAAAGACTAGAAAAATATTTACTGCAGAGGCTGTGCCTCAGCCAAGTATCACGCTGAGAGCTGAAGCACCAGCACATCTGAGGATGCCTAACACATCCTAGCAAAGGTACCAGTCTTCAGACTCTCATGGCATTTCTGTGCTTTCTCCTCCAGGAAGAGCAGAAGAATTTTTTGGACTTTCAGCAAAAAGCATTCAGTGAGCTCCAGAAATGAGGCTAAAAAACAAGAGGCAGTTTTGTTAATGGCCCTGGGGTTTGTTTATTTTGTATCTTTGGTGGGCTCTTGTAGTCTGAAAATTGGCACAGGAGTTGCCCAGAGACTAGGCAGGTGTCTTATGTTGTCCTCACGGAGAACCACTAGGATGTGACTGAGACCGCAGGCTGATCTGCTGCATGCTGAGAGAATTAAGTGAGCTCTAGTCCAAACTTTTCCCCTCACAGTTGTTTTTTTGAGAGCTGTTTTCTATGTAACTGGGAGAGTGATACCATCCTCCTGATCTAACACGGAGAAGTGAGGAACAGCTTTGTGGGATGCCTTCATGTGCTCAGATGCCAGCAGGTGAAGAGAAATTTTGAAGACACTGCCTTTTTCCAACCAGGTCTTTGTAATAATCTTGACCACTAAATTTCAAACCTGGTAAAACTTGCGACTGTGCAGCATCTCCAGGGAACTGCTTCCAAAGTGCAGGGAGTGATTTTTCCCTCCTCTGTGCGATCACCTCACTCCCCCCTGCCAAGCCAGGGGGAGGGATTATCTCATTTCTGACACTACAGAAGAAGATCAGTATTTTCCACAGAAACTGTGCTTTCATTGCAAGTGTGCTGAGCATCTCTCCTACGGCTCCGCCGACAAGCTCTTCATCTGGTGCCCAGGGAGGCAAAGGGCGGGTGGTGGCAGAGACCCTGGGGACCCAGGGCTTGGTGTTGCACAGCCAGGCTCTGCCCACTCTGAGTGGAGGAGAGGACGTAGCCGAGGTCAGCTAGGGGAGCCGCGGGGTGGGGTTTGAATGATTTCAGTGGTTATTTTCTTGGTCCTTACACTTGTGCAATGCAGCTGGGCAGCTTCACAATAGATGTGAAGGTAAGGTCTACTGGTTCCAGCCTGAGAGCATAGCAGGACCCTGGAGTTAAATGGAGTGCAGGACCCTGGAGTTAAGCAAGGTCTAGACTCCAGGACACCAGAAGACATTGTGCATTTAGCTTTTTTGGCTCTTCCTGTGGCTGCACCAAGCCTCGCCAGCGCAGCTGCCCAGCTCGGTAGGAAGGGAAATGACAACAGGTTATTTGCAGGGCTGTATAGTCCTATCCTCAACACCGCTTCAGAATTAGACTTCCCTGAGGGTTCTATCCCACTGTTGATTGACTCTAAATAACAGTAGCCAAGCTCATGGTCTTTGATAAAATAAATCTTACTTAGGGGCTAATATAAACAGAAAAGAAACCACATCCCCGCATACAGGGCACAAAACAGCGGGGTGGGGAAAGAAGATTGAAGTAATTTTATTTAATATTACAAAAAGTGTAAGCAGATGAAAGCAAAGTCAGTTATATTGTTTTACTTCCTGTTATTTGCCTGCTCCCAGTGAGCTACATGTTCAGGATGCTGTGCAGAAAGAAGAGGGGTGACTGTGGACAGGCAAGAAGCCATGCAGGGGCTAAGGAGTTTCTGCGGAGGAGAAAGGGGGATGGTGTGAAGGAGCTGGAAGGGCAGAATTCTCATTTCCAAGTCCTCCTCTCCTTTTTACCACCTGTCCTGGTTTGAGGTCAAACAGGACCAATTTTGTTCACTAACTTTACTTTTTAGCTAGGCCTCTTCTAACTGCTGAAATTAACAGCACGTTGTGCAGAAAACTGTGCACTCTCAGAGTGATCAGACTCATGTTTATAGCTGATGCCAAGGAACGGTATGCAGAGAGGATCTTGCTTATCCTTACTGCTGTAACAACCAAGGCCAGCCAACTTTGTTACTTGCCCCGTTGGAGGGTCGGAAGCAGAAAAGCGTAGAGGGGTCACACATGCGGGGAGGAGCGGACAGGACAGGTGACCCAAAACTGACCAACAGGGTATTCCATCCCATCTGCATCATGCTCAGTATAAAAGCTGAGGGATCAAAGGGTCAGCCCTCTTTCTTCAATGGCTGGTGTCCGAGGAGGACTCTGTCTCTTCTTCTGCCTTTGATCCCAATCCTGAATTTAGATCTGGAATCCAGTTCCCATCCATCAGTGAGTCCAGACTGGGACTTCCCCAGTGCCTGCTGGTGATGTGATTGTCACCCGGGGAGCTTGATACGGTTTTGTATATATTTCATTATTTTCTTTTTATTCTTTTTTTATTAATATTTCATTAAAGTAGTTTAGTTCCTTCTAAACTCTTAAGTCTCTCTTTTTCTCTATCTCTCCTGCCTCCCTTCAAAGCAGAGCAGGAGAGAGACAGCATCTGTCATTACGCCTAATTGGGCCAACCTGGCCCAAACCACGAGACCACCTCCCTGTTCCCTATCTGCAGGAGCGTCAGCAACTTGCTGCTATGTGGCACCTACCATAGAACATAGTTTTGCTGTACCCCAGCTGTGTCTCTGGGCCTAACGATGGCCATGGCAGCAGTCCAATCAGAGCAGCATGAAGCACAGTGCCTGCTACCTGCCCAGATATTTGACTTGCTGCCTGTACCAGTTTGGCATTCCGCACTGAACTCCATGCCATTTCCTTCCAGCCCTTAACGACCTTACTGTCCCCCAGGCTCCAAGGGTTTGCTTGTGAACTGCAGGATCCCTGTGACTATAACTGCCTGCCCAAAAAGTCCTCTGCCTGTGAGAGTGGTTCTGCTAAATCTAGTTGCCAGCATTACCTCCTTGTGCACCCTCAGCTGATGTTCAGGCAGCGCAGCAACTGCTGGGCTGGTGTCACCTCTGTCAGGCATTTAAAAAGAAGCAATTTCCCATCTGGAAAAACCCACTCTTTCCCTGAACATTAAGGTGAAACTTCTTCAGTTTTGGATGAAAACTCACACTAAACAACTGCTCTTCTTTCCAAATCAAAGCTGAGCAAATATTTGGTGGTGAATAATTTATTTGATCATTGTTCCTTCCTTCCCTCCCCTCCTCTCTAGAAACCCGGAGTCCTGTCATTGCTAGCAATGTAGCCCTGACAAACTCAGTGCCCTGTGGTGGGAGGCACAGAGACAAGTCGTTAAGCTGTAGAGGCAGATCCCCTGTCCCTTTCCAGAGGTGAGTCACACCGTATTCATTTGCATAGTCATGCTGGTTCTTGTGAGACTGAACCTGGTTCCTCTTGGCAGGAAGAAGTAATCTTCTCCACACTCACCTTCGCCATCTCCTGCCCCCCAGCAGCTGTTTCTAGCTGAACGAGGCAGGCTGTGTTTTCTGTCCTAGGCCTGGGTTTTAATGCTTTGCATCACTGCTGCATTCACCACAAACACGACCACGTTTTAATAGGAGAGGAACCCATCCCTGTGTAGAGTTGGTGTGTGAGTGTGGGTCCTTTGGGAGGAGAGGCGCCACGGAAATGGAAGATCGTAATCATTATCACCATTAAATACACAAAGCAAGAAAATTAATATTTTCCACCATATAATAAAATCACTCTTTTGTGGTAGCGCTTCTCACAGAGAACATCGCACTAATCAGTTTATTAGGCAGTCACAGGAGCAAGTGGGTAAAGAAGGGGCAGAGAGGGAGACTTTCTTTTGTCTCTTGCTTTGCTGGGAGGAGGGAAAGGCAGAGGGGGAAAAAAGGGCGATAAGAAAGAGCTATCCTCTTACTGCGGTAGCTCTCCATTTATTAAAAAGGAAAACACCTGGAATTCGTGGTAAAAAGGTGTCTGTTTCCATATTCATCCTAAAGTACAGAGGGGCTGACTGTAGCTGTCTTCTGTTTCCCCAGGGCAATGAAAGACACCAAGTTTCCTATCGGCTGCCTGCATTGACTGGCAAAGCACCAGGAAGGGGAGCACATAGGAGAGGAGCAGCAGCTTCCTCGGTGGTACCTCCCCAGCCCTGCACGCAGCGACACAGGAGCTGAGGGAATTGGACTCTTTCTGCCAGCTTCAGCAGGCTTTGTGGCGGGCCCTACAAAAACACCTCAGAACATCACATCCTAATTGTCTTGGGGCTTATTAGGCAAATGCATAGCTGAAAGTAAAAAATACAGAAGAAAATAAAGAAAGAAAAAAAAAGAAAAAAATTTCTCTTCCTCATCATTTCTCTTCCCACTCTCAAATTTCTGAACTTGAGATAGTTTTCTTTTACCTTATGTTGTAATTCATGACTGACAACACCATATAAGAACATGAGGAAAATAAATTAAAAAGAAAAGATCACCCTAATGTCAAAACTCAGTGATAAAAAAACTTTTTAAAAATCTTTTCTTTTCATGTATATGGATTAGCACACCAAGGAAATGGCAGGTTTTAGCTGATGATAAATGTGTATGAACATATAAATGTATGTGACTGGGTAGCTGTTGAGTCACGTCTGAAGGGATTGCTCACAACTAACATGGAAAAAAGACTGGAAATTATTCTGGTGATCTCTCACATAAATGAAAACTGTGTAACTCAAAGGTGTCTGTGTTTGGTCTGAATGTATATTCATTAATTTTTCCATTTTGTGTTTTCTCTAACAGTAATCAGCGCCCAGAAGGTTTTTAAGTTGGGCAAGTTATTCTCTAGATAAAGGGTGTTTCAGTAATTCTTGTTACACTGAAATAAATTCTAAACATTCCCTGTGAAGACAAGAGAAATAGGCTTAATGCCCTAAATTACCAACGAATGGTTTCACCAGTGGTGACATAAAAGCCAGAGGATTTGGTCTGCACAACGGGCAGGTATAACGTCAGATACATGTAATTGTACACATTCCTTTAATATTGTGAAGTATTGTTATTTACAGTCTTTCCTGCTAAGCTTGTTTAGATTGTTTATTTATGAAATGATTGTCACAATATGAGGGATGCAAATCTGCAGCCACTCTTCTGCTCCTCTCAGGGTCCTCTCAGTCTGTGGATTGGACGGGTGGGCAAAAACAAATCCTCAAGGCAAGAGTGTGCAGACCACAAACTCTGCCAGCCTCCTTGATATGACATCTATTCTTCCAGCAAAGCAATTACCCCGGGATGTGGCCAGTGCCCAGAAACATCTCCTTGCCAGAAATACTGAAAGACCTACCACAAAAATGAATGAGACCCATGTATGTCTTTCCTTTAATTCAATAGTTTCAGTATTTGTGACCCCCAGCAAAGCCATGCAGATGGAGCACAAGACAAGGGAAAAAAAGCTTTTTTGGAAGAAGGCAAAGGAGCAATGAGTCATAGTGACAGTGGATGCCATTTCTCTGCTCCCGTGGAGGACAGGACTGCTCTCTAATGTGCTCCTCATCAGCTGATGGCAGACTTTGTTGGTAGGACAAAACTCAGTCCTAGTGTTCTCGTATGCACCCGGATGGTGTGGCAATTAACACAGGTCTGCTCCTGTCCTTGTTAGGGCCCGTCTTGTTTACTGTAAAAGCTGTGTAATTGGTTTCCACCTGACATCAGGATCTTGCCTGTTGGGTCATCTTATCTCTGAAGCCCCTGTGAGGGTTGCAGCAATATGGGTATTAAACATTTCAAAGCAATGCCTTTTTCTGCTTACCTACATACTCTTCTCTGAGATACCTGCTTTCTGATTTTAAGTCCTTTCCTCTCATGGGATCACAGTTTTGTCTGCCATGTTTTGCTGCAAATGTACAATTTGTGCAAATTTTTTTTAACTCAATTGCTGCTGAAGGGAGAGCTGGTTGGCTCATGCAACCCTGCAAAACCTGGGACCTGGGGCCATGCCCCTTGTTTTAACACTCAGTGATTCCGAAGGAGGCTGGGCGTGCAGTGAGTCCTGAATTCTCTGTAAGGCTTGCTTTTTTTCCAGGCTGCAGGCACTATGGGATTACAAAACTGGATCAGTCCTCAAAATACAGTTGATTCGAGCCACCTATGATTCTGTCCACATAACAAAAAGTTGAGAAGATCAATAGACCAAAGCAGTTGGTGCCCAAAATCTGCATGACAGGCATTTCAGAAGTTCTACTTCGAACTGGGGACAGCCTGTGTGTTATTCACTTCTCAAGCACGCTGCTGCTCCAAACCAACAATGCAAATATAGATAGACCCCACCCCAACCCCATGTCGTATCAGGACAGAAAAAAATGGTCTGCAGTGTCTTTATACCCAGTGCCCAGTGCTGAGATATATCCTGGGATATAATAGGCAGAGAGATGACGCCACCTTTTCATCCAGGTGTTGCCTTCATCAAGGTGTTGCCTTCATCAAGGTGTTCCTATCTGCTGTCAGGTCCCTCCTTGAGCTAACCTGATGGGCCTCTGCTTCTCACCAAAGCGCGCTTCTTCCCATGAAGCTCAGTTCTGCTCTCAAAGAAATGTTAACAAATAGGTAGGAATGCACATATTTTTGAATTAATAAAAAATTACATCTGCAGTATACATGCAAGTGCTTCTGCCACCTCTTTGTGTGATCCCTGTGTGATTGCCCAGGCATTTACACAGGTGCAAAGTAAAACACACTGTCAGATTACTGCACTAGTTTTGGAAGTAATTTCCCATCTTAACTAATTATAATTCTGTGCTATTCACCCTGTTTGCTGGTTAATATATTTTTTTTTTTTTACTGCCAGGTTTCCCATAACACTTTGACAAATCTCCCGGTAAACTTCTGCAAGACACTATCATTATTATCCTTATATCTCACTTACTTCCCTTTTTCCATGCTGTCTATGAAAGCCCAGCAATGCTCAGTCTGCTGATTTGCTATGAGTGTTCCTACCCTGCTGAAAAACAATATTGGACAACATGACAGCAGAGCTCAGTCTTGGTACGTATGAAAGCTGATGGTATCTGAAATCTGGACAGGCAAAGTTGTTCTACCAGATTTTCTTTATTCCAGCTTCCACAGAAATAATTAGAAAGAAATAATCATGGTTTTCTTGCTCAGGAAACATATTTGATGTTAAGAATGAGGTGCTGTTGGAGATAGAGGTGTCCCAGAAAACTTGATACTGAAGCAAAGCGGTATATTGTAAAGAAGTAAGCCACCTGGTTCAGTGGAAGGCACCCAGCAGCGCCAGAAGGCTTAAAGATGGAACGGCTGAGCTGAAGCAAACACAACCTCACTGAAACTGGAACATTTATCTGAAAATTTATGCATGGAAAATGCTGTATTTACCTTCAAAAGTGAATGACCTGGAAAGCCCGGTATGCTAGTTTTTGGATTGCTGGAATTATAATTAAAACAATAAAAAAGCATTAAGGATCACAACAGAATCTAATTAGCACCGTTTCTTCCAAGGAAAATGGTGACTCTTTAGTCTCTTAGAAGGCACTAATAAATTAACAGGGGATAAAAATTATTTGGACTTTCATTAGCCTTCAGTACAGTCCACCAAGAGAAGCTACAAAAGAAACAAAGTGGCCAAGTACACAGAGGAAAAACTCTCCTGCTTTGGAAACTGGCTGAAGGACACAAAAGAAGAGTAGACTGTAAATTGCTGAAATGACAAAGGTTAACAGTGGGAACTTTTGAATGCTTTTTTAATAGAACAGGTTTCTGCTTAAAAAAAAAAGCAAATTTATTTAAATCATGTTGTCTCATAGGAACGTGTTAATTTCAATGAAATTTGCTGTGGAAAAGGTCAAAATGAGTCATCTGAACTTTACAGCTTTAATTATGTTACAACGCTTCATTATAACTAGAATTTCATTTCATGACATGAACATTTAAGGTTACTATTTTACTTATATTTACAATTTACTATAAAAGTCAAATAGCTAAAGAAAAAATATTTGGGCAAAGTTGAAATTAAACATATCAAAACTACAGAGGGAAAAATATCTCAATTGTCTCAAATCCTTTTTTTCCCCAGAACGTTTTTGCTCCACGAAATTGAATTTCTTTTTTTGTACAAGAATTTAAAAAAAAAATAAATAAATCAAGCTTTCAAACTACCAATGTTTTCTTTAGGTCGGTGTTTTGTTTCATTTAATAATGAAAAACATGGACCAAGTCCCATTCTAGAATTAACATTGCCTAACCTATTTGTTAAAATCAAAAAAATAAGCTGGGAAATTGAGTTTGAGTTCTTGCAGTAACCGTCACATTAATGTTAATCAAACAGTGAAAAGATTTAGAGGAAATTCCCATGCTGAGACAAGCGAGATGAACACGGGGCAGCAGCTTGGCAGGTGAGGCTCAGTGTTGCTATCTGAGCTGTAAGGGGGGAGCGGTCTGTCCTACACATACAGGACTTTTCAGACGCTAAGGGCAGGTCTACAGGGCACAGCCGCAACGAGTTTACTGGTTTAGTACCCAACAGAGCTCATTCGTTGTGCTCACGAATAGTGCTCTGTGGAGATATCAGTAATCAAGTGCAGGTATTCAGAAAATAGATCCAGAGTATAATTTTCCAAAGCGTGTAAAAGCCACCTGGGAGTCATCGCTGCGGACAAACGGATGAAGACCTTAGCTCAGCAACAGCAACAGTCAGCAACCCTACCAGGGCATACAGATCCATCATGAAAAGCTTCAAGAATAACACACAAGAGACCACAATGTAATTATATAAATCAAGCATATGCTCTCACCTGGAGGGCTGTGTTCAATTCTCACTGCTCTATCCCACAGATGCGAGAGAAACAGTAAAAACTCAGGGACAACTTCAGAGACAAGAATGGTTTAGAGGGATGGAAAAGCTCTCATGCTGTGAAGTGTGGAAAAGACCAGCAGCACTCATGGCAGTGTTTTGCCCTGCAAGGAGCATTCCAAGGTTGATAGGATGCCGAGCTTGGTCTCCTGAGTGAACACTGGTGCTGAGGTACGTGTGAACTTGAGCCTGTGCAAAGAACATGTGTGACTCCAGCCTTGGGAAACGGCTTCACTGGAACTTCCTAGTGCAGGCTGATCCTGCAGGCAGAGCATCAAAGAGAAAGGGACACAATGAAAGTATGTCAAATAATAAACAGTACGGAAAAGGTGCATGAAGGATTAGTAAAGCTGTATTTAATCAAGTTAAAGGTGTCATCTTAAAAATGTTTGTTGTTTCCGTCACCCAAAAGTGAGCCAGATTTAGCAGAACTATGAGCAGGGGTAGAGTGCAGGAATATCCAGTGGTAAATAGTTTTCAGCAGCGCTCTGTAAGCATAAACAGTCTTGCATTTGTGTATACAGTCTTTCTGTAATGGGCGTTGGAGAGAAAAATTAAGTCAATTATCTTTAAGACAGAGTTTTGGTTTTTTATATAGTACTGAATGTCTTTGGACTTTGTGGAATTCTGGGAATTGGGGCAAACATCTAGTTCATAGAGAATATTATAGCCAATGTGTAACTGTTAAATCAGTTTAGTGAATGCCCTTGAGAGAAGAATACCATCCAAAGAATTCTGCAAACAGACTTTATATTATATAATAAAGTCAGGTTTTTTTATATTTGAGCCCAGTAAGTGTTTTCTGTATGGGTAAGAATAAAGACCAATAGTTTCTCTCTGAAACTGGTTCGACCACTACAAATACTCGGTAGGGAGAGTTTTATCCCATCCACAGGCAGGGCGGGTGAGCTCTTTGTCCCGGCTGTAGGTCTCTCACATTACAGCAGGAAGAGCTCCTAAAGCCTTGGGGTTTTAGCAAGGGCTTTTTGCCTGTGGAAACGTGAGGGAATGGCATTTGAGTACAGCTGCAGAGGTCAGGAGTGGGCGGCAGCCCTTGGAGCCGTGGGCCTCTCTGGGTGACCCTGGGGTGTGAGAAGTTGTGATGCCCCAGCCCCAGCCCATGCCTGGCAGGGTGAGAGGTCTGCTGGCTCAGGTCTGCACCACAAAACCTCATTCTCTAGCTTTTTGGGGTGACTTCTAGACAAGCTTTGTGGTTCCATCCCTGTTAAGCACATATTACTGCATTTCTCCATAAGCACGTTTTTAAAAGAATCTTTTCGATGGCTTGAAACAGCCACCAAAACCACAGTGGTTTTGTGCAACTAAACCAATCAACTCAAAGCCAAGTTGAAAGGAACTGTGGCAAAACAACACTCATGGGCAGCTGGGAGGCTCCTTGCCCAGTTTGGTGACGTTGCTTTTGGATTCACCTTTGATCTAACACCTGGGCATCTCTATCTGTTCCTAAAACAAGTGCTTCTGCTTCATGAATATCTTTTTAGCTAGTTGAAAGTGTTCCCGTGTTTGTTTAAGTGAAATGAGCTGGTCTGCAAATGACTGTGTATACCCTGTGAAAATTTAGACTCTGCTTTCTGGCCTACAGATACCCCAAACCACTGCTTACCCATTTCAGTTTTTCCTTATAGATCAGAAAAACTCCACAGCCTCTTGCTATGAAAACAAAACAAAACAAAACAAAAAATTACATAATTTCTTCTGCACTGACACATATGGAGGCTTTTTTGAGCATATAGTAGATATCTATGTGATTTAATTGAAGCTGCCTATTTTTAACACAACATGAAATCTATCTGAATATAAATACATTCCATGTGGCACTTTGTAGTAGTGTCTTGAAAATATTGTAATAATTAAGAGGGAGCCACAATAGAAAACCTCCTAATTCTGTGCTGCTATCCTCCCATTCCTCGGTACCACAGAGGAAACAGAATAGGTCACATCTGCAGTATTATGTAGGGGTTTGTTTGATATACAGTACTGCATTATACACATATTCAAAACTGTAATAACAGTAAAGCGTGAAATAGCTTACTCCTGAAAATATTCATGGCAGGATGTAGATGCAGTCTCTTGCTCCTGAGCCAGCATATACGTCTGGATCAATGACCAGAACTGGCAGGGGTCTGCTGGAAGGAATCCATTACCAGGGTCTGCCACGCTGCAGTTTTCTGCAGACAAGCTGAACAGTGGGAGAGGAGCAATCAAATTACATATATGATAAATCACCGGCAAAATTTTGCTATGTTCAGTTTCCATAATACTTTCCCTCTGTTGTCACCTTCTATTAGAACCAACTTTTTTTTATATAACAGAACCATGATAAGGAAAATGTTTTGCTGGAGTCTAGGCCTTTTCCATTGTGCTGCTGCCCTTGGAATCAATTTCTTTATTCTTAGCCTGACCTTGGTATCCATTTTCCTCAGTATTTAATTCAGCTGTGAAAACTCAAACTTCTTTAGACCTTCCCCCATCCCCCAGATACCAAGTGCAAGGGACATTTGTACAAGGAAACTGGAGACTGAAAGGCTCTTGCAAAGAAAAATCGTAACTAGATAAACAGACCCGAATGCACTCAATCTAACATGTGCCTCATTTACACAAAACACCATTAGCCCGATCCTGTTTGCTCAGAGCACAGCAGAGGCAACTTAGCTTGCATGTCTGAATAAGGTACTTTAGATAATACTCTGTGTCTTCAGACATGCAAGAACTATTTCCATAATATTTAAGGCAAAATATGTTGTATTTAATCCATCACCAGTGGGTTCATGGTGCGTAAGGATTGGATTTCTTTTTTCACATTCTTACATTGCTGCCTGCATTAATATTAGTCTGGGATTGAAGTGAAAATGAAGTGCCAATTTCAACATACAAGCTAGGGAAGACAAGCAACAAATAAAAAAGAGAAGAAACCATCTTACCAGCCAAAGAAATACAAACATTTAAAATGAATAATCTGCATTGCAGAAGCTCTCACTATCTCTCTGTGCTCCGTGCAAGCCCTGCTGGGAAGCCATCGGTGAGGAGCAGCCTGCTGCATCTTGGGACACTGGTCATTGGCAGAAGGGAGTGAGGAGGGCCAGAGTGGGCTGCTGTGGGGTGGCCAACATGCCCCAACACAGGAGTGCGTGGCAAATGCATGGCAGCCAGCAGAGCAGCCACAGCCCATAAGCAGGACATCGACCCACTTCACCAAAGGGTCTTCACCCTGCAAATGGTGTGGCTCCCAGAATAGCCATGCATGCCAGGAGCTGAGTAAAATGAAAAAAAAGCAATCAGTCATGGAAGAAGTCCAGGGAAGGTGCTGGTTGCCCCTTGCCGGCTCTGCGATGTCACCGCAGAGAGCCTTGCTGCCAGTTTGCCAGCAAATGCCTCAAGCATTCTAGTCCCAACAGAAGCCATCTAAGCAGGGCCATGAGACTGTGGGCAGGGCACTTGTTGCTTTACACAGGATGCATCAGGTACCAGCATGTGTTGCTCTGCCACCATGCTAGCCTTCAGCTTTCTTCAGGTTTCTGTCGGGGTGCGTGCCATGAGTGATGGGCAGGGACAGAAAGCACCTGGGACTCGTGTCTGGAAAGACACTGAAGGTGAGTAAGTGAGGTCTAGTTGTAGGATTGGGAAGTTTCTTACACATGTGTTTCAATCTCAGCAATAACAGCACCTACTCTTGTCGTGGGGTGCCTCCTTTTCTCCGCAGCTCCAAGTCAGGGCTGGCTGGGCTCCACAAACATGAAGATGGCTTCCCTGACTCCAGAGCAACTGTGGATTGTAAAAATAAGGAGCAAGCCTATGGAATTGTTGCCAACTGATTCGCATGAGACTTTGAAATGAAAGAAATATCCCTGGTGTTACAGGGAGTGCAGCGGTACTGGTGATGTGGAGAAGCCTCATGCCTGGCCAGGGCTTGTGGACATCAGGACTGCAGGGTGTTTCATTCTTGTCACCATAGCCAATCAAGCCATTAATAAACTCATTGTGCTTTAGCTAATGAATAAGACAAACTGTAGAAGTGGTACTTTCACTTACAAACTGTTCTTGCCCATGCTGTGTGGCACCAAGGGTGCTGCTGAGGCAGCCCTGGCCCCTCAGAGGATGCTCTCTGCCCCAGGGACAGGTTTGCTCTCCTCAGGGGGACGGTGGTGTTGGGGCCAGGGGTGGAGGAGCATGGTCACCTCGGGGCTGCCAGGCTGCCCTCTGCCCACCATGGCTGCCCATGTCCTACTGCTGCCCCCGTCCGAAGAGTGAATTAATAACCAGGAAAAAAGACAGAAATGGGTCCAGAGGGATCTCAGCATTTGAATGTCACCACGAGCACATGGCATGGGAGAGTAAAGGCTTCTTCCCATCCCTGCGTTTACCGCTGTCTGCGCACTGACTTGTTTCCTGACACATGAGCCATGACTTGAAAGGAATTCAGGCTCCAGCAAATTTTGCATCCTGCTTCAATGTGGCCTCTGGGATTGAATAAGGGCAAATCTATTACACTGTTGCCATGGCGACCCTGGCATCACCGCAATGAAGAACACTGATGCCGGCGGCCCTGCGCGGGGCAGTGGCACAGGCAGCTCGGCTGGACACTGGGACAGCCCGAGGGACACAGCACCCGTGCACTCCACCTCGCCCGCACCTGGCCAGGACGTCCCTCAGACCTGGCCATGCCCGGCACACGGGGCAGCAGAAGACACTGAGTCCTCTCCCAGGATCTGGCAAAATTAGTCCTTAAATTATTTTTGGGGGAATCAGGCTGCTGCAGTACAATTGAGAAGGGCGTCCTTTGCTTCGGCTGGTATAGGCAGTGCGAATCCTGGTGTCTGGCTATTTAGGGATCAATGGTGAGCCTGTAAGAACAGGCTGTGCTTACTGAGGAGGAGGATCACAGTGATGGATTTTAATCATTAAAATGATTTTATAACAAAGAAACAAAGGAAGCCGATCTTTCTTTTCTTCTCCTCCTTCTTGTGAGCAATCTGAGCTTTGCAGATATTGATTCTTCTTGGATGGACTTTATTTTCTATCATGGACATGATTGTTTAGTTGTGGTAAATTCTATTTTAGCCTTTTTGCCTTCATCTTCCTTTTTGAATGGTCAGCCATGGAAGTTCATATTTTACCTCTTTGCTCAAGCAACGACAGTACAGTTTGTCATGAGCTGGAATCATGACAATAGTTTGATTCAAAGCATCTCAGCTTCAGCATACTGTAACTAAGCCCAGGATTGAAAAGCACTAACAATGGGAGAGTAAAACCTGCCTCTGACACTTGATAAGATTATTATTATACAGCGCAAAAAGCTTTTGCTTCCTTTTCTGCTGCTTTGCAGACCTCATAAGGCCCCGCTCAGATTTCTGCATAGTTAATTTGTCAGTTTATAAATTACCACATTATGTTAACGCTGAATGCTTCAAAACACAAATATATGCACAGAGGGCTTGAATATTTGAAGTGTTTTAGTACTATAGGGAAATAATTTTGTTGTCAAGCTGTGGCAGATATAGAAGTGCTAGGGGATACATGACCATTTCATCAGGACGGTGTCGATGATGGCCTATGAACATCCAAGGGGGGAAATCATCTTTTATCACTATTGTGTACCATGCAGGTCCAGATGGAGGATAAAACATGCATGAGTTGCCCGCAGCTCTGAAAATAATTATACTCATTTGCCAGAAATGTAGAAAGTGCATCCAACCAAGTTACCACCCATCATAGTGACACTCCGTTTGCATACTGATGAAGTTTAAAGCCAGAGACAATGGTGTCGGTATCAATAGCAGAGGGGGCTGGGAATCACCAGTGCTATAGGATTAATAGTGCCATCATTTTATATTATGCAGCATTTCACTTATGCTGCATATCAAAAAACTCCTGGCCCTGATGCTCACCTAGCTGTTTACATGATTGGTTTGGTTTAAGACTCCAAACATTACGAGAAATTCTGGGGAGTGGGGAACGAAGACAGTTATATTCGCCCCCAGTGAAGAGCTTCTCAGCAATTACGTGCAATGCGCTATGAATGTATACACAGATCTGTGTGAGCGTGTGTGTATGGCAGGGGAGTCACACATGCTACGCACACTTGCAGCCTCTCTCTTCCTCTCCAGCAGACTGCACTGGAATATGAGCGAAAGATAATATGCACATGCTAAGCTCTGGTGCCACTGCAGAGTAATTGATGAATGGGTTTTTAAAGTGTAGAATGAGAACGAATACAAGTAGGACCCAGGAGAATAATTCTTTATATTGCAATCAGCACTGCTTATATGTAGCTGGTTTAATAGTAGAAATCAGCAACAAAGAATACAGACTTTGTTACTTAATCCTTACCTACTGAAAAAGAAAATTATTTTGGAATACTTCTTCCACGATTAGATACGTTATTTTATTCAGTTATTTAACAACCATCAAGTAAAATAACCAATCAATGTTATCATAAAGTGAGATGATTACTGCAATTTCTTTAAATAATTAGAGTTATATATACATATATAGACACACTATGATGTATGCATAATATGCATATATGCCATTTTGGCTATTCCAATACTCCATGCACTCCTTAAAATATTCGTGGTACAGCACTGTCTCAATATGTTTTTGCATATGTGCTTCTTACCACACTTCTAGTCAACGTGTGGCTTCAAAAATAAAATAAAATAAACACTGAAGTAGTTATTTTATTCATTGATTTATATAAAACCTCTTCCTTTTCTAATGAAGAACCTAGGTACAGCTGCAAATATGCTGGCAAATATTAAGAAAAGAATGTTAACATAGCACATACCCAAGTGTAGACAGAAGAACATCTTGCTTATCTGTAAAATGACTACTCTATAGTATACTGCAAGCTAGAGGACACATCTAATAAAAATGGGTAAAGCAGTAATGTTTTATAAAAACATAGTTTAGGTTTCCAACTTTATTTTGGTCCTGGTAAAACTTATATGTAACCACCGTAATGACATAAGGACCCAAGATGATCTCTGATGTGATTCCATAGATTATTTATGTGACACCAGCAATGAATCAGACCCATATGTTTTATTGTTTGATAGAATCTCAACTGTTTGATACTTTATGCTTTCAAGGCTTTAAAAAATATCTTTGGAAGAAAAAACGGATGATGGAGTAATGAAAGTGTGCTTGCTCAACACTGTACCAGATTGATCTGGATCCAAGTATACCACTAGGCAAAATTAATTCTTGTTTTGTGTAAACAAAAAGAGCAGAGGAACTCTGGACTTTGCAGTCTCACTGGTTGTGGGCCCATTTCCTTTTCTTGGTGACACATTCCACTAAGCGAAAATGCAGTTTTTATAAAGTCCGGATGTCACCAGAGGCTTCAGGACAGCGTATGTCAATGCTGCCATTAGTGTACACAGTCTTATTAACATGCACTGTATGCCAGTTATAGGGAGACCCCTGGCATTCAGCTGGGTAATGAATCAGAAGAAATATCTTGCAGTTATTTTGCCAGCAAAAAACAAAGATGGTAATTTGAATAAGAAAAGATCTAGGAACTGATCAGACCTGTAGAGTAAATTCCAGGGCCCAAAGGATTTCAAAAATACTTGATTCGACTAAGGATAGCATAAAGCAATTAGAAATTCATTATGAAAAGACATTTCTACCAGAAAAGCCAAACAAGGTAATGAGATTATTTTCAGACTTCATTTGACAACATAATCCAACATCTAAATGGAAAAAAAACCCCAAACCCTACAACAGCAACAAAAAAAGTTTAAATCATCTCAAACAAAAACATGAGTTTACACAGTATTTCTGCAGCCATAATAAGGGAGGTACTCGAGTGAATAACTAAGCATAAGGGTAGGCAGAGGTAGTTGAAGCCAGGTTTCATAAGGGGACCTTCTGAAGTACACAGGATGCACAAGTCTTGTCCCTAGAGGTTTCCTTCTTGCCTCAGGAGCCTGGCTGTCAGGGGACCTTGCCAGTTGTCAGCTTGTTCCTAACCTCCTCTACTTGAGAAAAGCCATTGCAGATTTGGTGAAAGGGCAAGCTCAGCTACGGTCTGACTGGCTGGGATATTTCCCTGGGGGAAGCAGTACCCCCAAGGGGTTCTGAAATGCACCAGTGGGACCAGCTCCTGCATCACGCAGTGGGCCAAATGAAGCAGAAATCTGTAGATGCTTTGATTCTGGCCACTTGGGGAGCAATACCTGCCACTACCTATAAAACAAACCTCAGAAAAATTCCCAAGTGTCAGAAGGGAGCAGTTAAAAATGGCATCATGAAATTGCTGGATGTGGCAAGAACAACTGGAGATGGTTTAAACAGGACTTTCCCATGTCTCTGTAAGCTGTAACCACCAACAAGAGGGCAGATCATCAGAAAGCAGCTTTATTTCTAGCAATCAGTGGTTCTCAGACTCTTGATGTTCTTAAAAGTTTTCAGTTAACTCATACAGAGAGGGCTAACTATGAAACTGTCATACATAAATTTGAGGAACCCTGCACACTGTATAAATGTATTTGTTTTTGTAAGACTCTTCAGCATATGGTTTATATGCTTTTACATTGAGAAAAGAGGAATAATGGGAGAAAACAGAAGTCTTCTGAGTAGCCAGACCCTGAGGGCACAAACTCGCTGTTGGCCTGGAGGGGTTAACTGATTAGGAATGAGGTCCTTGTGCCAGACGCTCTGGGGAACAACCAGAGGACCTAGAAATAACTGTTGACAAGACAGTCAGAATTTGCCAGGCAAATGTAGTCAGCTGCTTCCACCTGAAGCTGAGGGAAAGCAGATTGCTGTACACTGTGAGTGCTGGGGGATCCAAAACAGCACAAAAATAGACAAGTGGCAGAGTCACCAGGATCAAAGCTGGAATCGATAAAAACTAGCACCGAGCTGAATACGCTGCAACAAAGTACGCAACTCAAGACAGTGCCCAGCATTTAAAAAAGAAGGCATTACAATGGATTACACAGCTTCAAAAAATTTCCAAGGATTTGCATAGTCCTCGACTTAGACAGAGAAGCTCACTGTTAGCTCACAGAAAATCCTCTGCACTGGATTCTCCAGTATCATGACTCAGAGTGAACGGACCATTAACTTATACTAGGCATACAGAAATGCCGGCTGAGAGGAGACGTCTAGGCTAGCCTTCTGCTCAAAGCAGGACTTTCACCAGCATCAGATCAGGTCCACCATGGCTTTTTCCACTTCGGTCTTGAAAACCTGCACGGATGGAGATTCACCAGTATCTTTCAGTAACTTGTTCCCATGTTGCACAGCCCACCTTGTCAAGATGAACTCAAATCATTCAGTAGTAACAGCATGGGAACATGTGCCCTCAGTGCTAGAAACAGTGATATGAGCATGGCAAGGAACGCACAGACAGGAAAGGTGACTAATATAACTGAAAACTTACAGATGAGTCTTTTTTTCTGAACAAGGATTTTTTGATCAAGTATATCAAAGAGGCGTGAAGGCAAACCTTAAGAAGTGTTTTGCAATGCAGAGATAATTATTGAGGTAAAGTCTGTCTTATTCACAGGTGCTTCCAAAGAGCATGCTGGTGCTGTGCTCATACCTCTGTAAGATTGTATCTGGAGAGTTTTAAAGTATATGTCATTGGTATCAGTAAAAACCAGAAGTCAGTATGCTTATATAGACAAGGATGCTTAGTTCTCAGATGTAAAAGGTCTCAGAACTTTATTTCTGAGAGGCTAATGTCAGTAGAGAATGACTGTATAACATACATCAGGATGACCAAAATGAGCTTCACGAACGTTATCCAAGACTAAAGAGATTTCATTTTCTCTAAAGATTAATGATTTGCTGTTTGAATGCAGTATTGCTAGTGCAAAAGCACTTGGTAGAGCATTTGACAACAGCAGTAGAACAAAATCCAGGAAAAGATTTCATATATGTATCAATCAGCTTAAAAAAAATCTCAAATGAAATATGGATCCTGACTGCTGGTGGGGGGACATGAAAAGCTGAGTCGCTGGACACGTGTTTATGTCTCTTGGAAAAAGCTAAATAACATAAGCATGTCACAGATGATTGTCTCCACCATAAAAGGCAATATAACTAAAGATGTGATCATGCATATCAGAGTTATTATTACTAGACGTAGAAATCTTGACATTGTACTGTCTGACAAAAGCTGCTTATGTTTGTAGAGCAGGACTTTCAAGCAAGGAAGCCTTGTTTAGACAAGGTAATCACTAGTCCCTGTTATCTTTCATTTGTTTTGGTGGAAAACTACCAAAATATTAAACTTGTATTTCTTTGTAATGACTATTTGCTGTTTCTATTATAGAACATTATCCAGGAAGTACGATTGTTGCTAGAAGGTAACCTTAGCCTCACTGGGTATTTGCCAGTGTAGATGACGGGAAGGGAAGGGA
>VFFE01007157.1:372499-385200 GCA_008921705.1 Burhinus oedicnemus | reverse complement strand
GAAAGGGAAAGGAAAGAAAAGGAAAGGAGAGGAAAGGAAAAGAAAGGAAAGGAAAGGAAAAGAAAGGAAAGGAAAGGAAAGGAAAGGAAAGGAAAGGAAAGGAAAGGAAAAAGAAAAGGAAAAAGAATTATGATATGGGATCCAAGAAACTATGTCCATTTGAGAAAAAAAATGCTATTTGAAACTCTGGCTGCTAACAGTATCAGGGCCAGAAAGGGACGAGCTGCTGCTGTGTGACAGTGTCATCTAAAAGGAACACAAACTGAGCTGTTCTCCCAGTCCCAGAAGTCATACAGAGATGGGATATAGAGTTAAGTGTTTTGTCAAGGAAAGGTATCACACAAGCTTCATTCATTCTTGCTCAAAACAGCTCACAACAGGAGAATTGTTTGGGCATGACCAGAGGGTTACCGCTATGCAGTGGCTAGCATATAAGAATTCGAAATGTTGTATAAGAATGACTGTTAACTATTATTGATTATGTTTTCAATTGGAAGGTGGTAAGCGTGGGGACCTGAATCTTGAAAGGCTCCAATAGCACCTGTTTGAGACAGGGGACGGAGACATTTGTTTTGCACAGATTTGATGAGCTAGGGCTGAGACAGTGAGCGGGTGAGCTTAGTCAGGCTCTTGATCCTGAGCAATTAATGAATAATGCAGCCATCTAAATAGTGCATAGATAAAAGCTGAGTTTCCTGGCAGATCTGGTACTTCTGACTAAGGGATAACATGGCTAATATCTCCCCAGAGGTTAAAATCAGCAACAAGGACTGGTGTCCATCAGTGTATCTAAATGACCCTGGTAATACCAAGTCCCACATCTCTATCCAAAAGCATACGCTAGCTCTGGTTCTCACAACTAATCAAAGAGATCATGTTTTTGTAATGACCCATTTCTTCCCGCTCAGAAATAGGAGTGAAACCCTGTGTGAAACCTAAATATAGTTTAATTGGAGAAACAAACAAGCAGAAAAGACTTAACCAAATATGTGTCTCATGTAATAAAATCATAAAAGAAAACATACATCAGCAAAGACCAGAGTGTTGGTTTGCTTTTGGAGGGATAAAATATTACAATCTCCCAGACTAAAGAAAACATACATGAGTTATAATATAATTTAAAGTTATTACTAAATGTGGTAAAATATATACTTGTGGTAAAATATATTGTTGTTATTCATTCCTTGGAGTGATGGGAAAAGGGTTGAGAGATGAAGCTGAGTATAATGAGGGAGGTGTCTTTAAGTGGGATTGCAGGAGTGGGGTTCCTTTTGTCTTTCCCCCTCAGCAATAGCGAGGGAGGTGGGTGTTGTAACAATGAGGATATGAGGTATCAGTGTATTTCAGTTTTTATAATTCCCGTTCTGGGTAAATAAATCATTACACAATTGATAAACCAGGACCTCAAGATCATTGGTTTTTTAATGCATATGCATGCAATGAATGATAAACCAAAGAAACTGGAAGCCATTGGACAGGAAATTCTCAAGAGACACTATAAGGTATACTATGTCCACACCACAATCCAGATTTTGCACACAGTTCTGTGCATGCAGATGAACCACTCACTTGAAAAATATTCAACCAAATAGGGCACATAGTGAGCAAATGAGACCCAAATTTTAAAGCAATGCGTCCAAGACTATGTCAGCCCAATTTACTTCAGGGAGCCTCCAAACAAGTCCACACACACACAAAAAGAAGTCCACCTGTTCAAACCTCATTCATCTCAACAACTTGATCATTTGTTTCAACCATTTACAAACACTTTTCAAACATCATTCAACTGTCCAAAGCCCCCAGACACTCAACAGCCAGACAAATGGGGCCCCATTTGAAAGCTGGAAGAGCATGAGGAGGAGAGGTATGCCACCCCCACCACTGCTCCCGTCAGCGACTGCAGGCGCACTCCTGGGAAATCTTTCCTTTCCTTTCCCTCACCCGGGGCCATCCTGTGCTGTGCACTGGAGACCATCTGGGGTCCAGCAGCAGGTCGTGTTTCCTCCAGAGTGGTGGGGTACCCCAGCAGGGACACTGCGGGTGCTGTGACCTGCTGATGGGCACCTCAGCCTGCTGGCCACCCTGCCCAGCTGCCCTGGATCTTAAACTCATTTGGGCCCTCCTTAACACCTTAGTAGGTATGGCTGTCTCTTAGCTTCTTATGTCATATCAGCTTTTCAAATCACAAATCAAAATAATGAAAAGGTTCATCAAAAGGGCCATCAGATAGCACATGATTGAGTGATCTACTGCTTTGGGAGTTCTTTGTTAATCTGGGCAGTCGTCATCTGGTGCTTGTAGTGCTGTATGGTTGTAAGAACAAATCTTTGCCTGGAGGAGTTTACATGGAGACCAGGTAAAGGTGTAAGGGGAAAAAGAGATGGGAGATGTTGCCTAAAGTGACATGTTTTGTCAGTGGGTGATCTAAGGAAAGAGCACATATTCCCTGCTGCTTAGTCTCCATATTACCACTCATACTAAGCCTTTTGTATTCGTACAGCACTGCCTGAGTCAGACCCAGGGAGCTACTGAGGAGACCTCCCCCCTGCGCCAGTTAGACTCTGCCAGTTTGTCCCTAGTGTGATTACACTGATCTGAATGAAACTTCAGCTACAACAGAGCAGCTAGGAACTCAGCTGGTTGTTTCACGGATGGTGTTTTATTTGTCGTAAGTTTTTGTTTGGATCATGCGTTTTGGTGTTTCTAGCTGTGGCAGTATTAGGCAGCCAGGCTTAGAGCCTACCTCAGATGCTGAACCCACTTGTCTAGCTCTGCACAAGCACAGAATGAAAAGACACTCCTCATACCCATTGAAGCCAAACATAAAACCAGATACAGATGGTGGATGAGGACAGGCAGGGAAGGAAATATGATGGAACCACTACTGAGGGCAGATCAAGCCCTGATTTGGACTGGAAAGACCAGAGGGCTATGGAGCATCACGGTCCCAGCTGCCTCACAGGAGATGGGCATGCATGGAGCCAAGGGCAGCATCAGCAGGAAGGTTTCAGCTCTGGGCTCTCCTCCGTACTTTTACACCTGGCCAGCTGGCATGGCTTTTCACAGACGTTCACAGTGTGACCTTCAGCAAGTACGAGTCACAGCAAAGGAGAGGAGGGAGGCAAGACCCCAAGGATAAAATTGATATTTAATGGGAGTTCCTTCTCAGCAGCACTAGGGGCAGAATGACAGGAAATACCTGGCTGTTTGCTTTAAAACAAAAGAGAGATGATTGCAGCAGACAGATCTGGCAGAGACAAGGTCAATTCCACTGCTTTGTAGGAGAGACAGGGAAAGAGAGGAAGGTCTGATGTGATGGAGAAAGGTCAGGCAGTGGATGCACACAAGGTGACCCTGCAGGGTATTACCTTGACTGTATGATACGTGACAGAAGAAACTTCAGTGGCATCTCTGCTGCCTGCACTGAGGCTGGGATTTCAGTGGGATCTAAACAAAGTGGATTTTTGAGGGGGGTTGGCTGGCTAATACAGGCTGGAAAACAACAGCCAGCTTTAGTAGTGTGCATTCAAGACCACTGAAAATCTCTGATGGTAGGGATGCTCTAAAGGCCTGGGTTTTCTTAACGGAGAAAGAGGACTAAGAAGGGGCAAGATAACAGTACAGGAGTCAGCAACAAGTTTGCTGAAAGGAGATAGGAACACTGTACTCTGCAGCCTCCAGGGAGAAGAAAGAAATATTCAGCTAGAGTAAAGGTGGAAAGGGGACTAAGGAAACCTCTGAGGACAGTACTTTTAAAAGGACCAGTAATTCTATGGATATCAAGAATTTCCTTGGATAATAGAGTTATCTAAAATAATAGCAGCAAAAATGGAAGGGACACAATCCAGTAGAAATGTGCTTGTAATGACACCTTTATAGACATCATCACTTCAGAGGAAGGGTAGTTGGCAAAATGAACTTCTGCTCGACCCTGCATGGCAGCCCCAGGTTCCCAAAGTGACAGGGTTTCCTTGGCTTTGTTTCAAGCTCTTGGCCTTGTTGGTTTCCATATTTCATTGACTGCCCATAGTCCACTGATACCTTCCATGGAGAATTTTTGTCATCCCTTCACAGTGATAGAGCTGGTAAAATGTCATGTTATTTAATTATTTTTAACATGGAGAGTCTGTCACGTTTCTTCTGTATCTGATTAGCTCACTTGGTTTTTTTGGAGCACCTCTCCACTAAACTAGTCACTGCAGTGACTGATCCCAATTACAGCAAATTTTTCCTGGTATAAAAGAAACCAATAATAACAACAACAACAATAACAACAACAACAATAACAACAACAACAATAACAACAACAACAACAATAAAAACCCCAAACCAAAGTCTGAAACTAAAACCAAACATAATTTTAACACAAATTGTTCAAGTACTTTCAAGGTGGCTGCTAAGCGGTTATAGAACTGGACAATATGTCCAGTACTGAAGAATTCACATGTATTTTAATTCACAGCTTACGTTCAGAGGACCAAAGAAGACTGGAGAACAACAATTGCAATGAAATCTTTAGATTGCCATTTTGGAATTATGTCCACTAGTATGCCAGAGCAATTAAATCAATTTTAAAGAATGAAAAGCCTGTCAAGTTATATGTACTTACATTTGCAGCTACAGTATATGAGGTTGGATAGAATATAATGATTTTCTCTCAACAGTATGTACAGATACACACTTCCTACATTCATTTGTGAAGATGTCTTTGAAATGCATTCATTGAAGCTAATTATAGAGGTCTAAAACTTCTCTTCATTTAATGCTATAAAATTAATGGCCCTTCATTTTTACCTCCAATGCAAATGCTTATGTCACCTCCAACTGCATGCAGCTCTTTTTCTCATATGCTGAATATGATTACTTTTCCTTAAGCAGAATTAGAGCATATGATTCTCTGAGGTTAGGCAAGAACAATGTCTCCCCGTGCTATTTCAAAGCTTTTGTTATGATGTAGTATTCGTAACAAACAGGATTTCAGAAATTCACACTGCAAAAATGTTAGACAAGTGAGCTGTAGAGGTTGTGGCCTTTGAAGAGTGCAGACAAAAACAACAATGGCAACTCATAAATCTCTAGCATCTTCATGTGAGATTAGCCAGACATTACAACAAACATTTGCCAGAAAAGAGGAGTACAACTGCTTCTGAAAGAATATGCCATGCAGTTTGAAAATACATCCATAGAGCTCCATCCAGATCCAGCTGAAGCGAATGGCTTGAATGATTTTAATGGGACCCAGATAAAGCCTGTAGCAGTCTTTTTTTTTTTTTTTTTAAACCAGTATTCTGTATTTGCCTAAAAGACAACTTCTCAAAAACCAGGCAGGCATCACCTAATTTTCCGGAAGTTAGACAAAGATGTGCATGCTCACAGCATACATTCATTTTCCTCCATTTTGGTTGTCAATCAACTGCTTGTGCATGAGGATGACAGAGCAGACATCTACCATTCAAGAGTGAAAGCCAGACATAATTTTTAACATGTGTTTCTAGCTGTCAGATCTTCTGCTTGCAAACATGGTAGACAAATGCTGCAGTCATAAAAAATAATTTGTGATTGAATGATTTTAAGATATACCTTCTGTAGGAGTGAATGCAGAGTAACCATCCGCCTCCTTTAGTTAGAAGGGATATTGATGGAAGAGGTGTTGTTCCAGAGGGACCTAAAGCAAAGAAAAGTAGATTTAAAATAATAAAAAGTATATATTTTAGTCTTAAAAAATATTTTGTTGTTGTTGTTTTCTTGCTCATTATTCTATCATGGAGCTTTTATTAGACAATGGATATGATTAACTGGGAAAGGTGGCATGCAAGCAAGGAAGAGCTTGTCCCACAGCCTGGAGCTGCACCTAGGTACAGCCAAGAGCATGAGTTTCAGGTGAGCAGGAAAGGACCTGGTGTAAGGGCAGTGGTTGGGGTGGTCAGGGCACTTGGCTGGCAAGGGAGAACTGGGACACCATCTCTGGCTCTCCAGAACAGGAGTAAAACCTATATTAGTCTTTTACTGAGATTTCACCAAACAACTCCTGACCACCTCAATAGGAGTATGAAAATGTAAGCAAAATATCCTGGGGAAGTATCTCAACTTTTCTGCCATGCTGTGGCTAATAGATTTAATAGCTACTGTCAACAGTGTTTTCACTGAGTTAAAAATACAATGAGGCAAACCAGGACTGCAAAATAATTTGTGACCAGCCGGTGCCAGCTGCCCTAGCAAAGTCTGTATTCAGCTGCCATCCTCAGAAAGTCACTGCACCTTCCTAATCCAGAGTGAAAGCAAAGGTCTTTGGTTGCGCTCAGTGAAAGAGTCTGAGCAATTATCAGAGAAATACAAGCACAGCAAGTTCCCACAAACACATGTTCTCTATAAGCAATGGCAATCACAAAGCTTATTCTTTCATTATTCAAGCAAGACAGAGGAACTTGAAAGCACCCATTTAAAACATAATAAAATTAGAGAAACAACAATACTTCTAAATTGTGCCATGCAGGTATCACCTTACAATTTTTAGCTTTTTTATCAAGCCAGGATGTTGAACACAAGTAGTTTGGGAACAGGGTATGCCCATTTGCTATTGATGGAGCAATGGTTTGTGTCTGAAACACTATGCAAGGGAAGTTGATCTTCTGTGCTTACTCCCTAGCATAAGCGAAGTGTCCTGTTGCTCTTGGGACCTGCTCCGAGCCAGGCACTGGTAACTGTCCATGCACTTGAAGCACTGAAACTCCTGAGGAAGAGCTCCCATCATGGCTCCGTAGGTAGATATATTTCTTGTGGAGGGTAGGTATCTGGCTGGAAGTGACAGGCAGCTGCACATCGCTGAGTGCAGAGGACATTCTCCATGAGAAGAATTTAAATCTCAGCCCTCCACATTATCTCTGTGGCATGATTCACAGGCAGCCAAATTCACTTTGTCTTTTTCTTTATCTTCAGGGAAAGATGCTACAACTTCCATTTGCACCCAGTCATTTCAGACACTGCTGCAGTGCCCATGTCTGAGATTTCTGGTGAACATGCAGGGAATGTTCCCGCCACTTCAAAATAGGTATTGCTGCTCACTCTGTATTCCACAGAAAGCTGGACTTGGGATCCAAGATCTCCTCCCCAGGACAGTAGCACTTTTGTGTTCCTGTGTGAACAGTCCTTCTCCAATTAGGTCAACTCCTGTCTTAAACATTGCCAAGTATTTGTGTCTTGTCCCCAGAAATGTTTTGTTAATGGTTAGTTAAAGAACATTTGTAGCAGCTGATGACTTTTCCCAATTGTTTGAATGGTTGCTGAGATGGCTTCACCTATGACCCTTTCTTTAAGCATTCAAAATTCAAAGTCATAGAGTCACTCATCTTGCAACTCCACAAGCAGCAGGCAATGGGAGGTGCTTTACTCTACGTTTCTACACCATATTCCCTGTGTAGTTTTTAATTGCCTTTTTGATAAAATCAAAGGTACATTGTCAAGCATCAACATCAACTTTTGCATTCCTGGCTCTACACAAGTTATCTTTGCCAAAAATCCTTTACCTGCTTTCTCAGCTCTCTCAGGAACATTGCAGTCTCTCATGCAGACCTCTAGAAATTGAGTTAGGTCATTCTAAGTTGCTCTTGTTTGGATAAATGACACAATTCTAACCTTGTCTTTTCCTTTCTGCTTCTTAGATGTATTTTTAAATACATATATACATGTACACATATATGGCTATCCTGCTAGTAAATATGCTCCTAGACCATAAATTTAATACAGTAAATACCTGGGTAGAAATGGAAGTCAGTTCTCAATGATTTATGTTTAGAGTGAAAAAGCCTGTTAAATCAGAAGTCCACCAGAGCCGAGTCGTAATCCAAGGCCAGATACCTACTTTGCATGTGGTTTTAATTATTACAAAGAAACAAACCTTTCAATCTCAGCACCTCTGTATTTTCGGGAATATAAGATTCAGGTCTGCCCTCTGTAAAGCCTTCTGCAATGCCACACCACTGGCAAGGAATATGTATTTTTCTAAGGTATTAATGGTTTGTACTGCCTACTTCTGCATTTTCAGTCTGTGTGGTGTGTACTCGGAGAGCTGAGCTTCATTTTAAGTTGCAGATTTTAAAAAGCTGAAAAGCTAAAAGCTGAACTCAAACTATCGAGGCCAGCTGATTTCATATATTTCCCATGTGAAGCTGGGAATTTTGCCTGATTTTTGCAGAGAAACACAGATCTGTCCATGCTCATTTGGAAAGGCTTCAGACCATCAGTGAGTTAGAGAACAAACCTGTGCAGTATGTGCAGTGTGTACCAAAACTTGAGCTCAGGAGAGGAGGAAAATGGAGATGGAAACGCTGCTGCACATGCACCATACTCCTGGTTAGAAAGGACTCAAGCAAATGTGGCAGGTGCTGTACCAGGATGCTCATATCAACCAAAAGGGAGATCTTACAAAAACGGTGATCTTGAGAACGACATTAACATCCTCTGTAGGATGGCTCCAGGTCTAAAGCTCAGGGTCACAGATCTGTTTAGGATGCACTGTAAGCAAAGCAGTGGGGATCACTTCTGGATCTCTTTGTAGAGCCTGGAACTGGGAAAGGGATATCCAAAGAAAAAGAAAGGAAGAAAAAAAGATGGTGGTGGCAGAACAAGAGAAAAAACCAACGAACCCTTTCCAGCTTAATTTTAAAATCAACTGGTAGCTGCCATTTTGTATTAACAATAGGCAAAGCCATCTCTCTGATGCCTTTGTCCTTCATGGTCCTCCGGAACAGCCTCTAGTAAATTGCTAGGATTCACATCCCAGATGATCCCATTCCTATTTCTATTCTTATTTGACTATGCTGATGGTTATACAGAAAAAAACACATATCTTGAACCCACTGTGACTGCCTCAGTCCTCTTGTAGCCTGTCTACTGCTTGATTGTTGCTACACTCTACTAGAGACAAACAGCGATTCCCATGGGCTTATAAACATTTCAGCAGTAACAACAGTAAGGTGCCACCCTGAGTAACTCTCCATGCAGCAGCCTGTAACGCTGCACATTGCACCCTTTGGAAGAGGAAAGATAGCCCAGAATATGGGGTGGCAATGTCATTTTTGTTACTGCTGGCAGACACTGCCTTTGGAACTGCACCCATCCAACAGCATGGTCAATTATTTCACATGACACAGACGATTTTATTTTATCTTGTTCCCTAATGATTCCAGAGAAAGCTGTGAGGGAGGGAACTCCAGTCTGTGGAGCACTTGCCTACACAGTCTTGCAGCTGTATCACGAGGGCAACCCCAGCCCTGCTCTGCACCATGGTGCTGCTCTCTAAGCAGCATAATGAAGCCTGGGAGAGTCACAGTATCATGAGACGAGCCTTGAGTCAGGGTGGTCATGGGCTTACATCTTCCCTTTCCTTCTTGAGGCTTCAGTGGAGGATTTAACTAAAGCAAGGGGGGTATGGCTGAGGTTACTTTGTGTAGCTGGTTTTTCTCATCCTGCTTTTTGGGGGTCAATATGTTGGAATCTGTAATAAAAAAATCCTCTTCCTACCAGCTCATGTGTTTGGTGTCCTAAACAGCTCCCACCATGCAAGCTCCAGCAGGCAAAGTGGGGCAGAAGAGCCCTGTCAGGTGATTCATTAGCAACCTTAGACAGGTTCGTAAGGGAAGCCCAGTGTTTGGCTCCATGTCGGAGTGACCCCTGGGAGCATCCCCTTGCTGTTTGCAGCCATCTGTCTTACTGAATTTATAGGAAAATTGCGGTGATTTTAACAACAGCTTATAGAGCTACTGAGATGGGCTAGCTAAGAGTAAATGAAGTGGGAATCTTTGAAAATATTTAAAAAATCACTCTTTGAGGTGAGTTCTAGCAACAGTTCTACCTGTTTCCACTGAAATCAGGGAGAACTATCTGCCACTAAATCAAAGGACAGCTGGTTTAACGACAAGATGTCTATGTCAGTCCATCTTCTCTTGCTGCCTGTTGGACACCCCAGTGGTGTCAAGGGACCTATCTGACCCAGGGTAATATGTTATGTCTTCCAAGGTCCCTGCACAGAAATGCAGACAGTGGAGCAGGAGTGGGAAGTCTCCTCCGAATAGACCTTCCCTCACCTCTGTGCCCAGCAAGATCATGGAGCAGATCCTCCTGGAAACTCTGCTAAGGCACATGGAAAATAAGGAGGTGATCAGTGGCAACCAACATGGCTTCACTAAGGGCAAATCGTGCCTGACAAATTTGGTGGCCTTCTATGACAAGGTTACAGCGCTGGTGGATAAGGGGAGAGCAACAGATGTCATCTACCTGGACTTGTGCAAAGCATTTGACACTGTCCCGTGTGGTATCCAGGTCTCTAAGTTGGAGAGATGTGGATTTGACAGATGGACCATTCAGTGGATAAGGAATTGGCTGGATGGCTGCACTCAAAGAGTTGCGGTCAACAGGTTGATGTCCAAGTGGTGAGAAGTGACGAGTGGTGTTCCTCAGGGGTCAGTACTGGGACCGTTATTATTTAACTTCTTTGTTGACGACATGGATGCAGGGACTGAATGCAGCCTCAGCAAGTTTGCTGACGACACCAAGCTGTCTGGAGCGGTTGACACACTGGAAGGAAGGGATGCTATCCAGAGGGACCTGGACAGGCTTGAGAGGTGGGCCCGTGCCAACCTCATGAAGTTCAATAAGGCCAAGTGCAAGGTCCTGCACCTGGGTCAGGGGAATCCCATGCACAAATATAGTCTGGGTGGAGAATGGATCGAGAGCAGCCCTGAGGAGAGGGACTTGGGTATGTTGGTAAATGAGAAGTTCAACCTGAGCCAGCAATGTATGCTTGCAGTCCAGAAGGCCAACTGCATCCTGGGCTGCATCAAAAGAAGTGTGACCAGCAGGCTGAGGAAGGTGATTCTGCCCCTCTACTCCACTCTCGTGAGATCCCACCTGGAGTACGGTGTCCAGCTCTGGAACCCCCCACATAAGAAGGACATGGACCTGTTGGAGCAAGTCCAGAGGAGGGCCATGAAGATCGTCAGAGGGTTAGAGCACCTCTGCTATGAGGATAGGCTGAGGGAGTTGGGGTTGTTCAGCCTGGAGAAGAGAAGGCTCCGGGGAGACCTTAGAGCAGCCTTCCAGTATCTGAAAGGGGCCTACAAGAAATCTGAAGAGGGACTTTTGACAAGGGCAGGTAGTGATAGGATGAGGGGTAATGGCTTCAGACTGGAAGAGGTTAGATTTAGAATGGGTCTCAGGAAGAAATTTTTCACTCTGAGGGTGGTGAGGCACTGGAACAGGTTGCCCAGGGAAGCTGTTGAAGCCCCATCCCTGGAAGTGTTCAAGGCCAGGTTGGATGAGGCTTTCAGCAATCTGGTCTCGTAGAAGGTGTCCTTGCGTTTGGCAAGGGGGTTGGAACTAGATGATCTTTAAGGTCCCTTCCAACCTAAACCATTCTATGGTTCTATAATTCTATGATCTGTGCTAGCAGGAACCGTTTTGAGCAAATCTGCATTCGTTTACATACCTTCCAGCAGCAGTAACCATCATCTCATTGTACAATTATGCAGTAATCAAACTCCAAATAGGGAGTTTAAATGGAGTTAAGCTCTGAGGTATCTTATTTGTAAAATCAAAGTATCTCCAGTATTGTTTTTGGTAGCCACAAATTCCTTGGAGGCAGTAAGGCATGCCTACTGCCCATTTACTACTTCCTGCTTGCCAGTCTATCAAAGGTAATTGGAAAAGACAAACTGTTTTCAACATTATCTCTTATAACGCACATGTTCTTTTTCTTATTTTTCTCTGAAAAAGCTGCAATGCTGACCTCAGTTCCCAGATGCCTCACATCTACTTGAACATCTGTACTAGTCCAGTGCTGGTCAGAAGATGTGACCCTTAATCCTGAAAGCTACTGAACTGTCTGACTTCATTCAGGAAATTATTTAACAAAATCACTTAATTGTTTGAGCACATATAGCTATATAGAATAACTAAATTTTTCCAGAAAGACTTTTTATTTTCTAGACAGATCATTATTCAGTAAAATATTGGTTTTGCTGAAACCGTACTCAGGACCAAAAACTATACTTTGGAAAGAAAAAAAGTCTTGTTTCTTTTCTAACTTGAAAAAAATAACCATATGTTGGCCATTTAAGAATAATCATGTGTTGAGAAGACTGACATATTCTTTATATTACACTGGAAAAAATTTTAACACTACCTGTTTTGCTCTGATCAACATTTATCTCCTCTCTATGGAAACATTTCAGCCAATAAAAATAGGAAGGCTATAAAAGAAGATGTGTTACAATGTAAAGTAAAAGAAAGTGAAAACCCTTACAACTGTTAGATTTGTGAATTTTATTTATCCATAGTGGTAAATGTTATAGTATTTCCCTGGCCCACATCCTTAGCACTGTTTCTTTGAGGGCAAAGAATTGCAGATTATTTTGCTGGGTTGAGTTTTATTCATGCTGCTACCCAAATAGCGGGTGCTGCCAGTTTCTTCATGTATGTTGTTTTGGGCTTGGTTACTAGTTGGGGGTCTTTCTAGAAAGGCTTTTTTTTTCCTTAAATAGCTGTTTTAAAAGTTTGATTATTGTTTGCACTTTTAGATGTGTAAGCATCTTAGTAACCAGAAAGGCATAAATCTATGTAATGTGGTCTATATTTATCTCCTACATAAGGCTCTGCATACATTCATTTTGCTTAACTGTTCTTCTGGTCCTGCACAGTCCCTTACC
>VFFE01007157.1:324641-372479 GCA_008921705.1 Burhinus oedicnemus | reverse complement strand
GGGGGAAGCGTGTCTAACAGGCAGCCTAAGCAGGGCTTATGCTGGCTGGGGGACTTTGCAGCCTGCAGAAGAGGCATAGCAGGCATGGGACCTCCTTGCCATGCCTGCCCAACCTCCCCCCAGCTCTAGGTCTAACAGACTGACTGTCCCTGTGGTTTACCTTTGAGAAACATTATTTTTAGGCAACATAGTTAAAAACAGAGTCTTTTGTTTGCCTTATAGTGTTTATTCTCTGAATTGGTCTGTAATCTACCAGGTGCAGGTACTGCACTCCAAAAAGTGGCTAAGGTTGAAATGATACAGGACTGCAGAGAGAAACTAATCACAATGACATAAAAGCTGTTTCCTTTAATTTCAAGATAAAAAGTGAAGAGTACAAGTAAAAAATATTTACGTAGAAAAGAGGCATCACCTTGAGAACAGTTTATGACCTCATTTACACCATCAGCACCCCATCACTGCTGTCAGCTTTCTGGGATTTGTACCGTCTCCAGGAGAACACACTCTTCCACACATGCGCTGAGCAGCTGGTTGTGAGGTCCCTCGATGGTGACAGTGGCCTGCTCCTGGCCACGGGGTTCACACCTGGATCACAGATGACCCTGGGTTACAGGGACCCATGCACCTCTGTGTTCTTATCAGCCTTCACCCCTCAGTGCTGGCTGCTTGTTGCTGTCTGGACCGATGGCTTTGCCAGATCCATCACTCCTCAAAGTGCTCAGAGACCAGGTGCTCCACTTCCTGTGTGGTTGGTTCTGGGTGTAGGCCAGCAACATAGATATTTTTACACAAGGGGCTGCAAGTTAAGCAACACGTGGCTCTTTTTTTGAGCTGATCTAGCCGCCCACATGCCAGGACACCCACTTGTGTTGTGCTTTTCTACCTCTTTTTCCTTCATGTCAACGCTATTTGTCTGCAATGTCCTTTCCCCACCATCAGCCAGACTCTCCTGATGACACCTACCACTACCTTCCCCTCTCCAATGAGCTGCTCACGCAGGATTTCTTTCAAACCACCTTACACAGTATTGCTTGAAAAGGTGACACTGATATCAGCAGAGACAGATTTCCACTGCAAAATTCTGACATCCAAATGAGTTTAAAATTTCTTCTTTCTCTGCTGCTGTCTCGGTGACTGTGCAAGTTGTGACTGAAGCAATAATTGACAGGTTTTGGCAAGTGCAGCTTTTAAGTAACTGTTGAGGACACTGATGCCCAGAATAACTATATAAAACAGTAAATATAAAATAGTTTAAAGAGGAATTGAATGAATCACACTTATCTTTTATATGAAGAGATAAAAAATGTCAATTTTTTGCAGACTTTTTCCATCTTACGGAGAGGGAACATGCAGATCCATGTCATATTCTGCCATCAGTTAGTAGGGAAATCAGCTGTCTTCAGTGGGGATATGTGGGGTATAACTGAGGGTTTATATCTCCAATCTCATTGAAAAATGTGTTAATTAAAAATAAAACAAGGTTTTGGGAATTTTTCAGGATCCTATTAATTAATTTCAACAGTTCCATTAGTTTGATGGCAGAAAAGCCCCACACTATAACCCTCTGCCAGCTGGTGACCTGTGATTTTGAAGCAGATTTAGGGACACAGTCTCAGCCTCTGGCTCCTTAGCTTTACTGAGCAACCAGAGAGTCTAAAGTGTCCTCCAAAGACACTTGCATGTATTGGCTCGGATGTTCTCCACCAGTTTCCCACTCTTGTCCTCACCTTTCAATGGCAAGGGCACAGCAGATCTCCCTGGTGGGTACTCCAGCACTGGGTCAGCATGGCAAAACACATCTTTTAGGAATGCCCATAGTCTGCTGTAAATTATGTAACGCTGCTTTGGCCTTAGGAGAGGTTAATCGTGGGGAAAGAGGACAAGCTCTTCTGTGTCCGCTCAGCTGCCCAGAGCACCACATTCATTTGGCTGGGGACCCAGTCCCTCAAGGATTTCTTCCAAAGTGGCACCCTGAGAATAGCATTGCTGGCTGCCAGGTGTGTCACGTCCCACCAGCTCCCAGATGCGATTTGCTAGTGTACAAATAAAACCTTGTCTTCTCTCAGTCCTGGTCTTGAAGGCTTAAGTGAATTTGACAGCCAGTCTGGGCTCTTTTTTGTTTGCTCTGGTAATGACATGTGAAAGTGGAAATTCAGAAGTTTCCACAGAAATGTTGTATTACATATTTTACGTTTCTCCTTCACTTAGAGACATAGCCAAACACGAGAGTTTACTGAGAAGCTTACTGTACACCATAAGTCACCAGCACTAGGGACCAGGACTGGCATCCCATCCCTCAGGCTTGTCAGCTGCACCACTCAGCTTCGTGTGGTCTGCAAACTTGCTGAGGGTGCACACAATCTCACTGTCTATGTCACTGATGAAGGTATTGAACAGTACTGGTCCCAGTACAGACCACCGAGGGACGCCACTCATCACTGATCTCAAACATCTCAATCCAGACATTGAGCCATTGCCCACTACTCTCTGGATGTGACCATCTGATCAATTCCTTATCCATCAAACAACCCATCCATCAAATCCATATCTCTCCAATTTAGAGAGAAGGATGTTGTGGGGGACCATATCAAAAGCCTTACAGAAGCCTAGGTAGGCAACAACCATAGCTCTTCCCTTGTCCACTCATATAGTCTCTCTATCATAGAAGGCCAGTAGGTTGGTCAGGCAGGGTTTGCCCTTGGTGAAGCCATGCTGGCTGTCTCAAATCACCTCCCTGTCCACTATGTGCCTTAGCGTAGCTTCTAGGAGGATCTGTTCCATGATTTTCCCAGGTACAGAAGTGAGGCTGATAGGTTGGTAGTTCCCAGGATCCTCCTTTCTACCCTTTTTAAAAATGGGTGCAATGTTTCCCTTTTTCCAGCTACCAGGGACTTCCTCTGACAGCCATGACTTTTGAAATATCACTGAGTGGCTTAGCAACTACATCAGTCAATTACCTCAGGATTCTGGGATGCACCTCATCAGGTCCCATAGACTTATGTGGGTTCAAGTTCCTCAGGTGGTCTCAAACAAGACTTTTTTTTACAGTGGGAGGGACTTTGGTCCACCAGTCCCAGCCTTGAGGTCCATCCACTCATGAGGTGTGGCAAGAGAGATTACCAATGAAGACTGAGGCAAAAAAGTTGTTGAGTACTTCAGTGTCCTGGTTCCAGTGGGGGTAGGGTTAATTTTCACAAGGAGCTGAGATGGGAGGCTGACCCAAACTAGCCAAAGGGGTGGTATTCAATACCATGTGACATCATGCTCAGTATACCGCTGGAGGAGCTGGGGCAGTGGGAGGCAGGGCGGGAGGGGGGCGGGGATGGGCCAGGGCAGGGCCAGGGCAGGTTTGGGTTGGTGAGCTGTTGTACATTAAGTGTTGACACTTAACCTTCTCCTTGTCTGTTGTTACCAGTTTGCCAGTCTTGTTCATCGGGGGGTATGCTTTCTTCAACCTTCTTGCTTTTCTGGCTGGCATACCTGTAGAAGTCCTCCTTATTATTCTTCGTGTCCCTTGCCGCATTAAGCTTCAGCTGCACCTCGGCATTCCTGGTCCCAACCCTATAGCCATGCTGATCTCTTGCCCTCCTTTTCTGATTTCTTACACCTGGAGACTGAGAGCTCTTGCACTGTATGGAAAGCATCCTTAAAGATATGCCAGCTCTGTTCTGCTCCCTTGTCCCTGAGGGAAGTTTCCAAGGGGGTCCTATTGACTAACTCCTTGAAGACCTGGAATTCTGCTTTTCTAAAATTCAGGTTCCTGACTTTACTCTTTGCCTGACCCATATTACTCAGGACTGCATACTCCACCAGTGCATGATCACTGCAGCCCAGTCTGCCTCCAATCTTGACATCACTGATTAGTTCATTTATGTTGGTGACCATCAGGTCCAGTATCTCATCCCCTCTGGTAGGGCTGTCTATTACCCGGCTTAAGAAGTAATCTTCAATGTACTCCAGGAGTCTCCTGGATTGCTTACAGCTCACTGTGCTATTTTTCCAGCAGATGGGGTGGTTGAAATCCCCCAGCAGGATAACAGCCTATGAGTGGGATGCCTCCTGTAGCTGGGTAAAAAGGCTTCATCAATAGGCTCCCCTTGATCCAGCAGCCTCTAGTAAACATCAGCCATGAGGTTCCCCTTGTTGCCTTGGTCTCTAATTCTTACCCATAAGCTTTCAACCTGCTCATGGCTATTCTTTAGAAACAGCTCTTCACACTCTATCCATTTCTTGATGTGGAGGGCCACACTTCCACCCCTCCTTCCTTGCCTGTCCATTCTGAAACAGCCTGTAGACATCAATAGCCACACTCCAGTCACAGGATTAGTCCTACCAAATTTCAGTAACGGCAGTTAGGTCGTAGCTTTCTGTCAGCATGGTGGCTTCCAGCTCTTCCTGTTTGTTGCCCATGGTGTGTGCACTGGTGCAGAGAAACTTCAGCTGGGCTGTCAGCTGTGTCACCTGTTTTGAGGAACGCCTCTTAATTCCTTTGAGGCTTTTCACTGGTGTTCCCCTGTTGGCTCCTATTATCTCAGGAGCTCCTGGCTTATCTCTGTAAGACTATTTTATTTTAAAATAGGGCATCTCTACCCACGTGTCACCGTTACCTAAGATATATCAGATACATGTTGGCAAATCTTTGCAATTAAGAGGTTAAGATGAGTTGTACCCTTAAAAATTAAGAATGGCTTTGATATATCTCAGTTTTCCAGACAAAGAGGACTTCTGGCTGCTGGCCACGAACTAGCAAGATTTACCTCTAGGTTCAGGAGTTTTCAAGTCACCAGCTATGGAGTGCCCACTTAGTTTAATAAGTTATACAGAGGGCACAGAGCCAGTTTAGTGACATGCCATCCCCACTCAATAAATAAAATAAAATTTTAAAAAAAATAATATTTTATTCACATTTATCTTTAAAATACCCACGTAATCAATAACAATGAACATAGTGACTACCAAAGGAATTACATTGGAGACCATTCATTTTAACATTTGTCAGCTAACTCCGAAACAGTATCACCAAAGCCAATGCATCAAGTATATGGGTATACCTCACTTAGGCAGCTTGATAAGAGAATGGCCAGGACAGAAAGAGGTGCACCAATTTCACTAAGTAAGACCCATTAAGTAATGAAGATACCTGCCATACTGCCCTTCTCCTCTTGGAGACTTCAGCAGAGGTATGTCACTGCCTTCCAAGATAACACTGCCCCAATAAAATCAGTATGTCTTTGTCTCCAACATCAGGCATCAGTATGCAGGCACTTTAAGTTATATGCCTGCCTTGAAACCAGTGAAGGTACAAGGACACTGGATTGAGGACAATCAGCCCCCTAAAATGGTTGTGGTTGTAGAAAACATAAAAGAAAACCTGGTGTGGAACCACAATTCAGAAAGATTTCAGTCTACCTCGGTCTAGACGAAGTCCATCACTTTTCCCCATCTTTGTGCCATTCTCCTGCCCAGAAATCCCTCAGAGCCACAGGCTGATCATCAGAGTTAGAAGTGATCCGCACAGAGGATGAGGGGTTCCTGAACAAGATAAGCTCCAGCTGGCTCAGACCAAAGCCTTTTAAATGTATAGCTTCCTACATCTTCCTTCTTCAGGTGCAACTAACAGTAATAATTTATAGAAAACCTTATGGGCAATGCCTCATTTCAGATACGTATCAGCGATGTCCACTTGATTTGTGGTGTGCCCCGGACTGTTACATTTGTCTGCAATGGTGGGGTGCTGGGTGCAGCCATCCGCTCTGCCATTGCAGCTGCTTGCCTGAGAGCTTCTGAATCCCCCATCTCTTTTTGGGGTACAGACTTGCTGCTAGGTTTGTTGTGATATATTTCCCTCGGGGTGATAAATTCATGTTGCCTACAAGGCTACCTCTGGTGATACTTCTGCTGTCTGCAAACCTTGCTTCCCTCTCTAAATGCTGGCAGGGTCATTTTGGAAAGTGGAGAGGAATACTGGGCTCTCAACATACATGTTGAGGTTCTTAATGTTGCCTTAAATACTTGCTAGTTCCCATGGACTCTCACATGAGTTTCAAAGCATGCTGGCATTCCAGCTGTGGGTGCTCAGTGGCACAAAATGTTAGCATGTGACATCCATGCTTCATTACTCGCATCCAGGCAATGCTATGTGCATACTAGACTCCAGCTCCACAGCCTGGTGTGGTCCATCAGAGAACCCTGGGGGTGGGATTCCCGTGCTCCCCGGGATGGAAGTCATTGCAGAGTTCCCCTAAAGGCTTCCGTGTGCCCTGAATTCAACTCGTCCCCTAAGCACTGCTGGGTGGTTAGGAAGATTTCTTCCCTCTGGGACAGAGCTGAAAGCCGTAAACAGAAAGTACAGAGAAAAGCTCCTGCTGTGTTCAGCTAAATTAGAAAATTAAAGTACAGAAGGCCAAGGAATTTCTCAATTACTTGGTTAATTCAAAGGTCTGTGCATTTGGGGATTTTCCTATCCTGAATAAATGTAGCTTATTTTTAGACATTTCCTTTCCTTTGCACTTATAAGCAAGCAGCATCTATACTGTTTAGACACACTGTTGTTTAAAAAATTCTCCTGTGTTACTGGGGACACAGGAGTTATTAAGGAAAGACAATTGTCCCTTTTAACTATCATTACTAAGTACTAAGCTCTGTCCCTCCACTGATTTAGATTGGTCCCTTAGTTGCGGTATTATTAATTACACAAGTTATTGTACACCAGTTTAGTGGCAGCTCTTTCTCCCTGATTCTTTGAGTTAACTCTTTGCTTTGCAATTTCCCACTGGAGATACAAAGTCAAGCCACTGACTTTGAATGCAAATAGTCACCACAGGCAGTTTCTGGAAACCAGAATAAAGTTATTAAAAGAAACTAGTGGCTTCATTTTGATTTGCTTGTGCATCTCTTCCCTGGAAGGAAATCAGAAGACACTTAAGATTGCATTTACATAGTAACGCCCAACTCTAGGGTTCTGACTTGTACATATTACATTGAAAATAAAAGGGTTAATTTAGTCCTCTAATCTATTGTTATAAGCCTAATTATTTTACATGTCTTCATTTCATTAATGAATTGCTGCTTTTTACATGCATCTCCTTCCCCATTGCTTTTGTTTAAACCTCCTGGTGGGAAGGGATAGATAAATTTTGTTGTGCCTTAATGAAACTGTATGCTACATTAGATTTAACCATTTGGCATGCACTGCCAACATCACCATTATGCATAATGAATTACTTTTTGTGAGTCTCAAACTAACACAGACCTTCGATGTTCCTCTGTAGAGGAACAACACAGCAACAACACAGCTGGCAGACATACCAAGTTCAATCATTACCTTGAACTTACATGGAAACCTAGAGCTTGACACAAGAACGCTACTTTTGAAAATTTTTCATAAAGAAATGGAAGTTGACTTAAAAAATACAAATGCTTTGAAGAGAACAGGTGAAAAGCTAATTAAATTTTGCTATTATCTACCATTAACTGTGTTTGATATGCATATGCATGTGGGTGTCTGTGTATGCTGGGTCTGCAGCCACACACAGAACCCCCAACGATGCTTCACACTGGAACCAGTCAACCTTCCTGCCCGCTGTGCAGCTTACCTCCGTGTACCTGCGTAAAGTAAATTAACACCTGTTTCAGCTGCTGAAGCTTTTAACGTGTGAACTCTCTGCCACAGAAGCCAATATGCTGACCCTGACAGGATCTTGCTTGCCCAGCTTTCTGCCATTGAAGTGATATAGGGAAATAATTGATTAAACATGCAAACCAATCTCCCTCCTCCCAGGTCCAGTGTCCTGTCACCTTCGGTTTCTTTGTTTGCTGTTCATCAGAGCTGCTCAGCCTGTTCATCACCAGGGCACCATATGCAGTTCTTCAAGAGTCAGACACTTAGTGTCTCCTTTCACCACTCCTCCAGTCACCTGGCTAAACCTGAAGACACAGGGGTCCCAGGTGTGACCTGCAGCAGCAGGATCCTTTCCCAGGAGCATGATAGTTGAGTTATCCAAGGAGAGGAGAACTAAATGTGGTCTCATGCACCTATTCCTGCACTTTGTGCCAGAGTCAGTTAATGTATGGCCATTGCAGCTCAACCTCCATCACACCAACATCTGTCATCCCATCCATCTGGGACATCTCACTGTCAGCAGAGTTGCAGAAGTTGTTTGTTTGGCAGGGAGTAACAGAAGTTGTTTGAAGCAAGAGACAGAGTGACATAACCCAGCACGCGTCTGTTAATTACTAATTGGCTGACATGCTCTGAGGAGACTGTACTGGTGACACCTGCCTCACTGTCTTGTCTGCCTCCATCACCAGCCACCTTCAGCCTCCGTGTCCCCAGCTCTGGGCACTCAGCTCTGTCTCTTTCACATGTGTCCACTCTGAGCTCTGCTCACCACCCTGTCCTTGCTGAACAGAACAAAGTTAAACCCAAAGCAACACTGAACCCTCAGGTAGAGAGCAGCAACTCTGCGGGGACTATTTCATTGGCTATATTCTAATTTAACTTATGAAGTGCTTAATGTGCCTGTGAGAGGAGTTCACATGCCTAAGCAAGATAAGCGGCATTTGGACCAGTGTTTCTGAAGCAGATTGAATGCAAGAATTATAATAATGCATTTATAATACAAAGAGATTTTATTTTCTTCTGGTTACAGGAGATGCTGTCAGGTTCATTTGAGTGATTACTGTCCCAACCTGTCATTTTATTTTTTGTTACCTTAAAATCCTCCTAGAAGTTCTGCATCTGCAGAAAACCATCTCTATTGTGGCAGGCTTTAGTTAGTTGGATCTGACTTTGAAGGTGACCCTGCTCTGAGCAAGGCCATGGCGGTTTCCAGACGGTCCTTGTGGTTGTGCAGCCCCTGCGGTCTCCAGGGACAATATCCAGTAGATTTTCTCCAAACTTCTGACCCAAACCTATAAAGGTGGATTCCACATACACATAAAGGCAGATTCTACTTCATAAAACAGCTGGAGGAAGGAGTTGCTCCTTTACCTTGTCTGTCCTAGCAGAGTGATTAGTTCTTTCCCCAAGACCCAGTTATAATTCCCACTTCTGCCTTAGAAGATTCCTTTTCGTTTGAGAAGTGAGGCTTACCTACCACAGCCTAGGTCTTTTTTGGTCAAAGATTAAGGAGAGGGGGTTACCATAGTGAACGCTTACAGGGAAGGCATGGTCTGTAATAAGAACACCTTGCATTCTTACTGCTCTTCTGTCACTATTTACTTATTTTATGTAGCCAGTGCATAAAGCAGATAAACAACCTTTAGAGGAGGACTAGGCATCAGCCTTCCCCCTCCCTCCCCGACTCCTACCTGTGTCACCCATTCTGCCCATAGAGGTTCACGACTGTTTGCTCCCCTTATCCTGCCGGGAGTTCTGAGCCTCACCAGGGCTGCCTGCTTCTCCCCGTGACCTGATGTAGACAGGCTGGGTGCCTTTTCCAGCTGCTGAATGCCTAAAAGGAAGAAGGTGCCTCACCTCTCTGTGTCAACAAAGCCTTTTTTAAACATACAACTTCATATATTTAAATATATAAACACACATACATACATACATACAAGCATATGCCTGTGTGTGTATGTATATATGTGTATATATGTATGTGTGGATGTGGCCATACACAGCATTTCCAAAGTTTTTCCCATGTACTCAATGACAATACCTTTCTAATTAGGGGATATTTTTCTCTTTTCTGAGCAGATGTGTGCTGGTTCAGTCTTGCAGATGCCATCCATTGCTTCTGAACATGTGTGTGGAAGACAGCCTTTTTAATCTTCTCCTGTAATCAGCTCCCAGGAGCCCAGAATCTGAATTTGTGAGAGGTACAAGTATTGCACACCAAACCAGCGCAGACACAGGACTCTGAAATGCTGCCTGTATCTAGTCTGTGCCAATATAGCTGTTATAAACACTGATGTGTGTGATAAGCTGAACAAGGTTCTCAGACAAAATCTAGCACTAGGCAAAACAAAGCCCAGGGAAAGCCAGTTCTGTGAACCCTATACTGATCAGTGCTTAGAAGTCATCAGTGAAAATTAGGAGCTATTAATCCTGCACATATTCCCTACAATTTTTAATTACAGACATTGAAACTAATGGGTACACTGCAAGATTGCAAGCAGAGACACTGGCTACAAAATTAAATTTGCAGAGATATACTTTTATTTGTTCAAATGTCCTTGAAAAATGCAAACAAAACTGCTTGGCAACACTGAGGCAAGTCAAACATTTTCCTCAGCTGGCAAGATTCTCTTCTAAGAAATCCTTCTTTGTTTGCCAATAGACGATATTAATGACAAGGAATGGACCTGAAGGGAATTAATGCACAAAAACTGCATTAAAGTTACATTAAGGGGTACATTGTAAAGTCTGATTTATTTTAGATCCATGAAAGCAAGGAAATTTATTGTCAAAGCTGAGTCTCTCAGCTGACACTCTCTATTTAATTCACACTGGACTGCTCTGTCACTGAGGATTTGGCGATATGCAACTTCGGGCCCTTCCCTCAGTGCCTTATGGCACTCAGGTCCAAACAAGCACCTGCCTGCTGCCTTCACTGATCTGAAGAGAGGTCTGCCAAACTTCCTGCACCTCCATGTGTGGTGTCTGGTGCAAATGACTCAAGAAACTGACTTATGTATTTGCACCACCATTACATCTCCTGTATTTATTTTTTTCACCTTCAACTTTAAGAAACAGTTGGTGCCAGCTGAAGAACAGTAAAAGACATGGACCTCTGTGTTCCCAGTGCCATGAGGAGAGCTTAGCAGAGCATCCTGCTTAGCACTTCTCATCCTGAGAAGCTGCAGAGGAAACTGGTGGACATCCAGTGAATGCAGACTGGCCATATAAATGCACCAGGACAAGGAGATTTGGTTGAAAAATGTTGGCATAACAGCCCTGCTGAATGAAGTTCTGAATCTAAATACAGAGCTGAAGATATTTTACTCCAAGTTAGGGACTATTCCTCTGGGGAAAAAAGCGGTAGCTTAATTTCCAAGGCCCATGCAGTTCTGCTGCATCCAATGGGAATAACAGACTTGGAGCCTTCAGAAACACTGTAGATACCACATGGAGGAACACCTAGATGGTTATGCAGTGCACAGAGCAGTCGTTAGAGACCCACAGAACATATGCTGCACGCTAGAGGTAAATTAGCTGTAGGGGAGCCATGTGTAATGTTGGATGTCAGGATACCTTGCTTATATTTTCAGCTGAGGGACTAGAGTTGGGGTTGCAGATTGTGTAACTGGGAAGTTCAATTTGTCATGCAGAGGGAATTGACTTAGATATGTCACTTTAAACACCTGGGTTCTCTTCCTGGCAGATGAACATAAAGCCCAGCTCAGTAATGACAGTGGTGCCTTGTGGAAATATTAGCAACAGCCTTTGGAGAAGATACTCTTAGAAATTCTGGCTTTCAGCGCAATACAACTTCCATTGGGTTACAGGATGTCTTAAACAGGGAAGTTTTCCTCTCACATTTCGCCTTATGTGCAACAGGCACAAGAGAAGGAGTGATATTTGGCTATCCATCGAGTTAAGGCACTGTAGGAGATGAAATGCAAAATGTAGCCCACTGTCTTGAGGTGAGATTGCCATTTCATGGGTTTTAGACTGCATTACAGCATTCTCATCACTCAGGCCAAGATTTTTCATGGTGTGGTGCCCGCGGTGAAGCAGCAAAGCTGTGATCAGGCCTGTGAGGAGGTTTTAGAGGGGTTGACTGCCTGCCTCACTGATTCCTACAAAGCAGGCCCAAGAAGATTCACTGTGAGGTCCCGTATTTCTGGTCAGATGCTTGCCACTGAGCATCAGCTCTTACATTCTTGCACAGAGGTGAAGTGAGAGCTGCTGGAAACAGGGGTATTCCCAATGAGAATGCTGGTAGGAAGTGATGCCAGGGAAAAGGCTCTTGTAGACCTCACACAGAGACCTCCTGCAGCAGCAGTACTTAATTGTCAGCATCTAGATGGACAGACGGGCACAATCTGGAGCCCAGGCAGTTCAGAGATCCTGAGCCAGCATCTCGCACCACACCACCTCTCAGCTTCATCGTTGCCCCAGTGTCATGTGCAGGGTGAGCTGGAGAGAACAAGTCTGCCTCATTAAAGCAGGCTTGTTTGAGCCACTGTGTTAACACACACAGTCCAGCTGACCCCAGGCTGTTTCTCTCTCAGCCCCAGATCTGCCATTTCCCTTCTGTTGTGTCTCAATCAACCCAAATTTATTATTGCACAGGACTCTGGACCACCGTCATGTCTGGCTTCAATCAAAAGCCAGTAACAAGTGGAATGAACACACTTTATCTAGCTGTTTGTGCCAGGCTGCTATTGTACAAACTGATATTGAAGTTTCAATAGATAAATATAGCTGATAGTGAAATGCAGATGGTGAATCACCAGTGTTGAGGGGACGTTTGCCCCTTATTCTAAGGTGCTCTACGGAGGAGCATCAACTTTTTCACGAATAGTGAGATTAAGGGAGACCTCTAAGCGTTGATCTTGGGGGAACACAAACTAGGGGTAGTTTTATTTCTGTTCTCCAACATAATCTTTTTTAAACTCATGCTGACTGTTTTGGAAATTTGAAATAAAAGCCTTTATTTGAATTTTACATGAGTTGACTTGAGTAAGCATGACTTTTACACGGCTGGTTAAAATCAAGCTATTCTTCCTGCTAACAAATGCGACAAATCTAAAAGCAGGAGATTAGGACACCTTAAAAGTGCTCTGATGTTCTGAATGCATGTAGTAAGAGAAGGAGCTAGTACCTCCTGCCTTCCCTGCCTCTGACGTGTGCTCCTACTGCCTTTTTTACATCAGATTTTGCAATCAAATTGTTGAGAAATGTGGCAGAGGAGCCTTCTGACTGAGTGAAGAGCTAGTTACCAAAATAAAAATGCATGAGTTTTCCTCTAAATGTGCTATCCTGGGTAAAAGTGGTCAATCTTACACAGGTGCAGCACAGTTGCACTAGGAGCCTAAGGCTTTTGGGGGTAGCTAAAACCAAGGACCACCAAAGCATCCTGCCACATCCGAAAGCAGAACCTTGAGAGCTGCTCCACTCCCAGAACTCTGCTCAGACCACTAAGCTACAACACGATTTTTAAGTTTCCTAGTTTAATGGCAGAAACAATTTTTTAAAGATCATCTATGCTCATACTTTAAAGATATGGAAGATTTTTCTTGTACTGTAATATTCCTGTTAACTAGCACAAAATTTAGCAGAAAGCCAGAATAAATCTCTTTCAAAAACATACAAACATTGATATTTATTTATCCAGCAGACCATAGCCAGAGCCATGCTTTTATAGTCACACAGGTCAACTGTGTAAATACAGTAGATAATTCTTAAAACTCATGTAATGCACTCAACAGACTGCAATACTTCTTTTCTTTAACAATGTTTGGTGCATGAATGCAAAAGATGTTAGGAATTAGTTCCAAGAATGAAAAAAGAAAGTCCTGCAAATAAACCAGTACCACTCCCCTAACAGGGGTACAAGGCCCATGTGAAAAGGGCCATCTCCACTAACAGACCTGGGCTTTTTCCATTCACAGGAACCAGCAATGCATTTTCAGTGTAGTCCATCAGTGGCTGTTTCCACCCAAACTAGTTTCATTTCCATTTCACAATTTTATACATGTCAATTATTATAACAGACCTTGAACTTCTGTTTTTTTCAGGCCCCACTTTGAAGTTTCGATCCGGGCTGTAACTGTCCAGTGAGTGAGGACCTGCTCCAGAGACACCTCTCCCAGCTCCAAACTGGGAGTGTTAACTGGGAGTGTTCAGCTCAGCCCAAAGCACTGACTGCCCCAAGCTTTGGGTCCAACACTTTACAGAAACATGAGAAATCATTGCTATGTGCTTTTCCATGTCTGCATTTAGGTCTAACTTGACTCCCACCAAAGTCAGTATGATTTAGAATTTAATTTCAGTGGGATCCTTCTTTAATCTTTCCTGGTTATTGCTAGGAAAAGATGCAGAACTACTGAAGCAAAGTCCTACATGACAGGCATGAAGATGTGAAGAAGAGAAGAAAAAGAGTCCTGGCCCACTTTGCTCTAGGTCCTAGACGTTCCTGTGTGCTCCATATAGCTCTCCAGCATTTGCTTGTTCTGATGTGACCCCGCACACCTGAGCAAGCAGTACTACAACCAGCACCCTTTGCACGCACACCATTTGGATGCAGGAGCTAGCATACGCCTATAGTTAACAGCCTCTTACAGTGGGAAAGAGTGGAAAGTAAATGAAAACTTGAGCCAATTCTTTGCTTATTGATAGCATTCAGTGTCTGCCACACAAATCGCCATTTCTCATAGATGTTGACCAAAATATGTCCCTTTGTCAACTGTGTCATTGCAAATACTGTTCAAGGACCTGTAATGGTCCCTGTAGGCTCTCACGACTTCCCAGCAACTGCAGAAATCACAGCAGGCAAAAAGGTGGGCGAGACATGATTTTGCCCTGATTTATTCTCTATTTCCTCTGCATTTCTTGTAACCACCTCATTGCTGTTCTTCGTCAATGCCATGATGTTAATCTCTGATCCTGGCACACCTGGGGTCAGCCAGTTTGTATATGTACATGTATATGTGTATGTGTATGCATGTGCATACTACTAATATATTTTTATAACAGATTTAGATTTATATTTAGATTTACATTTACATTTATTTCTGAATAAAAATATTTCAGATATGTTAATTTGAATTTTCTGAGATTGTTTTTTTACTAGGTATGTGCTGGCAAGTCAAAGAACAAAAAAACCTCAACTCCCCCATACTTTAAACACGAAGGAACAAATGTTATTAAAAACAAATGAGGAATCAGGATTTTGTCAGAACTGAAATATTTGCTAATAAATGTATTGGGTTTGCATGGTGAGTTTTTGGTACCGGGGAGCTACAGGAGTGGCTTCTATGAGAAGCTGGTAGAAGCTTCCCTGATTTCTGGTAGAGCCAATGCCAGCTAGCTCCAAGACGGACCCACCGTTGGCCAAGGCTGAGCCCATCAGCGATGGTGGTAGTGCCTCTGTGATAACATATTTAAGAAGGTGCAAAAAATTTGTGCAACTGAAGCCAGAGAGAGGAGTGAGAATCTGTGAGAGAAACAACCCTGCAGACACCAAGGTCCGTGAAGAAGGAGGAGCAGGTGCTCCAGGTGCTGGAGCAGAGATTCCCCTGCAGCCTGTGGTGAAGACCATGGTACAGCAGGTTGTCCCCCTGCGGCCCATGAAGGTTAACAGTGGAGCAGATACGTACCTGCACCCCATGGAGGACTCCACACCAGAGAAGGTGGATGCCCAGAGCAGGCTGTGACCATGTGGAGAGCCTGTGCTGGAGGATGCTCCTGACAGGACCTGTGGCCCTGCAGGGAACACACACTAGAGCAGTCTGTTCCTGAAGGACTGCACCCTGTGGAAGGGACCCAAGCTGGAGCAGTTCATGAAGAACTGCAGCCTATGGGAAGGACTCATGCTGGAGAAGCTAATGAAGAACAGTCTCCTGTGGGAGGGACCCCACACTGGAGCAGGGGAAGATGTGAGGAGTCCTCCCCCTGAGGAGGAAGGAGCAGCAGAGACAACGTGTGATGAACTGACCACAACCCCCAGTTCCCATCCCCCTGTGCTGCTCAAGGGGTTAGAGAAAACTGGGAGGGACATTGAGCCTGGGAAGAAGAGAGGAGGGGAGGAAGGTGTTCTAAGATTTTGTTTATTTCTCATTACCCTACTCTGATTTAATTGGTAATAAACTAAGCTCATTTCCCCAACTTGAGTCTGTTTTGCCCGTGACGGTAATTGCTGAGTGATCTCCCTGTCTTGACCTCGTCCCATGAACCTTTCGTTATATTCTCCCTCCCCTGTCCAGCTGAGGAGGGGAGTGATAGAGTGGCTTTGGTGGGCACCTGGCATCCAGCCAGGGTCAACTCACCACTGGACATTTTTTCCTGTAGCTCAAGTAACTTACTACTATTTTTCAAATTACCAGATTCACTCTGCAACAAATATGCTTATTTTCTATAGTTAGACTAAATGCATTATTGCAAGAATGAAATTTCTGTGATTTCTTTGTTAAACTACAGATACCAGAATACAGAAATTTAGGGTTGTATTTCTTTGGGCATGTAGATAGCTTTTAGACAGCCGTTTCAAAGTTTTCTTGGCAAGAAATGGAATTTTCTAACACGTGCTCATTATTTCAGAGTCAATGGAATATGTGTTCCCTGATGACTTAAATGTTTTGGAATATCCCATCCAAGAAGAAATTTAGGAACCTTTTATAATCACAGATTTCCTTAGGGTATTATAGTCATTGAGCTTGTATTTACTCTGTGCAGCATGTGAAGGGATTTGTATAAAGTTTGTACAAGTTGAAATATTTTTAAAACATTGTATGAAATAGGTTCATATTAGAAACTATTTATGAACTATGAAGCCATGCGTATGTATGAGATTAAGAATGGAAATGAATGTGAGCCACAAGCTCTTCTGATGTGGAGAAGGACAGCAATCATTTCGATGAGACCCCTCTTGGGTGGATCAAAAAAATTCCCATTAACTTTCATTTGGCATTGACCCAATTGACTTAAAATGTATTTTGTTTTCCTATGATTCTGTGGTTTAACTAATTCTGCTTCTATTCCATTGTAAGATAATTTAAAAAAACCACTCAAATTATTTCTCTGCCACAGCAGTGCAATGCCATTGATGCAAACCTTCACAGCTGAAAGGAAAATGGGACCCAATAACTTAATATTTAAATGGTTTTCAAAGTTTTATTAGACATTTTGAAGTTTTCGCTTTACTTACCCAGGAAGTTCTTGTGTGGTCCCTCGGCTGAAGCACCGTACATACTAGAATGGCCTTTAATAACAACTGTATTGACTCAACCTTTCAAAATCAAGTTTTCTACCTATCTGGTATGGCCTGAAAAATATTGTTCTACATAATAGTTATTAGTTTTCATGCACGCTTCCTGTATGAAAGTTAGACTTTCGGAGCAGTACCCTCATTTCTTTCTGTGCATTTATAATATGGTTTCTTTTACCAACCAGGACATAGAATAACTGTCATTGTCAGAAACTGCTTTTATTTTGCTTTCCAAAACGTAGCGTAATAGTCACACACTTTCTGTCTCTTACCATCCAGTGAGACCCTGTACCAGTTACCAGCAGTTTTATAGCTGACTTTGCCGGGTGCAGGTCCAAGACCTTGGTGGGCAGTGCTATGCCAATAGCTCACTGCCGCTGCACTTTGGCTTTGTCCTCACTCAGGGGGCTCCTCAGGAGGGGACCACGTGGCTGGGATGCGGGACAGCTATTACACACTATGGGGCTGCAGAGGCGGGGTGGTGTCACCCATGACCCCAAAACTCGGCATTGCCATGCAAACACTTGCTTTCCTATAGCCCTGGGCTGCAGACTGCAACCACAGCAGAGCCACAGACCCTCCAGCGAAGGTCCTTACTGCAGAGTTGCTCTGCAAAAACCACACAGAGGCCAGTGGTGGACTGCTAGGCAACGATGCTGCTGGTGGAGGCTGTGCCCTTGCCAGACAGCCTGCATGGTTGGATGATTCTCAGAGGCATCAGCAGTCAAGTCGTGTGGGGAGAGAAAAGTCAGAAGTATAAAGACAGGCAGAGAGGTATTTTCAGACTGAATAGTGAAAGAAGACGCAAAGAAAATGAGCAGAGGAAAGAGGCCTGACTTCAGCTGTGGCCTCAGCTAGCCCATTTGTTGGAACGAGGCTTTTCCTGAGCCACTGCAATACAGGATCAGGCTGTCTGGGTTGAACACACTGGTTTTCACATTTTCAACCAATGAATTGACAATGGTGGCACAACACAAGAAAGCTTGTAGCCTCACGCTGAGTGACGCACTGAAAGCAGCAGCGAGGTCAATGATAACAGGAGCCTAATTCCTGAGTTTTGTGGGTGGGACCGGTGGCACAGAGAGAAGTAACACCCCAGCACACCATGGCCAGCTCTCTGGGAGGACCTGAGGCAGAGTTAGGCTACCATCCTGCAGGCAGCTGCAAAGCTATTAACTGCTGAATTAAAATGGTGGGCCACACCTTCGGGAGCAGACAGAAGGTTATGGGGTGCAGGATGGGTGGAGAAGAAAGCTAGGAATTAAAAAAGAGAGACAGTAAAGAGAAGACAGCAAAAGAGAGCTTCAGCAGCAGGAAAAAGGACCCTATTCCTTGAAAACATGGGGTGGTGGCTGAAAGAGACATAGATCATGTCATTTTCCCAGAAACAGTATAATTTTACACAGAAACCACTAGCAAACCCCTATGGAGACCAAGCAGGGATCTGGTGAGTGCTGCATCTTGTTAGACTCAGCCCCAAGGGAGGGTGCAGTATCAACCACAGTTAGCTACTTGGTCATATATCCACACTATGAAAAAGAAGGTCTTCTTACCATCAGATTCCCCTTCAGGTCAAATAACCTCATTTGAAATGACCTTTAGCAGCAAATGTAGAGATAGTCTAACATGGCACTGGTTAACCCTCTTTCCCTCGTCTTACAGCCTCTCCAGGTTGACACACAGGAACAGGAAAGAAATTCAGAGAGCTGGTTTCCGAGGGATGTTCTCTGATCCTTCCTTTTCCTCCATTATATAATCTCTAAGTGACGTGTTTTGGTATTTTCAGCTATAAATTCTTAAGACAGATTATATGGGAAATCTGCATAATCAGAGGACACATTCCCTTTTCCACCCTTCAAAGTAAGAAAAACAAACAAACAAACAAACTTGGAAACTGTTTCACTGTAGAGAAACAGGCACAATGAAATAAATTACTTTTACAGCATCTTCTTAAAACTGTTAAATTATTAACAAGAGCAAAAATTGGAAAGTAGCACCTTTAAAAAAATAAAGGCTTTGGTGTGTTAAAATAATAGGAACTATAATTTTCAGAGCTGTGTACTGTACAGTATGTACAGAAAAGTAATAGTTCTCTCCATTAATTTTTAAATCATTCTCCTTCCTTAGTCAAAGTGCTATTTTTCAGGTTGTATCCTTTGTATGGAAGCTATAATGTTGCCTGCTGTGCAAAAGAAAGATGTGAGAAAAGAGAGAAATAAAGTCAGTAGGGGCCAAATCATGCTCCCACAAAACTAATGAGAGTGTGTTCCATTGTCTTCAATGGAAGAAAAACACTGAAACACAAAACCTGGTAATTTTACCTTCTGTAAATGTTGAGAAAATCAAGCATGACACTTGGTTTGAGGATGGGAGGCTGCTTGCTCATATGTCATGTAAAATTTTCTTTAATTTAAAAGGAGTATTTCAAAAGAGTATATAGTAATCTTCTGATCATTTCCCCTTCTGTCTGTAATGGTATAGCCTGGTCAAAAGAGAATTGACATATCAAGTTCCCAGCAAAATATAAAGTTCCTGAATTCAAGCTTTCTGGAGTGATATGTGAGAAAAAAGTGTGTTTTACTAATGAGAAAGATTCTGTATATAACTACTTTGTTTATTTGCACTGAAATAGCTTAATCTGCTAACGCTAAACTTTTAAGGACCTAGTTCTTGACAGAAAAAGCAAAAGTAAGTTACTTTTCCTTTTTTTATCAAAAATGTTAGTGGTGAAAAGCACACATCTGAATATATTTGCAAAGTGGGAGACAGCAGGGATCTTTTAACTGACTCTGGTGGCCTTTGCAGCAAGTATCAGACTAAAACCATGAAGTCCCAACGCCCAGAAAACTGTTCTGCCACACATATCTTTAAACATACGAGCCATCCCGGTGGCTTAGATGGGCTCACTCTTACACCTGAAGCTCAGCTGAATGTGACTGTGTTGCGGCTTCTCCTGCCTGGAGCTGCTGCGGAGGCACGGTTGCAGTGAGGGCCACCCAGCACAGCCCCCTCCTCTCCCAGCCCAGGCCCTTGCTGGCTAGGCGGTGGGTCTCTGTGAAAGCACCATCCACACACACCTCGTGCCGGGGTTTTAATCCAAGCAAGTTAGAGAGAGGCTACTGAGTCAATCAGCTTTCATGCTATAGTTAAAACCTGCCAACAAGAGAAGCTGACCCAGTTAGGTTTAAAAACCATCAGTGCTACAGCAGACATTGCAGCAGCTGGTAGTGAAACTCTCAATGTTTAGAAAAAATCAGGAAAAGTCAAAATAAATAAGATTACAATTACACTATGTCAATGATCAGATTTTGCAGCTCAGTTGCAAAAATCCAGGCAAAAGTGGTGACCCACATTTGCAAACGTTTCTGTAAACTGGAGTGATTATTTATTCTCTCAATTAGCATTCCTTACATAAGCAGACTCAAAGGATATTCGAATAACATACAAAAGCCAGGCAAACCGGAGATAGGTAAGGTCATAAAATACACATGCAAGCAACAGCAGTAGCAGAATAATACTGATTGGCACTAGTGGTGTTCAAATGGCTCTTCAGTTTTAAATTAGAGAGAGGTGCAAAATTAAAATTTGTTAACCACAAATGCCTTTGATCATTGAGTGAGCATCCCACACAAGAGGAATATTTAGAGCTGTGTCCCACATTCACTCCTTAGCAGCCATCCCTTGGAGACAGGGAATCTCCCCCACGCTTGAAGAAACAACAAACAGTCTGCATAAGTTTTGAAAAAGTTGTTTGAATATAGATCATAAATTGATTCTGCTTTGTTACTCCTAAAAACATTTGGAAAGGCTAATATTATTCTTCTATATATGTCAGGCAACAGTTCCTATAATTCCAGCAGACATCTCTGGCAAGTATAGAGGGAGGAGAACTGAATATCGTGTAGGATCAATGAGTATTCTATGGATAGCGAAGTAATCAGCCTCCAAGTGAAAGTGCGTGTCAGATCAGAACAGTCAGAGCTGATTAAATCATGCTTGGTTTATTAGCAGTGTCTCAGCATCCAACAGATTAAAGCAGAAACTAGTTTAATAGGACATGTGAACAAGATTTGACATTTATTTTTTTAAAACTGATAAAACTGGATGTTTGCAAACAGGGTGTGATTAACCAGAGCTGGCTGTACTTGACAAACATAATGGTATTTTAGGATTTTTAACAAGGTTCTCGGGGCTTTCAATGTATTTTTGATGGTCATTTATCTGTGGTGAAGTTCCACTGAAGGTGATGGCAAAGTCCTTCCAGGGCAGGAGTTTGCCTCTAATCTGCTAAAAATCTGGACCAAATGTAACTACCAATAAAGTCAGTGGTGGATGTTAGTGTATACACCTAACTTAGCTTCAGAATCACAGACCTTATAAACACAACAGCAAGCATAAACATCAACAGGCTTTCTTTGGGAGCAGCATACATTTGACAAGATTTCCTTAAAGCCAGGCAGGAGTTCCCTGGGGTGGCAGCGTCTTCTTCACAGCCCTGATTTGTCCCTCTCAGAACAGTCCCATCTCTGCACAGGCATTTGCATCTCTCCAGGAATGTCTGGGACAAATACATCTCATGAAAGAAGACAGGAAGTTACTGATTGGAGAAGAGACAAAGTTTTAAAGAAAATCCAGCAATGTAACAATCCAGAAATAAACACCTCATAGTTTACACGTATGTCCTACTGTCCATCTGAGTTATGAGTCATGGTTCCTTGTCCACGGCACCAAATCATTTAAGAAGCCTGCTCCACCAAATACTTGTATCTGAACCCTTTCTAGATAGTTTAATGGGCTACATGTGGGAGACAGATCTTCTTATCTCCAGATTACAGACTGAATTCAACACAGGTTAATTAGCTGACAGCATTTGAAAACATACTGAGAGCATAAGGTAGCGTATGGCATATGAAGCAGAAGATGACAACAATTTAACAGCAGTGCTGCAGTCAGTTTAAAGATGGAATATGAACACTTCTGAAGGGAGTAGTATCTTTTCTTATGCAAGCTGATGGATTTGAATAAAGTGGGTAAGTTTTAGGGCTTACCATTCCTTTGCCTAATCTGACCAAGCAGAAACAAACTCCAAACCAAAACAGGTCAGAGGCAGAGGCAGTGATTCAGTCTGAAAGAGACACTGGTCTAAGGTTTGTTAAAACATCCTGATTTCCCATCCTCTCCTAAACCTCCTTTGCTCTACAGATGCAAAAAAATATATTTCACTCTCTGCTCTTGAGTACTGCCATGTCTCTCTGCCCTGGCTAACAGCCAGCTTCTCTCCTCTCAGTACCTTCTCCTATTTTATCCATTCCTCCACCTCTGCTTTTGCCCAGCAGACTCACATACAAGTGCTTCCTGGGTGAAAGAAGGGTGGGAGAAGACAGTACTGACCATCTTGTTGCTTTTTCTCACGAAGCCTCTAGAGACGTCATCTCTGAGGCCTTTTCCCTCCAGCCAGGTGAGGTGGAAAATGGTCAATGAGTTGGGAAGTTACTGAGAAGGAGGAGAGAGACAGACAAAGCCAGAACAGGCCCTCAAGATCACCCAAGACGGTCCTTAGGAAACCTTGCTAAAAAAATGCAATGCTTGATGTTTTTTCATATCAAGTACTTTGTATTCATCCTGTCTAGCATTTGTAGTAATTATTGTAGCACAGCTGAAGCTGCTGCATCCACTATGTGCCTGAAGAACTGGAGGTTGCCGCTTCCTTTTTTACACTGCTTTCATATACGCAATAACTAATAACAAACAGTGCTACATGAGCCTCTGACTAAGCATGTCAAAGACTTTATGGCTGTATCTTGGACTTTTCTTAAATGACTTTTGCCGAGGTTACACTGAACTGACTTAACTGGTGCAAACCTCTCCACAGGTGCTGCATCTCGTATCGCGTAGAATGCTCCCATTTAGGCTAGATACAAGATGAAATTAGGATATACTCTTACAAACCTGCATTGAGCAGTTTTAAGTGCTGCTGTCCAGCTGTTTGTTACTCCCTTGCAGTGTAAGGACTACATCCCTAACCTGAAGTAGGTGCTGAACTGAAACATGCACCTCCATACTAGGGATACTCCACCAGCTGAACCACCATGTTTTGAAGACACTATTACTGCTGTTGTTACAAGGTTGTAGGTAGGTGTAGGTGGACAAGACTTGATGCACACACCGGCAAAATCTGAAATATTAAAGTTTAGAAACTGTCCACATATGTCAAGCCCAGCTAATGGTATTTAAATGTGTTCTTGATGTGTGGTGAGGGACAGCTTTGTGAGTTGAACAGTCCTTTAGTATGGTTTTTCTCAGAGGCTGTATGTAGCATGACATTATTCTGTGATGTCTTTCACACCAATTACATCGTCTTTAGTTTGTTGCACCTTTTTTGTCCTGAGGGTACTGGGAGAGCCCTGTGTTGTGCTTTGTTGCCACTCAAAAGCCTGCGGGATCATGGCCTGGCCCAGCTTCTAAGGGGCTGCCAGTCACCTGGCTGCCCAAGGTGGGATCTCTGCAAAGCATGGCCCATTGCTTCTCTATGCCAGGGAGCTACATACCTTATCGGAGAAGAGTAGCCCCTTTTCTCCCCTCTCATTGTCTCAGGGAAACTGCAAGTGAATGGCTCAGCAAACCTCCAGCAGGAGCTCTCACAAGCCCAGTCCACAAGCCAAAAGGAATAAGTCATGTCTCAAGTCCAGCTGCCCACTACACAGGCTGGTTGGTGGGATTTGCAAGGAAGCTATCTGTTGTTCCAAGGAAAAGGATACCAGAGCATCTTCTTTGTCTTTGGTCCCTGCTACAGTTCAAGATTTGAGGTGTGTCTGTAAAGCTTTTGTTCAGCTGTAGAGGCTGGGTGCAGACTGGCAGTGTGCTATGGGATAGACTTCCATTTATTATGGTGTAGAAGGAGTCCCATATATGTATTTTGAGGATGTGACTCTCACCATATTCTGAGTGCTGCTGGAAGAGCTGAAGCCCAAATTCAAATGTTACCTGAGAATAAACAGCTCTCTATTTGCTCTTTCCTGACAGGAACCAAATATATGGCAGGGCTGGCTGGATACAGATATAGTGAGATGGTTCTCATGGAAACCAGGTGAAAAAATAGCACAGAAAATAGCTGAAGGGGACACTGGAGGAAACTGAATAATAGTGACAGGTAGATGCTAATTACCAATCAAAATTTAATTGAGATAAACAGCTGTTTTTCCACCACAGTGACTAGGAATGGGTCAGGGAAAAGCATGAAGATCAACTAGGATGCACAACAGCCTTTCCGACAGAGGTGAAGTGAGACCGTGTTGGTGTACCAGGTGCAGACTGCAAAACTAAAAGAGGGTGAGTAGTTAGGCAAACCAGGAAGACCAGAAGGGAGGCAAGCTGGCATGCTGAAGAGGTCTGGGTACAGAGAGTCAACTGCGGAGAGTATGGGGAACCAAAACCAAAAAGTCAGAGTAGCTGCAGAGAACTGGACAAAAATAACATACCCCACAGTCATAAAAGGCAGTGCAGAAAGGTTTGATGCAGCAATGAGCAAGCCAGCTTAGGCCACTGAAGTCTTTGGAGCCTCAGATGATATCTGAAACCTGCCTGGGACAGTGCAGGGTAAGGAGCCCCTAACCTACTCTTTTAAGATATACATGCCTTCAGCACTCACCAGTAGTGAGATAGCAAGCACTGAGTGAAGTTGGCTGCCAAGTGAACTCCAGAGCCTTTTGCAACAAGAGGTCATGGGAGAAGATGCAAGCCAAGCATGCTAGCCCAGAGAAATGAGGACCAGGGTAGAGAAGATGGAAGGAGAGAGGCATGAAGGAGAGAAGCATTGGACCTTGGCGACCCACGAAAGCAGGACACTGCTTCAGTCACCACCGTCCAGCACCACAACCATTAACAGACATGAAGCTTTAACAGCTGTAGGCACCCACGAGCAAGATCTAGAAGCAGAAACTGTACCAGCAGCGCACAGTGGTTACCGTAAAAATAAACCATGAGTGCTTGTAGTGGGTGACTCTCTGTTAAAGGACACTGAGATGACCATCTGCCAGCCTGACAGGGAGTCATGAGAGGTATGCTGCCTCTCATGTCCAAGCACCACTTCTGTCAAGCTCAGTATCAGTGCATCCCTATGAGTAAGAAGTCAAGCAAAGGAGGCAGGAGACCTGCATGGATGAGCAAGGAGCTTCTGGGAAAACTCAAATGGAAGAAATTAGCTTACAGAATATGGAAAAAGGGACTGGGCACTTGAGAGGAATATAGGAATGTTGTCAGAGTATGCAGGCAAGCAACAAGGAAGGCTAAGAGCCACTCAGAACTAAATCTGACAAGGGAGGTCAAGGATAACAAGAAGGGCTTCTTCAAGTGCACCAGTAACAAAAGGAAGACTAAGAAAAATCTAGGCCTGATGCTGAATGAATGTTGTGGTTTGGGCTGGATTGGTCCTCAAACCAGGGCAATGAGGTAGGTGCCTGGTGACAGAGAAGGCAGAGTTACTGAATACCTTCTTCGATTCAGTCCTTACTGGTAAGGTCAGCCCTCAGAAATCCCAGACCCTGGAGGTAAGAGAAAAAGTCTGGAGAAAGGAAGACTTTCTCCTGGTTGATGAGAATTAGGTTAGAGATCATTTAGGCAAATGTGACACCCGTAAATCCATGGGCCCTGATGGGATGCACCCACAAATGCTGAGGGAGCTGGTAGATGTTATTGCTAAGCCACTTTCCATCATCTTTGAAAGGTCCTGGAGAACAGGAGAGTTGCCTGAGGACTGGAGGAAAGCCAATGTCACTCCAGTCTTCAAAAACATCAAGAAGGAGGACCCAGAAAACTACAAGCCAGTCAGCCTCCCCTCCATCCCTAGAAAGGTGATGGAACAGCTCATCCTGGATGTCATGTCTAAGCATGTGGAGGAAAAGAGGTGGTCAACATGGATTCAGCAAGGGAAAGTCATACTTGGCCAATCTGATAGCCTTCTATGATGGCATGACTGGCTGTGTAGATGAGGGGAAAGCAGTGGATGTTGTCTTGACTTTAGCAAGGCTTTTGACACTGTCTCACATAACATCCTCATAGGCAAGCTTAGGAAGTATGGGTTAGATGAATAGACAGTGAGGTGGATTGAGAACTGGCTAAATGGCAGAGCTCAGAGTGTTGTGATCAGTGGTGCAGAGTCTAGTTGGAGGCCTGTAGCTAGCAGAGTTCCCCTGGGGTCAGTACTGGGTCCAGTCTTGTTCAACTTATTCATCAATGAAGGGGTAGAGTGTACCATCAGCAAGTTTGCTGATGACACCAAAATGGGAGGGGTGGCTGACACACCAGAAGGCTGTATTGCCATTTAGCAAGACCTGGGCAGGCTGGAGAGTTGGGTAGAGAGGAACCTAATGAAGCTCAACAAGGGCAAGCGTAGGGTCCTGCACCTAGGGAGGAATAACCCCATGCACAAGTACAAGTTAGGGGTTGACCTGCTGGAAAGCAGCTCTGCAGAGGAGGACTTGGGAGTCTTGGTGGGCAACAAGTTGACCATGAAGCAGTAATGTGCCCTTGTGGCCAAGAAGGCCAATGGTATTCTGGGGTGCATTAAAAAGAGCTAGGCCAGGAGGTCGAGGGAGGTTATACTCCCCCTCTAGATGTGGCCCTGGTGAGGCCACATCTGGAGTACTGTGTCCAGTTCTGGACTCCCCAGTTCAAGAAAGACAAGGAACTAGTAGAGAGAGTCCAGCAGAGGGCTACAAAGATGATCAGGCAACTGGAGCATCTCTCTTATAAGGAAAGGCTGAGAGACCTGGGTCTGTTTAGCCTGGAGAAGGGAAGACTGAGAGTAGATCTTATCAATACTTGTAAATATCTAAAGGGTGGGTGTTAAAAGGATTGGGCCAGACTCTTTTCAGTGGTGCCCAGTGACAGGACAAGAGCAACAGGCACAAAATGGAACACAGGAAATTCCACCTGAACATGAAGAAAAATGTCTTTACTTTGAGGGTGACAGAGCACTGGAATGGGGTGCCCAGAGAGATTGTGGAGTCTCCTTCTCTGGAGATATTCAAAACCCAACTGGATGTGATACTGTGCAACCTGCTCTAAGTGAACCTGCTTTGGCAGGCAGGTTGGACTAGATGGTCTCCAGAGGTTCCTTCCAACCCCTGTCATTCTGTGATTCTGTGATACAGCAGGTCAGATACTTCTTGAAAAATCCCACCTACATGTAAGCACATCAGACCCCTGGGCATGGCCTCAGATATGAAGAGGCGGGCTGGCAGTGCATTTGGCAGAGTGGAAATGGAAGAAGGGCCTTGAAGACAACTCAAAGCTGGATACTGTTCAGAAGAAGCCTCTACCCCATGCCTTAAGGCAGAACCTTGCCAGTGCTCATGAGAAGGGATGAGTCTTGATTAAAGCCACCACTGTTTTGAAACTTATGCTCAGGCTGGGTTCCTATTTCTGCTACAAGGTGCCTTCCAGGCCTTCACAATCACTCAAGGTTTACTTCTGATCTACTCAAGAGCGGATCTTCTCAGAGGCAGACTGCTCAGACTCTGTTGGTAAGGTTAAGCCACAGAGAACCGAAGTGCCTTTTTTGGTGTAGCTCTGTTCCCCAGAAAAATAATTTATTCCTGCAAGGCCTTTCCGTGAAGGTCTAACCACCTCTAAGCCACAGCAATGTCATTTCAAGAAACCACCTCCCTAACCTACTCGGTGATATCAGTTAGCATCTAGGGTCAACTGAGGCTTGTGCAACAGGTTTACCACAATTCTGGCTTCCCTCAGAGAGCGTAACATGAAGGGGATGGCCGTGTCCACATGTCCCTGGATGTCTGTAGCAGCTGTGGCAGTCTGTGGTTCTGTACAGGCTTGCAGGCAGAGAAAAAGAAAGTCAGGACTCTGGGACTCTGCACGAATACAGCATATAGATGGGAAGAGCATATATCTCACATCCCTCATTCTGTTCTTTTATACCCAGGTAGAGCTAACCACAATCTGTACCCACGTTACAAAATACTACTAAGGCAAAAGTGAATGGTATTTCTTGGCCAATGTAATTAGATTTCAGCAGCCTCAGCCCACAGGACAGCACTCTACTCTGCAGAATATTAAGTCCAAACACTGGAATCAAACAACACTGGAAAAAGTCTTGCTTGAAATACTATATATTAATACAGTAGCATAATAAATAATAAATACTGTTAATACTGCTGTAAATAATGTATCATGCTAGATTTGTGTAATAAATAATACATAAATATGTAATCATCCTTTGAAATAATATAAAATCAGCAATTGTGAAGTGAACTTAACCTGTTAACATGCTTCAGGAGAAAAGGCCTACCAGTCATTTAGAGTCTGAATCACTGTGCCACTGTAATAGCTTAGCCGAGAGTAACACCAGCAGCACCACATGAGGATACAAAGGAGCAGAGAGCTGCCTGTTGCCTCACAAAGCAAATAGTAATGCACTTCCCAATTTTATTTTCAGGGCTAAAGGTCAGTTGATCTACTGGGTGTGCCATGTTTTTTTGTTTAAAAAAGTTAATTTATTGCTGACGCAAGGCTTTGAGCAAGTTGTTTTCCAACAACTAAGATGAAATAAAGCAACACAGGCAGACAGCAGATTTAAGAGAATATAAAGATCATTCCTGTGGTAGAGCAACAGAAATAGTCTGGGCTCCAGCAGGGAGTCATGTTTTGGCTCTGTTCCCAGAGTCCTCATAACACTTTTTATCTCCAGGCACCTTACAAACTTGGGCAAATTAATATGAATACAGTCCCTCTGGGGTCAGCCTGCTTTATTGGCTCTGGTTTCCAGAGGGAGAAACTGGTATGCAGATTTTTGGGGCAGATTGCTGAAGATTTCCACTCTGCTTTAGAGTGTGTTAGTATAGACTAGTTAGTCATGCCATCGTATCCGTGGACAGATATTCTGAAGATGGACATCAAAATACTTTGTATTTTTCTGCAAGTTGGGCCACACATTTCAGGGCTAAATGACAGGGCAGTGCTAATGAGAATAATCTCTGAATGATTCACTCAAAACCACAGCAAGACATTGGTTACTAGAAGAAAATTATTTACACAGCTTAAAGCAACCATAGGTAGCTTTCAAAACTGACGTATGTTTTTTCAGAGGCATTTGGGCTCTAAAAATTACAGGTGTGTACCTGGCAGTATTTTCACAAGCACATAAGCTAGGGAAGTAGCCAATTCCTACCCCTCAGGCACAGCTATTAATTATGGAGAGTACCTGCAAGAAGCTCAGCAGCTAACCTTCTGAAAATACCACTCGTCATCAAAAGCCAGGCCTAAAACATGTGCTACTCTCCTAAAAGAGCACTGCAGTCTGCAACTTCCAGCTCTCCTAAGCAACAGAGGGAATAGAAATTTCCAATATTACTTAGGGATGTTTACTTTGCAGTCATGGAAAGAAACAACATCCTTTATAAAATCGCGCAGGCGGTAATAAGGTAGCTTCAGAACTGTTATTGACTAAATCCCATAACACTAGAACCAGGGAGCACTAGATCGAGATCAGTTTAAAGCAGATGAAAGAAAGTATTTCTCTACACAGTCAGCAGTGGAATTTGTTACTACAAGAGGTGACAGAGGTGGGCAGTGCAGGTGGGCCCCATGTGGGTTTGGGCACATTAGTGGACAACAGATCCTTAAAGAGGTGCTAGAAGAGCTGTGCAGGGAGCTACCTGCCGATGTCCCGAGCACCACAGCTGTGGCAGTGTGTGGAAATGTGCATGCAAATACAGGTGTTGGCCAGGCAGGTCATGGCCAGGTTCACAAGCTTTCCCAGTGTAGCATCTATGTTTGCACCACAAAAGAGAGAATACAGGGAGGGATGAATTATCTCTTGGACCCAAGAGGACATTTCTTATGTCCTTGTGTCATGGTGCAAGGGGGGTCAGGTGAGGAAGCACCAGAATACCCACCTGCAAGAGGGAAGTAGCTGTGGCTGGGTACGAGTGATGTAGCTCTTCATTCAGTTGGACTGGCAGCATTTGATGCCGAAATCCAGATCAGGAATGCAGCAGTACCAGAGAGGACTGCAGCGTCAGAAGTTAAGCCTTGCTGGATGGGGAGGGAGCACGAGCCCTGCCAGGGATGGGGTGAGCCCTCGTGCCAAGGCCAGCTGCCAGAGCAGCTCATCACCCCACAGGTCTTCTGGGAAGCCCTCACCACAGAGCAGGCTCTCCTCTCTCAGCCCGAATTCCTGCATCTGGGCAGAAAGGGCAGAGCTGCTCTGCCCCAGCAGAGGAGGCATTTCACCTCACTCACGAGGATCTTGGCTAGTCCAGACACAGTCAGAGCTGCCTTTAAAGGGAGACAGGGTGGAACTCTCCCCACTAAAGACTCAGGTCTGACTTTCATGAGCTGAAAAGCTTTTGGTTGGCTAGAACAGAGACAGCTGTGGTTGGCTCTAATCAGCCTTGGCTGCCTGACGTCAGTCAGTGAGTTACCAAATGAAGAGCATTACTCATATTTCTTTGCTTTGCCTATAGGCCACACTCAATTAAAACTGGTGAATTTTTATTCCATATAAGGCAAAACCAGGCCACTAATTCCAAGGTTCAGTAACAGTTATACAGTGTGTCAAGGACGTCCCATCTGAAGAACCATGTGATGCGCAGATTGCTTTCTTGGAAGCTCCTTTTAGGTATGATTCAAGCAGCTATTCCTGCAGGGCAATAAAATGGCGTTTTTTCCTCTGTAACTCTTCCAAGTAGGATTTTGGATTGCTGACTCTCTCACTGCTCAATTTTGTAATTCCTGACTACTCACTTGCTGTTTCATCAACTCCAGAAAGCAGAAACAAAGCCATGTAACTTGTCTTCCTCTCATTCTAGTGCCAGAAACAGCATAGCATTTTGAAAGGCTGCAGCAAGCAGGGGAAGGCTCATTGTGGTCACCTCTGCTGCTGTCTCAGCAGGCACCTGCTTTCTCACTACAGCCCCAAATATCCTGATAGTTAGGAGATAAATTGTCTCCTGGGAAGATTCTTTTAGAAAAGTCCAACAGGCAGAAACCTGGTGGTGGGGTGAAGGGCTAAGTGCCACAGTATGACACTCATCAAAGGCTGGCCTGGCAACTGGGACACAGCTCAGAGACAGTAACAGCAGTCACAGCAGCAGGCAAATAGCCCTGAAAAATGATGTACCTTGTGGAGTTGGGGAAGAAGCAACAGGGAGAGAAGACTCATCAGTCAAAAATTTCTCCAATGTGATCTTGAGAGGAGGGAAGGAGGCATGGAGCTTTGCAGAGACGTATGCTGGAAGAATTGAAGTTCGTAAGCTCACAGTCAAACCTTGAGGAATTTGAACAAGTTCCACCTGAATCAGCTTTGCTAAGTTTGGCAAGTAGCTCCCAAGGGAAAAAGTCAATAAGCTGCCGATTTCCAGCAGCCGCTGCTCCTCTCTATATCAGATACCATGCACCATGAAGGAGGTCAGATGGGGATTTGTATGGTCATTTTGAGTAAGAAAACACTATATCTGTTTTTCTTCCACTCTCTGCTACCCAAGAACGTGATGACTGACACCAGGAAAGGCAGTGGCTGTGGCCCTGGGCTGCCAGCGGGGGTTATTGCAGCCAAACACAGAGGACGCAGGCATGTTGCAGTTGTCGTGCCTCAACAGGCATAACCATGACTTCCCCGAGGGTTCGGACACAGCACAGGCAAGGCCCAGGACTCCTGCTTTTCAGACTTTCAGATTTCAGCAATGAATTAACTCAGCTGCTTAAGGTAATCCCTAGCCCGACTGAAGTCGGTGAGAGCTTTGCCACTGAATGAACTGAGCTCAGACATTACCTAACGAATGCGTATGTTTTGCAAGCAAAATCAATCCTCTTTTTTTCTCAGCTGAAGTCTTCTGAGTGTATTTTGAAAGGGAATTATCTTTGCAGGGAGAAGGCAAGAAAGGAAAAGGAAACTTCGATATTTGTTTCATTCAGGTATCTGTGCAAATTTGTAATTAACTTTTAAGAACTTCATAGCAAATCACTCAATTGTGAAACACCATGGGAGACACATTAAGATCCAGTTCTAATTTTTGCTTTCGGTAATGATTGATCCTTCTTTTTTTTTAGCTTGCTACCACTGCATTCATAAAAACTTGGGAACAAAACCATTATGGTATTGTCCTTGCACTGCAGTTTTGCTCCTTTGTTATTTTTTGACCGAGTCCTACAGTGTAGCAGAGGTATTGAACTTCGTTTTGCTTAGGTCTCTAATTCCTTTTGCTCTTCTATTACCATGTGGCAGGGCACCCTATAGGCACAATAAATAAATAATACAACACTGAGAGCTGTAACAAATCACAAAATACATTATTAAAAAATTAAGAAATAAATATCCCCCTCTTACTTAAATAGAGATTGATTTTATAATGTGGAATGCTGAGGAGAGCTGCTGGAAAATATATGTAGGCCTGGGGACACAGAGAATACACTGTAATGGGTGATTTGCTCCCCCGGTTGGAAAAATAAAAAACCCCAAGTGAACGGATGTATTTGTCAAATGGAAACTGAAACTGAGCTCCTCTGTTTGCTCACAGCCCAGGTAAGATGCAGTGTTTGCTTCATTTGCTTACTTCATTAGAATGCTGTGCTGCACAGCAAAAAAATCCCCAAAAGACATGAGCTAGCATGCAAAAGTTACTCTTCCTGTCTTAAACTGTGTGTGGCAGGTTACAAGAAGAGCTTTTGGAAATGAGGAGTGGGTGATGGCCTCTCTGGGTTGCTGACATATCTCTCAATGGTGCTCCTCAAACTGTGGGAGAAGGTCTGTGAGTGAGATGTTCACACCTGTCTGGGACATGACGCCCAGTGGTGTCAGTCCCTGGCCCTGCTGCTTTGCTGCATGCCGGGGAAGCTTTGACCGCTTGCTCGTCCTTGTGCCCTGCAGCGATTAAACCTCTGCCCAGGTTGCAGCAAGGTGGGGGGAATGTGGAGCGCTGCTGAATGGCCAAGTCTTTCTTGTTTCTCAATGGAAGGAGGGAACCATATGCTCAGTGCCTCATTAAAAGTCTTGCAGCTTGAGTCAAGCCCTAATCTCATTGAAGATGCCCTTTTCTCCTTGGCTCAGGCACCTTTTTACCCTCCTGCATGGGCAGAACCGGAATAGGCACACGGGGAGCTGGCAATTCACTTCTGTGAAGCCCAAGGGCCTGTGACAGGCCCCCACCTTGCTCGACATGGCACTCCTCACTGTGCACATGCTTTTCCTAGAGTACAGCATCTCTGCTGTGCACTCAAAGAGCCATGCAAAATAATTTTGAATACAGCTGCTTTCCATAGCTGAATGAAGAAGTAACACTAATACCTTACTCTTATGCTTTTTTGTCAGCAGACCTGCTTTTTACAGCATTTTACTCACCCATTATCTGTGACTCCTTACAGTCCTGACAACATCCAAGGAGGATTTCCAGCCTCCCTGGATAGCCTGCTCTTGTATTGAACTCTTCACCTAGCAAAGAAATTTTCCTAATGTCTGCTCCGACCTTCCCAAGGTGCAGTTTACAGCCGTTGCACATTTCTATATCATCTTCCACTTCTAGGAAGAGTTTGGCTCTGTCATCTTTGTAAATCCCCTTTGGGTAGTTGTAGGTGAACACCCCTTTGCCCCCTTTTCGTGTGATTGAACATCAGCTTCTTCAAACCTCTCCTTGCTGGTCATGGCCATCCTGGTAGGCTTCCCCTGGGCCACATTTCCAAATCCCTCCTTAGCTGGGCTGTGTTCTGGGTAAGACCTCTCCAGCACTGAGTGGAGGGGAATAAAAGTGTCCCTTGATCAAAAGCCTTGCTCCTTCTAACGCAGCTCAGTGGGCATCTGGCCTTGTTCACAGCGAGTGTGCCATGTGCCCTGCTGCCTCAGCCTGCAGCCCACTGCAAGTCCCTGGGTCCGCTTCAGCAAGGTGGTGATCCAGCCTCTCATTTCCTAGCTGTACCATGCTTCCGGTTGTCCTGCCCAGTAGCCAAACCCTGTGCTTCTCCTGGCTAAGCTTCATGAGGTGACTGGTGGCTTGAATCTCTGGTGTCTTCTGGATTGACACTTTCAGGTGTCTGAACCTCAAGGTGCTTCTGGACTAAAGCGCTGCCATTTCCTGCATGGGCCATGCTCCTCATTTAGTGTCATCTGCAAATTTGCTGGGAGGGGGCTTTTCTGTGTGACCGTCCAGGCCACTGATGAACTTACTTCAGCACAGTATCACAGAAACTAGACTGTTCTCATGCCTGGGTTTTAAGAGGCCACATTTCACCCTGCTACCCACACCAGAGGCTACAGAACAACAGCAGAGCCTCATCATTCCCACCAGGACAGTGCCCAGTTTTCCAAACACAGCACTTTATTTCCCTGTTCACCTCCAGCTGGTACTCAGCTCTCACCCTCTGCACAGTCTCTTGTTGTGCGTCAAGGTTGGGTTTTGTGTCCAGCCTTACCAAGTTTTCTGCTGAGACTCTCATGGGGAAAGTGTAGCCTGATTGTGAGGGTGGTCTTCAGTGAGAGGGACTTTTGTCTCAAGAAAAAGATGGACACTATTTTCCTCAGTAAGGGTTACTGAGCTGATTTACCTGTCCGTTCAAAGGACAGAAATCACCTTTCTTACATACAACTTTTACCAGCTTGTACCTCTGTTTGGTCTTCATGTTGAAGTTGGCCTCTTCAGTTTACAACATGAAGTATAGAATCATAGAATCATAGAATTGTCTAGGTTGGAAGAGACCTTTAGGATCATCGAGTCCAACCATCAACCTAACACTGCCAAGTTACCACAAAACCATGTCCCCAAACACCACGTCTACCTGTCTTTTAGATACCTCCAGGGATGGCAATTCCACCACTTTCCTGGGCAGCCTGTTCCAACGCTTCAAAACCCTTTCAGTCAAGAAATTTTTCCTGATATCCAATCTAAACCTCTCCTGGTGTAACTTGACACCATTTCTTCCTGTCCTATCGCATGTTACTTGGGAGAAGAGATCAGCCCCCACCTGGCTACAACCTCCTTTCCGGTAGTTGTAGGGAACGATAAGGTCTCCCCTCAGCCTCCTTTCCTCCACACTAAACAACCCCAGTTCCCTCAGCTGCTCCTCATAAGACTTCTTTCTAGACCCCTCACCAGCTTCTTTGCCCTTCTGTGGACTCGCTACAGAATCTTAATGTCTTTCTTGTAGTGAGGGGCCCAAAACTGAACACAGTATTTGAGGTGGGGCCTCACCAGTGACGAGTACAGGGGCATGATCTCTTTCCTAGTCCTGCTGGTCACACTGTTCCTGATACACGGCCAGGATGCTATTGGCCTTCTTGGCCACCTGGGCACACTACTGGCTCATGTTCAGCTGGCTGTTGACCAACACCCCCAGAGCCTTTTCCTCTGGGCAGCTTTCCAGCCACTCTTCCCCAAGCCTGTAGCGCTGCATGGGGTTTTTGTGACCAAAGTGCAGGACCTGGCATTCAGCCTTGTTGAACCTCATACCATTGGCCTCGGCCCATCGATCCAGCGTGGCCAGATCCTTCTATAGAGTCTTCCTACCCTCAAGCAGGTTGACACTCCCACCCAACTTGGTGTTGCCTACAAACTTGCTGACGGTGCATTCAATCCCCTCATTCAGGTCGTTGATAAAGATATTAAGCAGAACCGGCCCCAGTACTGAGCCCCGAGGAACACCACTTGTGACCGATCACCAACTGGATTTAATGCCATTCACCACAACTCTTTGGGCCCAGGGCCTGGCCTTCCAGCCAGTTTTCTACCCAGTGAAGACTACACCTGTCCAAGCCACGAGCAGCCAGTTTCTCCAGGGGAATGTTGTGGGAAACAGTGTTGAGGGCTTTACTGAACTCCAGGTAAACAATATCCACAGCCTTTCCTTCATCCCCTAACCAGGTCACCTTGTCATAGAAGGAGATCAGGTTTGTCAAGCAGGACCTGCCTTTCATGAACCCATGTTGGCTGGGCCTGATCACCTGGTTGTCCTGCATGTGCCGCGTAATGGCACTCGGGATGATTTGCTCCATGACCTGCCCTGGCACCGAGATCAGACTGACACGCCTGTAGTTCCCCGGATCCTCCTTCTGACCATTCTTGTGGATGGGTGTCACATGTGCTAACCTCCAGTCTACTGGGACCTCCCTGGCTAGCCAGGACTGCTGATAAATGATGGAAAGTGGCTTGGTGAGCACTTCCACCAGCACCCTCGGTACCCTTGGGTGGATCCCATCTGGCTGTATAGATTTGTATATGTCTAAGTGGTGTGCCAGGTCCCTCACCATTTCCCCTTGTGTTATGGGGGCTTCCTTCTGCTCCCTGTCCTTGTGTTCCAGCTCAGGGGGCTGGGTACTCAGGGGACAACTGGTCTTACTGTTAAAGACTGAGACACAGAAGGCATTAAGTACCTCAGCCTTTTCCTCACCTTTGTCATTATGTTTCCACCTCCATCTTCTAAGTAAGCAGCGCCAAGTTGTAATGCACGTAACTGAAATGGGGGGCAGTGATGTGGAGGACAATTTAGCCAACCCAGCAGACCTCCTATTCACTCTGCTACATGACTATGAGCTGGAAAACACTGACAGATGAATACCTTAAAGCAGAGCTGCCTGCAGGTTATTTCTGTTATGCGGTTCGTACAGACAGGCCTAAACTAGCTTTAGAACAGCCCACTTGGCTATTGCAAACATTGCAGTTGTGGGCAGAGGCAGCTTGATGCAGACTAGTCCCACAGATACTCCCTCAGCTCCTGCATAGGTCTCACAAGCCACACCGACTCCTCCACTGCCCCAGCTACACCGGTGGTAGTGCCTTGAGCAAAGCTGGCTGGTGGCTCTGTGGCCGCACACCATGGAGGTCCCTCCTGCTGCTAAAGAGGAAGGATACGGTGTCCCCGCAATGCAGTTCAGCTTTCATTTTTGCCTAGAAGCATGCTCTGTAGAGGTGGCCATGAGGCAGCAACTTGGGCTGTGGAGGTTATGAACAGCCGCCAATATTGACCTCAACGGACTCTTTGGAGATGTGGGTAGCTGGTCTGCACAGCTCCTTCCCATTCCCTCCTTTTCGCAGTTCCTTTTTCGTTCCTTCTTGCAAACATCCCTGTAGTGAAGTTACATTTCTTCCTGGTGCCACAGACATTTTTAACGTTGCTTGTACATACTGGGTTTTCATATTTCTTACCTAGGAAGCAGAACGATTAAAGGGACCACTTTATTTACTGCTACCCAAATGCTCTACGTCAGTGACAGCATCTTTATATATTTATACAGCTACCATTTAACCGCTCACAGACAGTTCCTATACTCACTAGAATTGGGGTGTATTTTATAAGACAACTGCCGCTGACAGGACACCAATCCTGGCAAACGTTATGGTAAGACATTATGCCAACAATTCATCACAAACGTCCCTTTGTTTTGAATCCATTTTGCTTTGAACTCAGTGCATCCAAATGCTGAAACAGACAGCATGACACGTGCACCTCAGGAGCCGTAATGTGAGGTGCATTTCCCTTCTTCCATTTTCACCCTCCCATTGTCCTACAGGGAATTGCGCAGCCATCAGCTTCTGAAGGGATGGCCATAGTTATTTTTGATGTTGCAAAAGAACAGAAGAAAACATATTACCCTTTGTGATGTGAATAATAACTAGATAAGATATCTGAAGGGTATTTATTCAACATATGAATTAGATTTCAGGGCTTCAAAAATAAACATCAGTGAAAGTTTAAAAATATACTTTCCCAAGTGCTATTTTTACAGGGTTCTTATTTGCTGACATACCTTTGTTTTTACAGGGGATGACATTTAGCTGCGATGGGAATACATTATATACTCTTTAATAGGTTATTCTAAAATTAATTAACTGCTTAGATATAAGGCGTTTATCTAAGGAGCTGTCATGAAGGACCAGACTCTCTTAGGGTAGTGTGTCTGCTTCATCTCAACAACATAAAAACAGGGTCAGGACAATTCTCCATGCAGTGGGAGCCTGCAGCCCTTAGCGGCCAAGGCCAGAGGTTGCCATTATGGGAGCAATGCTGTGCCAGTATGTTCCGCCACATTTTGGCCACTTGAGCTTTGGGACCGTGGCAGCAGCATGCTGTGAGCTGCCTGGATTAACCATCCCAGCAAGCACCCTCCCAGGGGCACGGGGTATCTGTAGACAACATAAATGCCACTTGCTCACCCTGTCCTGATGCAGCAGGGAGCAAGAGGCATGACTGGTGGAGAGGAGGACCCTTGCTTTCTCCCAGTCTGTGCTGTGGTCCTAGGATGACAAGTCTGGCCAGCGTGGGGAGGCCAGATTGGGACCATGGCAGGGGGTGCAAAAGTGTAAAGAGGGGCAGACCTATTCACACGGTGACTTCTGCTCCATGGCAGTCATCTCCAACCCAGGATATGGCCTGTGAACCTCACTCCTCCACCGCAGGCACAGTCATGCATGGATAAGGGGCTTGAAGACATGAGCCTGGGGCAGGGGCTGATCCAGCTGCAGCTGCCACAGCTCTCTGGGGCAGGGGTGCAGGGATCCGGCAGCAAGAACAAGACCCTGCCTTTTTGCACTGGCTCCTGTAACCAGTGGAGCTACTGCTACAAAAGACTATGTAGACCAACATCAATTTTTAAGAAGCATTCAAATTCAAGCTCATGGCTAGACTAGATAAAAGCACCCTTACAGCTGTTGGCCTTTCTGCTGTTTGTGTCCTGCATCCCAGTTTGCAGCCTGAAAACAGACCTGGGCTTCATGCACCCCTTTTCTCCTACCTCTGCCCACCCTCTCCACTGTTCCTGCATGCCAGGGCAGCTGTCTGGCAGCTTCTCCCCTTCTGCTTGCATGTGAATCCCTGGAATCCTGTCCTCCAGCCTCAAGGTACGTGTGACACACAGAGATATCAAGGGGTCTCCCATGGCAAAATCAGAGCCCAGCTCTTCTCTGCCTGCATCACACTCCTTTTACCTTTGTAGGCTCACCTCCCTGTCTCACCCTGTGACTTCCCTCTCCCACAGTAGCTCTGAAGCCAGCAGTGAGGCTAGCTGATATTCAGGTGTAAGTGGCACGACAGATCTTCCTAGCCTGGATGGGAGATAGCAGTAGTGGCAAGGACATTTGTAGGATGTAACTTTGCTTGGGGGCAGCTTGAAGCTCACCTTTGTGCTTGCCTGGTCCTGCTGGTTGCAGGGGAGAGCCCGGACTGGCACAAAGCAGAGAGACCAGCGAGAGGAGAGCGCAGATCCCGTCCTTTGTTCTCTGTCCTGCAAGATGGCTGAATGCCAACTCTTAATTATGTTTCAACATTTTCCCTTTTAATGTTAATGCCAGTGTTAATTAAAGAAAGACAGTGCCACTCGATTTATCTGAGCTGAGATAGCCAGTCATTCTGGAGGTAAATAGGTATAATAATTTTTGGTTTGCCTGATTTGCATTCACTTACACATTATACTTATTTGGCTCTCTGCCTCTTAAAAATACACTTAGAGGACAGAAGAAAATTTTGTTTAGCAAATTACCTTTGAGTCACCCTTTTTTTCGAGAAGCCAGGCATACAGGTACCTTTCTGGACTTCTGTGTCATGGGATGATGCACAAAATAATGTACTAAGTAATCTGATCCAGCAATTAAAAACAAGGCATGAATTACACTAACAACTATCATGGAGAGAAAATTAATTCTCTCATAGCTACACTGGTACTGTAAATGAAGTATCACAGGTGATTAAAAAACAATTGTGATGAGGCAAACCATCTCAGAAAAACGTGAGAACTTTGTAAACATGCTGACAAGCACAGAGCTGCATCCCAGGTGTGGAGGGCCTGAGATCTTGCTTCACAGTTTAATATGCAGTCACTGGGAGCATCAGCCGGGGATCCTAGAACCACTGCGTGAGCAGACTGCATCAGTATTCACCTTTATACATTGCTGCCGACCTCCTGTTAGCTTCTAAGAGCCTCCTAAACTGCGATGCTGCATGGCACCTGTTAATGTTCGCTATTGCTTCTGAGGGCAATGGTGAGGAGGAACTTCTCAAGTTAGCAGGTATGAGACTTCATTTCTGAGGTTTTGACCCACGTTCACACCTGACAGCCTTTATGTCAATTCTGACATTCTCTGATGAAACAAACAAACAAACAAACAAACAAATTATAGGTTTTGCCCTGAGTGATCCCAAAATTCAATTACTTAATGGGCTGTAATAGAGCAGGCTGAATTTTTTCTCTAACTTCAGAACACTGGATAGAAGAGGCCAGTACCAGCCATCATAGACAGCCTGATGCTATCACAGACAGTCATATCATTGAATCTATTTCATTAACTCACCGTACAGAGAACACAAGAACTTCATTGACTGGGAAAATTTACCAGAGGGTGGTGAATAAAGAGATAATGAGGCCAAAATTATAATTCATATATGTATAGCAGAGCAGAAACAGAGCAGCCTTTATGGTCGTGGGCTTGTCATACAATGCATGAGTCCAACAGGTCTAGCAGGAATGGTGTGCCAATCTCCCAGCTATTTACACATCACCACCATAAAAGTGTGTTCCAGAGGCAGACAATAAGCACTGACCTAAGAAAGTTGTTTCAAGAGTAATTAAATCAGTCCTTATGTGAAGCAGCAAGGTTAGATGGTCAATCCATGCAGCCTGGTCATCCTGGCAGAGCAGATCAGGTCAATGTCTTGGGGAGCACCTTGCCAGCTGTGTGATGTGTCCCAGAGCACATCTCAACTACACGTGCTTTCCATTTCTGGCTGAAAGCAAAGTGAGGGTTTCCTTCACTGCATATGTGCCCATGCTGCTGCTGGGCAGCATGTGGCACGTCCACTTGTACTTCAACTAACTACACACTAAGGAAATTAGCCTTTATTCACAGCCTGGTCTGTGCTGTGTGAGTTTCCTCCCTTTTTACCATTACTCTGCTATTTTATTCCCATTATTTGGCCCTTCTTTGCTTAGCATCATTTTCACAACACAGAGGATGATGAACAATTAGGAAAAGTTGTTCTTGTGGACCAAGTGGCTCAATTGGATGCCAAGGTGAGAGCAGGAGCTGGCTCTGTCAGCAGGCTGCAGAGTGAGTCAGCATCTGCTGCTACAGAACTGGGGCAATGAGGTCCCCCTTTTTGGAGGAAATGCATGGGAAAAGGTTGAAGAAAGTTCTGCAAAATTCTTCTAACTCATTAAAATGAAACCAGTACTTTGGGAAAAAAAATCTGGGAGGAGAGCTGCCTTGATTTTCACAGGTTTGCAGAAGAGGAAGTATTTGTCACCCTGAATAAGCTGTGAAAAGTATTTATAACATGTCTAATTACAACTGGCATTCCTGCATCACAGCCAAATGCTAGAGGTGGCCAGCTCTCCAAAAAGCGATCGTTATGACACTGGCACTGTGGGAGCCCTGCAGGGGAAACTGTAAGCCAGTTTCCAGCTCTCTTTTGTCATTAAGCCCTCTTTAAAAGCTAAGCTATCTGCTTCATTTTAAGTGGCTGAACATTAAAGATTTTCCTAAAAACAGCACTGAAAACAGGAATAACTTGTATTTTACAGTCAGCCCAATTGGCCTTCCACTTAGTGATGATATGAATGCCCGTTACCTTTCCCACAAGATAGTTATCACTGTCTGATTGCAGTTATAAACCGCATAGATACACACACACACACACACACACATCCAAACTCCACTTGGCCTGTTCAGAGTAATAAGTGTTTCTTGTCTTCCGAACTCTTTTAATGAGACACCAACAACAATTTAAACTTCTTTCACTTCATGGAGTAATAGCTGTGCATAGCCAGTGGGGGAATTAAGACTACGCTGGATTCGTAAATTGTCATGGAAACAGGTCCTTTTGGGATTCATCCCTGTACTCATTAGGACTCTAGGATCTCCCACCAACCCCAGCAGGCAAACATCAGTCGCTTTAGTCTCCATATCGCCCCTCTCCTCACTGTTTGGTATTTCCCTTGCTCTCTTGGTAAAATACGATTGACAACAGAAAGGAAAAGTCACGTATTACCATCCCAGCTGAGGGCTGTCACAGCACAGTGGGGTGTGAAACTCCCCAGTAGTGGCTTTTCCCATGTCTTGTGGCTGGGAGCATGTGCACGTGTAAGGTCGTTCTGGTAAGTCCACCTCTAAAACCAGGCAGGGATTCCTCAGCCCATACAGCAGGATCATCATCACCATCGCAAGCCAGCTCAGGGTGACACTGATCATGGGTTAAGTAGTAAGAGAGAGGTTTCATTAGTGGCTGTACGGCCCTGTGCTATGCTGTGCCAGGCAGCTCCCAGGGTCTGCAGCCGCAGCATCCCTGCGTGATGCTGCACTTACTGCACAGGCACCCCAGTGTGTACAGGGACAAGTCAGAGCTATCTGACACAGTGCTGCACTGTGTGGCAGAGCTGCACCTTCTGCCACACTGTGCTAAAGCAGAGGTGGGTGTTTGCTGTGAAACAGCTTGAAGATTGTTGCCTGGAGCTGCTCTGACTGGGGATGCTGTGACAGTGGAAGGAAGGTGTTGGTGACCACAACCATTTCTTCCACTGCAGAGCTAGGAAAATAGTTGCTGAATCCATAGACCAACTCACAGTTCTCCTCAGCCAGTCCTACCTTTTGGCGGAGTGTAAGGCCACCTGACAGCCCACCCCAGGTAAAAGGAGGTTATGGACATCCTAGTCCAGTCTGTCACAAGGCACTATGAACTTTTGCCCTCGAGCTGGAGTAGCTCCTGGTGCCAGCAGTACCCACAAGGTCAGCCTGGACGTTGTTTCCATCCCACTCACTGCTTGTTCCCTAGATTTGGTGTTTTCTTTATTTGCATCCATCACTACAGACTTTCTTTCCCCTTCACAGAGACTTTTTCTTGTTTCAGCTTTAACAAGATCGTAAAGTACTAGAATTACTAAACATTCAACCAGATTCATAATTCTTTATCATCTATTAATCCACCCTGTTTCTAAAAAGGGAACTGCTATACTACAACATGACCAGATCACTATATTTCTAGTACCTCTACAGCAGGTTTTGTGTCATACTTGTTTTCTAATGAAATGCAGTATGTTATTCAAATAAGACCATGCCTCACAGTTACAAGTGTGCCACTACAATTAATTCATTTTGCACCACCCTCTGTCCTCAATACATTTTTATTATAAGAATTAATACATTTTGCCATTTGCTATTCTGGTTACAATCATGAAGAAGTCGTGAGAATGAATACATTTTGTACTACTTTTTCCTCGTTATAATTTTAAGATGTTCTCAAGAATGGATTAATTCAATGCCACTTTTCACTCTTTATCCTGAGAAAGAAAATTAAAACAGTTTTGAAATTCCAGCAGGCACTATTCTCTAGCTATTTTGTTATCAGTCTAGAGATTTTATCAAGAAAAAAAAAAAATACAGTTCTGCTTGAGAGAGAATGCAGAGGGTATAAGTAAAATGGCACAGATGACCCAGTCCTTGTGACTGGCTCAAGGTCACAGTCTCAAGTCCTGTTAGATGCTATAATTATAAAGATATAATTTTCATTAACTCACTGTTTCCCAAGTGGAGTGAAAACAACTGTTCAAAAATTAACAATAGGAATATTTAGAGTTCTGCCATTCAAGTTCCCCACAAAAGTTTGTTGTTTTCTGTTCATTATGAAAACCTGAAATGAAAATATAACAAAATAAATAGAATATATTCAAAGAGCAATAGATTGTATTAGTAACTGATGTATACACACTTTACCATAAAATACAAGGAAGACAAACTCAGGGCAGTTGTCCTAGGATTTGATCATATTCCCATTAAATCTAATGAAAATCCTATGGATTTTTATGGGTATTGAAACAAACCTATGTTCATCATGTGGAAACCAAGTCCAAAGCAACTCAGAGGATTTTCCTGCACTGGATGAGGAAGTTCTGCCAGGCACCAATCACAACCACCTCTTCCCTGAGTACTGCTTTCTTTCAGACTGATAGAGTAGCACTGACTCAGGTCCTGGTAGAGATTTGATCTTTTTTGAATCAATATGTTGATGTGGCTGAAGTTTAACAGGAGAACAGGGTTTGAAGGCTTCCTAACAGATGAAGCAGGGGCTCTGGAAATCCTAACGGGTTGGGAGACTTCAGAGAAAACTCACATTATCATCTTCAAAAAGCTGAGTGAGCGTGTTGCACCTCTGCTGTCCTCTCCTTTCTCTGTACTGTTATCAGTAACACCAGCTCCTCAATGATAGGTGAGATATAAAATTAAGAAAAATTCCTTTACATAAGGTGAAGAGACTGAAAATACGGTAAAATGTGGCTTGAAATTCTTTCCCTAATAGTGTAGATCAGCAATAATTCAGCTTATGTTCGTGCCAGGTCCACAACTGTAAAAACAGTCATTTCCTCCCCCCCTCAATATAATATAAGGACAGAAAGATTAATTACATTATATTATGCATGAGGAAGTGCTATGTTGGTGGTGGGTATCTGATGGTCCTGCTCTGTCTGTGGAGCTATTCTTCGCATGCCGCTCTCAATGATTTTAAAATTGCGACTGTATTCTCACAGCACATAGCTATCCAAAGCGTATGTTATTGTACGCTGCAATACAATCTCCATCTGGAGATTGTGGCTGGAAAGCTGCCTGGCAGAAAAGGATCTGGGGGTCCTGGTGGGCAGCCAACTGAACATGAGCCAGCAGTGCACCCAGGTAGCCAAGAAGGCCAACGGCATCTTGGCCTGTACCAAGAATAGCGTGGCCAGCAGGAGTAGGGAAGTGATCGTGCCCTGTACTCAGCGCTGGTGAGGCCGCAGCTTGAGTACTGTGTTCAGTTTTGGGCGCCACGGTATAGGAGGGACATTGAGGTGCTGGAGCGTGTCCAGAGAAGGGCAACAAAGCTGGTGAGGGGTCTGGAGAACATGTCTTATGAGGAGCGGCTGAAGGAATTAGGATTGTTTCGTCTGGAGAAGAGAAGGTTGAGGTAAGCCCTTGTTGCTCTCTACAACTACCTGAAAGGAGGTTGTAGGGAGATGGGAGCTGGTCTCTTCTCTCAAGTAACTAGCGATAGGACAAGAGGAAATGGGTTCAAGTTGCGCCAGGGGAGGTTTAGGCTGGACATTAGGAAAAATTTTTTCACTGAAAGAATTATCAAACATTGGAACAGGCTGCTGAGGGAGGTGGTTGAGTCACCATCCCTGGATGTGTTTAAAAGTCATGTAGATGTGGTGCTTAGAGACATGGTTTAGAGGCTGACCCGGTAGAGTAGAGTCAATGGTTGGACTAGCTGATCTTAAAGGTCTTTTTCAACCTAAACGATTCTATGGTTCTATGAGCTCTGTCTTTTCTTGCCACATGCTGTCTACTACAAGTGCAGGTTAGTTTCTACCTTACCTATGGTGAAGAAGAGCGTGAAGAGTAGTTACCAGGTTGCTCCCAAGACAAAACTGGACAAGAAACCCAAGTTTTGATGCTTTGGGCTTTGCAAATGAGTTCTATCCCCTCAAAACTCCAACTCAGATATGGATGACCTCAACAGTAAGGGGAATTTTTTGCTGCCTGCAGACTTCTTTTGGTCTGCTGTATTAAATAAGCCTGTGATCCTAACTCTGACTGGATAGACACAGTTGGCATCGTCTTTACAGCCTATTATTGAACTAAAAATTAACTTCTTTTCATGTACTCCTCCAAGCATCCTCTTTCCACCATGAGAGGGACCTTGGTTTGGACAGACTGGAGATGCATCTTCTGTGGCCAGGGCTGCTCTTAATCTCCTCTGCGGTTGGCTGAAGGCATTTGCCTGGCCTGCCGCTCCATAAACTCTAAATTCAGTTGTAAAAATAATGAAAGAAATGTCTCTTTCCAAGTCGTTAGCATCAAATACCTTATTTTTAACCTTTCAAACTATAAAAATGTGTTACAGGTTTTCTAATGAGTGGCATTTGCCATTTTATATTGTTACAGCCTGAAATTGCACCTGGTTTCCTGCTACACAATTTGAAAGATTGAGAGGCCCAGATTTTCAGTGGTCTCTGGGTAAAAGGGAAAGCAGAGAGGGGAAACAACCAAAGAAAAATAAGCAGGCATTGTCAGGGCCAGCAGTGCACTGTCAGCCCTTTCCGTGCCTGCCTGTCCCATCTCTGGTCCAGCTCCATCCCCAGGGGGATGCCTGATGCCTGGGCCTGGCAGGGCACCCCTGGGCCCAGCTCAGGCACCTAAGAGACACCCAGAGCAGCCAGAGATGCCCAGTGCAACCCTTTTCCCCCCAGGATTCAAGGTGCTGTCTGTGCTGGGTCGAGAGCAAAGTGTGTGCCAAAGGCTTTGCTGGAACAGGACTTCAACATTGCCAATGGATGGGAAAATGTTTTAAATGAGCAAACATGCTCCATTTCATTTTGCATGCTTGCTTGCTTTGAAAGGAAATCTTAATTTTTCTTAGATTTCTTCTGTAGACTTTCACAGAAGGCATTTTGGGTCAACACGTATTTTGTAAAGAACAGATGTGGCATGAGAATAGAAGGGTTGCTATTGGAAGAGATCCCATTTGATCTTCAAGCATAAATAACACAGCAGCTTGGTAGCACAGGGTCTGGACTCTGCACAGACTGCTGCACCTAGGGAATCTCTCCATCCTGTGACCCCATACATGAGCATGGAGAGTTTGTCACAAACAGTCACATCCTCACTGGTCTGTCTCGCTCCTCGCCTTTTCCCTTGTGTTCTGCTTAGCTGACTCTTGGCTTTGGTTTGGTTTTTAATAAATATTTATAATTAAAAATAGGCACCAGACTTTGTTGAAGGGGGGACTGGTAGGAGCTATGAGAAAATCAAATATACCTCCAAACCATTTACGGAGCTAATAGGATCCTAAGACAGAGCTAAAGCGTGACTCAAAGCAAGAAATGTGAAAGTTCAGTTAGCGAGGTCAAAAACATAATACGGCTTTGGCCATCTGTCTGTCCTGTAGACTTGTAGACAGGAAGAAAGGAGCAAACGCTGCCTTGCTGCATCAGCTGTTGTTGCATTCATATTCTGTACAGGGTTTGGCCTGACACTGGTACTATTTCCTGTCAACATATGTGATTACGGTTGCCAAAGTGCTTATTCACATGTAGGCTAGGCTGTTGTCTGCATTAAGTCCTACTTTTGATTGATTTTTCAAACCAAAAAGATTACTTGATCAGGAAAATGGGCACGGAAAATGAGATTTCAATGCATAATTTTCATTCAGATTTGACACATTTCATGTTACTTTTACTTATTTCAACCTCTCCAAAACCTCTCTAGTTCTTTTCCTAGTCTGAAAATCATGCTGAAGATGAATTCTGGGAAATCAGTTGGTTTAATTACAGAAGCCTGGTACACTCACAATTAAGTCCTCTGGTAAGTTCCTTTATATTCTCTCTATACATATTTTAATTAAGTTTTTGTTAGTGACAGGATCCTTCTCTATCTTCAGCTTAAACTTCAGCAAACCCTTTAGGGGTCCATAAAAAGGAAAGGGATGCTCCTGGAGTATGAGCTAGAGTTTTCACGAAGCTCCTTTATCCCTGGTGCATCAGATACGCCTGTATCTGCCACATCATGGTTCAGTCGTGCAAACGCAGTCACGCAGTGTGATTGACAAACCGGATCAATCGCACTTCTCATCATCACAAGGTGAGGGTGACCCCCAGGATGGATGAAAAGATGCCGGGGCCAGGAAGAAAATTGTTTTAAAGTGAGTGGCTCTGCATGTCTTTGGGAAGACGAGCCTGCCCTCGCAGGGGCCGGCTGGCGCATCCGATGTGAGAGTTTTTTTACAGGGCCTGTAATTAGCAACTAATAAAATCCCCCCCATCCCCAGCCTCCCCGTAGGCCAGCAGCAGGTGCTCCTATTTTCAGATGCATACGAAATATCTGCCAAATCATTTGGCACATTTCAACTAGAAATGTGCCAAATTACCTGTCATAGCTAAACTGCCTTTTTAAAAGAAAGATAAATGCTCCCGCTGCTCAATTTGTGTGGAACGAGAGTGCCC
>VFFE01007157.1:238572-324621 GCA_008921705.1 Burhinus oedicnemus | reverse complement strand
CCCCCCCCCCCCCCCCGCCCGTCCCGAGGGACCGCTGGCACCGATCCCCGCGTGTCCCCGCTCCGTGGGACGGGGCTGCAGCCCGGGCGGACCCGGGAGGTCCCTCCGTGAGCCCTGCTCTGCGCTTTCCGTACCAGCAAAGTCTTTCGACACCGGGTCAAAACATCTGGGTTTCACTTGTGGTTCCAGCTAAAGAAATAAACCAGCCTTGGAAACCGCTGGTGCTACTGGAGAGGCCGGTGAGACGCCGCTGGGGGACCGGGCTTTGCCTCCCCGCCCTGTGGAGCATCAAGGACCAGAGGGCAGCAGAGGGGAAGCCACGGCAGAACGTCAGGAGAGGAGCGGGAGCCCGTGCCTACTCTACACGGCCACGGCTCAGAAAGGGCACCGCCATGGGAGGAAAACTAATGAAATCCCAGGACCAGAAAAAGCCCCGATCTCAGCACAGAGCGTCTGGGAGTGGAATGAACTTTCTGGAGGACAGAAGAAGGGGGAGGTGTTTTTTTAACAGCTGATGATGACTGATGAAATTCTCTTTCTTCTGCTGTTTGAGACCTCTTTCTTGGATTTTTTTCCTGATTTTTTCCCCCTTTTGTCATGATCTCGGGCTCTGTCTTTGGAGATTTTAATTATCTTACCATGCGCTCTTTCAGTATGAATAAATTATTATTTTATTTATAGCCATCTTTATAAAAGATATTTTGAAACCTGAACTAGCAGAAACATCACAGCTCCAAGCCTCATTGCAGTCAGTAACACTTGACAGTATCCTTGCTCACCTCCCTTCCTCCCACTAACACATAGACTCTCATACAACCAGTCTGCAGGGGTAATAGCAAGAAAGGCCTGATCCAAATCTTGTGTCATCGCACCGTGTCATGAAGCTTTGGCTTTTCAAACCCATCCGAGTAAAGGAGCAGCCCCCCCAGGGTAATCTTGTAATTATCCACAGCTCAGCTATTGCAAAGCAGAGTACAGTCTGAGCTCACCTATCGACTTTTCACTTATCTGGGCTGATTAAGTTAAATACGGTAAAGTCCCTAATAAAAAAAAAAGGAAGCCTTCTAATCCAGCCCTGTGACTGCACCAGGCAGGGCTCTGGTCTGCACAGGCTCTTCTGCCTCAGCCATCAGCAAAGTCACTAAGCACCTTCCAGTCACACATGAAGCAACGTGACCAGCACCTGTCCTGTTTACTGTCTTCTTTTGTACCTGGGGGAGAAGTGTCTTTGTGACCTTGTGCCACCGGCACCCTGCTGAGCCATCTAGCAGTTTCTCAGCCTGATGCCTTCTCATGTCTTTATTTCTAATAGACAACTGCTAACTGCCTCAGAGTGTGGCTGACTTCAAAATACCTGCCATGCAAAGCTAACATCTATTATCATTACCATCATCATAGCAGCTTACCTTTCCATGGCACCTGTCAAACCAAAGCAAGCCAGTGAAAGAGCGCTGAAATGCCACCTCCTTGGGGTTAAAGAGTGGCTGACACCACGTTGCATGCTATATGACTGGGGGAGAAATGACATTTGGACAAGGACACAAGCATCAGTTCCCCTAAAAAAAAAAAAAACATCTAGTGTGTGCACTGGGAAGATCACAGAGTGCAGAAAGGTCTCTTCCCAGAGATGCTATCACATTGTGCGACGTGGAGCGAGCTTGCTTCAGGAGATGACGTTCTGGGATGCTCTTAAAGCAAAATCCCACTCTCTGAAATTTGGTATAAAGGTACAGCCATCCCATCTGTGGTTTTTCGCTCTCTTTCAGTGCTGCCGGCTCTGCTGATGGTGAGCCGAAAGGCACATGGGGTGGCTGTGTCCAGGTGTGTCCATGTGCGTGTGTGTGGGGCACTCACAGGCTGCGGAGGATCTGGAGTTGCTTTTAGCAGATACATCCACAAGCTGTGATTCAGCACTTGACAGCCTGTGAAACCACTTCTCCATCTCACTTTCTCTCTGCACCGAAATACTCCGTCTTTCCAGTCTTATGACATTTGCCATGCTATCTAAATGCACCCTGTGACTAAAGTGATGCCAGTATTTTCCCTGTGTGCCCACCCTGCCTTCAGGAGGGAGCTGCGAGGCAGCTGAGGGCAGAGTGGTGGGGATGAAGGCGCAGCCATGGGAGAGCTTGCACAACAGTCACCTTGAGTTCTGAATCACACAAGGTTTGTAGTTATTTTTTTTGGCTGTGATGTGCAATGGTGTGAATGTTTTGGCTTTGTACAAAAGGGCAGGAGCAGAAGCTGGAAGGAGCCCACAGTGGGAGACCTTAACCAGAATTCACATCATTCTTGAGGCTCATAGGTCAGTCAGGGCTGAGTTCATTCACTTTGCAAAGAGAACCTGAGGCTCAGAGTGTCTTGAGGCACACAGACCAAGACAAAATGGCTGGTCATGGCCCAAATTGTGGTCATGGCCCATGATGGCATGTTTCCTTCCCAATTTTTTTCCCCTTGGATGGGAGCACCTAAATGGGGAAAGTTTGCAGTGCCACGTGCAGCAGGCACTCATTCGGCAATCTGATTTTGTGTGTGGCGTGCCACACACTTGCAGCAGGGTAAGTGACAGTTTCCACTGCAAGTTATTAAACAATAATGGGTGCAGCATGGTCTCCAGGCGCTCGAGCAGGTGCGGCACCAACAAGGCCCTCTCTCTCCTTTTGCCCCAAGGATATCTGCTGCAGAGGGAGCCCTGGCAGGGAAAAATGAGCAGCAATAAAAGACAGGCACTTGTCATGTGTGAGGCAACATGGTGGTTTTACCACTGAAACAGCAAGAATGGTGCTTGAATAGTTCTGGCTTTAACCCTTAATTAAGGAAAAGGGGGAGGAAACAGCACAACAGGACTACAGCACTGAAGCAGAAGATGAGTAAATGTTACGCTTCAACTGAACACATGTAATCATGTGCTACGCTCCCTCCTCCCTCCACCTTCGTCCTGCTCTTGCCTCTCTCCTCCCAGCTCAGAAGCAAGGCTGGGGAGGCGGGGAGCACAAGCTCTCCTCCTGCTTGTACAAATAAGAGCAAACAACGAGGTGTCTGGATGGGCTTTTCCACACCTCTAGTGAAGGGTTCACAGTGGTTTGCCTCACCTACAAGCTGGTGCTGGCAGTTTACCAGGCTGCTCCCCACGGGCGAAGGTACAAGGCTGGCAGCAGAAGGGAACAAGGGCTGCTCTTCCACTTCTTTTGCACCGAGCAGTGCGGTGAGCCATCAGCAGTCCGCGTTCATGTGAATGGCATTCATTATTTTTAAAAACTGGAGTGGAATTTCTTACACACACACACACACACACACAAGCTTGCTGGCTCTGACTCTGGCCTGAAGCACCTGGCACATTTTCAGCTCCTACCAGTCCTGGAAAATGCACACATAGAAAACAATAAGGCCAATATTTGCACACTTCAGTGTCAGTGAGAGGGAGAAAAAGCAGAATCAGGAAATAGAATTCAAAGTGAGGCTTGATAGTGTATGGATATTAGACTATCCAGGATGGCCACAACCACTGATGACAAACGTATTTTTAAAGAATGCTAAACTGCGCTTCCCAGGCCTGACTGTTAGTAAGCAAGATCTCTCATCTCACATACAGATCCCATAGGTAAAAGATTCCTACTGCCTCTCCTGAAAACCTGATATCGGCCATAATTAAAGATGGAGTCTGACTGAACATGGCAGCTCCTCATCTGGCAATGCCAGATCTCCTGGGTTTGTGGAAGCAAAGCAGATGAAACAGAAAAAGGTACATGAAAATATCAGAGTAGCCTTTAGACAGCAAGGTAGGAATATTGCTAACTAATGAAAATATCAGAGCAGCCTTTAGGCAGCAAGGTGGGGATAGACACTGGTGACTAGAAATGGCAGCCAGAACTGTCCTGACCACAGTGAGAATGCACACAGCCACCAGCTGAGGGTTTCCAGCCTCCAGGCACCCATCGGGTACTCCGCAATCCTGCACCATAGGGAATAACCCCTCCAACACACTAAAGTTCCCCAACAGCTGCCATGTGGTGGATGGGAGCTGTCACCTGTACAAAACACTGGAGCCGTTTTGCTGCAAAACAAGGCAGCTTTTAGGAGATTTACACTCTGTTTGGCCTAAATGAGAATGGTCCCCTTTGCTCCTGCCCTGTAGGATGGCCTGGGCAGTGCAAGCAAGCCGTGGCATGGCTGGAAAGGCAGCTCTCGTTGCTCCCGTTTGCTCTCGCTCCCCTGCTCGCAGGAACTGGGTGTTTCTTTTTGTGCAGTACAGTGCTACCGAATGTAGAGAGATTAAATTCAGTGTAAATGTGTTCCCTCATTCAGGGATCATTTTTTCAGCCCCTTTTTTGGTACCAAAAACATGAGGTAATCCAATTACCTGTGAATAGATTTGTGGTACCCAGAGCTATTTCGATACTGATGTGCCTCTGTTCCTTCCTGCAAAACATGTCAAAGCAATTTATCTACACATTTGAATAAGTCATCTATGCAATCACTTTCCTTCAGGGAGAAATTTAATTTCTTCCGCAGAAGGTTTGCTGTTGCTATACAGACATGCGTAAGTCACAGCTAATTGCATAGCTATCCCTGAACTTTTCTTTTTAAAGCTAGAGAAGTCATCAGAAAATATTCCTCGATTCCCTAACTGGAACTAAGATTTGGTAAACACAGATATTAAAATTAAACCATTAAAGAAGACTTCTTCAAAGAGTTTGTATATTTAAAGAGGGATGTTTCTCCTACAAGTTGTCTCTTCCCTGCTCTTGCACAGCCGACGGGCTCTCATTAGGACTACCTTCATGGAAGCCACATTAAGTAGAACTCCTACCCTTCCCTCTTTTCTGCGCAAAGCTTTGCTTAAAGGAGCGAGCAGAACAAGCACATTATTCTGCAGGGAAATTATATAAATATGAAGGCCATCTCAGTGGAAGAAAAGGAATTAAAACAGTAGTTTCACATTGCAGGTGCTGCCTCTGCTGAAGGGAAGGAAGGACACCAGCTTCCTGACCTTGCAGAGCAAGTTCACAGTCAGAACTGTGCTGTAGGCTGACAGCAGGTAAAATGTGATGTCAGCAGGTCTTAAAAAATGAACTGGAGGAGCTTAATGGGATGTGGACTAGGTCAAGGGATTATGAGAAATGGCTTCCCCCACTGCACCCTGCAGAATGATATCTCCCAAGGGGAGACTGGAAAGACATGGGTCTCAAAGTCTCTCTGGTGGGTGAACAGCAAGGGTCAGACCAGTGGAGAAACACAGCCTCTAAAGCACAAGGAGGAATTAATGATTGTAGTTCCTGTGCAGCTAAGTTTGATTATTAACTATAATAATTACTGCACTAATCCTGTTTTTTCCAGTCTTGTCGTGGCCTCAGTTCCCTAATTAAGGGGCTGATCTTGCAATCATTGTGCCACAACCCCTCTTTCTTCCTAGCCACTCAGTTGTCCTCCAGTGCAGTTTCCTGCTAGGAAACATGTCTGGCTTGAGCACGCAACATCTCTGATAACCGACATCAGCATCCATGTAGGGTTGCTGAGACCTGGGCTACCCTCTGGGATGGGCTGCAACAGACCAGGGCTGGGCTGGATCAGGTAGTATAACAGTGTTGATCTGTGATAAGCAGATATGGCAAGACAGGACTCTCTGGGCTATAAGTTACTCAGATGTCTGCCTAACGCTGAGATTAGCATGCACAGGCAGCTCTTCTGTGTTTCCTTCTTTGGCTGGGAGAGGTATAAAAATCTCTTCTTATCAAACTGCTAGGGAGGTGGGTATAGGGACACAATGCAGGACCTACTATTCTGGCTCCCCATCACAAGAGCATCCTCCTGTTACACTTGAGAGCAGTCTTTTGGCTTAGGATTTGCTGGGCTGCCCCACAGACTGGCTGCCCTGTATTCCAGACCTTGGGCCACAGATCATTTTAGCTGGTGCTCAATGTTCATTTCATATGGGGAATATCCCACAGGAAACACCCTTTTGTATCCCTGTGGCTTCAGTGCTTTTAGTGCATGGACAATAGTAAGTTTCCTGAAGTTTCATTGACAGTCTGCTGGACAGACTGCATGTGCTCCATACAGTGACTAAAAGCATGAGTTTCATACCCAGGTGTCTCTTCACTGCCTTTTCTTGCAGCATCCCTTGTCATATAAAGTGCCTTGTTTAAGCCAGCGTACCCTGCAGCAAATGAAGCGTGAGCCAGCACTCTGTAGGCATCATCATTGAGGTCTGGAGTGGCTCTCCAGATACAGGAGCAAGGTGACAGGTCCTGCCCTGAGCTGTGGCATCACTGGAGTGGGAACACTCAAAGCACTGACTCATGTGCTTTTCTAAGTACAAGTATTTTCTCAGAGCCATCCTGGCAAATCACAGACCTTGTAAATGCAGGAAACGCCAAAAGTACTCAATGTCATCCTTCCATAAAAGGCTGAGCAAACTGATGCTACAGAAAGGGCTCAGTCTCAGCTGGATTCTTAATATGGAGTTTGGGGTAAAGAGACCCTACCACCAGTCCATAATTTTGTTTTCCTTTATACAGATACCTCATTACTTCAAACAATATTCTCTCATGCAAAGGCAGGAGTAAGCCACCTCCAGCAGACTCTCTGAAGAGGCAGTCCATCAGAGGCACAGAAATCCCCCCAGCTTTTCCTCAGATGTGTGACAGAATAAGGTTCCCGCAAGCTCCCTCCAGCCAGCGGCTGCATGACTTGCCCTTACCACCATGGCACCCTGGTTTGTTCCAGCCCTCCATGACTGCTGGCTGTTACATGTGACATCTGTCACCGCAACTCACTTCTATCCATCAGCATCTGCTTGAGTTATACATCATCCATATGTTTTTTCTTGTGCATGTGAAGGTGTTCAGGCATGTTAAGCCCCTGCTCTGGCAGCTGCTCTTTCCACACCCAGAGGAAACACGAGAGGAGGAAGAAAAGAGCAAAGCCTACAGCCACTGGCAGCTGTTGGCAGAATTTAACCTTGTCATGGTGTGGGGATGGGGATCAACATGGGCCTCACTTTCTCACTTCATCAGTCTGCATCCCCAAGAGACCAAAAGAAAGGACTGACCCCTGCAAGGCACGTTCCTTCTCCTGCCTCCCTGCCTTCCTTTGTGCTAAACTGATGGTACTCCAGTGTACAGCCCTGCGTTCCCTTGCAGTTCAGGGACATTTCAATGATATGAATGCATCCAGAGGAGGTCAACAAAGCTGGTGAAAGGGCTGGAAGGCATGTCCTATGAGGAGTGGCTAAGGACTTTGGGCTTGTCTAGTTTGGAGAGAAGGAGGCTGTGGGGTGACCGCATTGCTCTCTACAGCTTCCTGAGGAGGGGAAGCGGAGAGGGAGGTGCTGAGCTCTTCTCACAGGTATCCAGTGAGAGGATACATGGGAATGGGTCAAAGCTGTGCCAGGGGAGGTTTAGACTGGACGTTAGGAAGCATTTCATTACCGAAAGGGTGGTCAAACACCAGAAGAGGCTTCCTGGAGAGGTGTTTGATGGCCCATGCCTGTCAGTGCTTAAGAGGCATTTGGACAATGCCCTTAATAACATGCTTTAATTTTTGGTCAGCCCTGCAGTGGTCAGGCAGTTGGACTAGATGATCACTGTAGGTCCCTTCCAACTGAAATAGTCTATTCTAAATGTTAGCTAACAAATTCTACTGTCCAAATTAGCATATATTTTCTCCATAGGTTCTTGCATTCTGTTATTTCTATTAGACCACTGACAGCATTTACAAAAGTAATGCAAACTTTTATGGCATCACATCTACAGGGTACGCTGAACGTAGTGATTTATACACTGAATACAGTGATAGATTTATAAGGTTTGGTCAGGTTTATAAGTTTTATAACCTTTGGTCAGCCCTGCAGTGGTCAGCCAGTTGGACTAGATGATCATTTGTCCTGGTTCCGGCGGGGATAGGGTTAATTTTCTGGTCTGGGACACAGGTATTCCATACCACCTGACGCCATGCCCAGTCCATAGCGGGGAGCTGACCGGGGGAGGGGGAGGAAGTCCCGGCTTGGGAGCGGGCTGGGGCTGCCCGGGTCTGGTCAGTGAGCGCTGGTAAAGTAACCATGTGTGTGCATTCCTCCGTCACTGTTATTGTTGTTGTTTTCCTCTTTCCTTTGCTGTTGTGTTAAACTGACTTTATTTCAACCCACGAGTTTTGCCTTTTTCTTCCGATTTTCCCCCACCGCCATGGGGGTTGAGCGAGTGGCCGCATGGTTCTTTGTTGCCGGCTGAGGCCAAACCATGACACCATTGTAGGTCCCTTCCAACTGAAATTATACTATTCAGCGCTATGCTATGCTATGCTATGCTATCCTATGCTACACCATGCTACACCATGCTATGCCATGTTGTGCTATGCTATATCATAGAAACACTGGGAAAAGACTGACCCCAAAAATGTTATTTTGAAAATGCATGTAGTTCCCACTTGAGGCTCCAATGATCATCTAGAAACAAAACAAAACTGAAAATCTCTTTGCTCTAAACAGGAGTCAGTTCTCCACAGTTACAGATGATCCAAAATCAGAAAGCGCTATACAGATCCTGCCAAACCTGGTACATACAAAATTACAGCAATTATCTGTTCTTTAGTTTGCAAAATCCAAACCCAACTGGGAGAGTCTTTTTTAACCTGATTCTCCCCACTCGTGCATGAGAAGAAAACCTAGGATCTTCTGCCCAATGATCCTAACACTTTAGCCGCACATCTAATACCACCTGACAAACTCCAGCTTATGTTATGAAGTCAAAATCCAGGCGACTGGGACAAAAATTAAAATCTTAGTTCCCCTGGCCCATTTTGACTCATATTTGACTTGTATTAATACAAAAAGCCCATGCAGAGTTTCTACCTCAGTGTTTTTTATGACTTCATACATCCTTCTGTACCTGCTATTTTCTGTCATTAAGTACAGAAGAACATGCTTTTCCATGCTGAATCACAGGATACATTTCCAGCAAACAGCTTCCATGTTATTACAGCCCACAAGAACAGTGTGGGAACTTTATGAATAGCAGCAGCTAACTGAGATTAAACTGCTGGTTTGGGACTTTTTTTTAAGCCATCTACTGATTTTTTTTTGATGATTGTGCTCTGAAATAATCATCTAATCATATGGAATACCAGTAAATCTCTAGAAAATAAATAATTTATAATGAATATTAAGTTAAATAATCGAGGCAGTCACACTGATGAATTGTTTGGACAAAAATAGATATTAACCACCAGAGAACAACAAATGTTACAACTTAAATGTCGAGGGTTGCTGCAGATGCAGTTTTAGGCATTTTATTACTTTTATAAACTGATGAACAGTATTTACAGGATTGATATTCCCAAAACTCCACCACCGCTGTCATCCACTGCTTGGAGTTGGAATAGTGAAAAAAACTCTAGAAACAATTTACATCCGAGCCTCAAAACAATTAAAATGCATGTAAATTATGACGCTCCAGGAATTAATTACTCTAACAGACGGCTGGTCATTTGTTAATAAAAGTGAAGCAGACATTTGTCTTTTTTTGGAATCCCATACCTTTAAGACTACAGGAATGCCTAGGAACCACCAAAAAGGGGTTGCTGCAGCAAAGGGATCTGGCTATAAACTAATGACTAAAATGATCTCAACACCAGAGACAATCCATTTGGGGCAATTCCAATCCAGTTTTTCACCCTTCCTTACTCTCTGTCTTGCTATGGCCTCAAATCTAAGCAGCATCAGCCAAAGGGGGATTTTGATGTAGACGCTGACTTCACAGGTTGGCTCACAGTTGGGATGACAGCTATGCTAACAGCCACAGCGACTTTGCACTGAGAGTTTTGCAGAGGCAGCTCTTGGATCCCAAGAAGCACAACTCCAGCTTGCTCTCAGCAAAACATTTCCGTGTTGACCTTTTTTTAAAGAGCCTTGAAGATGAACTTGCTTTAAATGTGCCTCTGGGACTGAGAGGACAACATGCTGGGGGTCTAGAGAAATATCCGCTCTGTCATGCACATATGTACATGCACAGATGTTACATACAGTGATTTGATTAAGTCTGATTAAAGTATAAAGAACATTTTCACAGTCACTCCAGGCCCTCAGGCCATGCTGTGCCTTGTCAAGGGGCACAGGACCTGTCCTGCAGAGGGGAGCACCGGCGAAAACCTTCAGCCAGCAAAGTCTGAGCTACTCCAGAAGCAACATAAAACCGTCATCATGGCACAGCAGAGCTAACGAGTAAATTAGCATATTGATGCCTCTGTACTGCTTCTAGGGTCTATTATCTTCACTGATCATGGTCCTGTCCTCTGTAATTCAGTATGGAATACTATGGGTTTCTCTCCTCTCTGATCAGAGGCAGCATGGCTGCGTATTCCAGCTTCAGGCTCCGCTGTGGTGTGGTTGTGCATCCTAGCTTCCTGCTCTGCACAGGGGACACAATTTCTAACACAGTAATTTCCAAATTTAAAAACCCAGAACTTTACTGATGCTGTGAAATAAATAAACCAAGACCCATAGTCAAAATTAAAGATTGTGAGCAAAGTAGGACAGAACCAAATTCCAATAAATAACATACCACCAATAAATTAATAAATAATGCACTTCTGCAAATCCCATTTTACAAGATAGCACTTCTATCTTCTTAAATGACAGCTAGCAGATAAATATCACTGTGACAGTCTCCCTCACACCACGATGGACATGGTTATTAGATCTTCCATTTAGTCAGCAATCCCAAAAGAACCTCTTAGAAAATACAGATTTTATAGGTATTTAGGCCATATTCAGAAAAAACAAACAGTGGTGTACTGTGCACAGTGCTGTGCCGCTAAGGGCAGGCTCCCACAGGCTCTGAACTTTGTCAACGACTGCTGATGGAGAGCAGTCAACTGACCCAAGTCCCGCAGTGGAGGAGAAGAGCTGCAGAGCTGCCCTGACGAGACATCAGGGGTCTTGGCAAATTGCAAACAGTGTAGGAATATCAGAGGCACTCTATGCAGACAGTGAAAGATCCAGTTGTGTCTACTTACCCCACAGAGAAGCTGGAATGGGTTAAGAAGAAACAGGATGGGGGCATAACTGATGATAAAAGAGATAGAAGGAACTTTCTACTTAAATTACTAGTCTGGGCTGATAAATAATCCATCACTTTTAATGTCTTTCCTCTTTCCCTTTCCAAGACTCACAACGGTGAGAGGTGGTACAGGAGTTGTTAAAACCCTTTTTGGAGACTTCCTGGATGCATAGGGTACTTAAGCTTGCCTTTAAAATCATAAAGGGAGTTCCAAAAAAACCCCACAGTTTTGTGATGTAGCTGTAAGATAATCAATGGGAATTTTCTGCTGCACAAGAAATAACCTCTTTCCCTCTTGCCAGCTCCTCCTGCATCTCTGATCTTGAGTCCTACACATGTCTTATTTTAGTTTATAAACTGGCTCTTTGGATGGCTGAATTTACCTTGACTTTCACCAAAATACATCTGGAAGCGTTGATGAAACCCTGGTAAATTACAAATAAAGGAAAATCCCTACTGCTTGAGCAAATAACAAAGCCATTGGGCTCTCAGGAGAGTTGATAGGAGAACCTCACTCAACCTCTTGCACAGCTAAGAAGCTTTCACAGCTTTAAACCAGTATAATGTTACATGATTGTAACAGACTTCTCTTCTATTCTGATAATTCTTGTAATCTTTTCCTGGTATACAAACATAATAATCATAACATAATATATTGATACATATTAGAAAACAGTGTGTAGCACATTCTCCACTTTATCTTCACCCTATACCTGCGGTTCACTAAAATTCAAACCCAGTGGTCAAACATTTTATTCAGTTAAAGTAACTTGCTGTTTTCATGCTCAAATTGAGTTTCCCCTGTGTTGAGTGTATTCGTAGATATCTGAAGTTAAAACCTAAATTCAATTGTTCCCATGGACTTTATCTCAGATCAGAGTCTGACCAGTAATATACGGTCCCTGGATAGTTCAGAAGAATAATTCATTTGCAGATTTCCTCAGTTCATAAAAGTTTCAATACTCTGACAATCTATAAAATACCTATGTTTTACGTAAACCAGGAAATGGCATTTCTGACTGGAGAAAACAGCAATATCATATCATGTTGCCTGCTTGATTGAAGGGCATTTGTGTTGGAGCAAAGCTCAAAGCATTTTGAAAATGTAAACATAGGGATCACTTCATAAAAATTATATGTGCACTCTAAACTAATAGGAAGCTCTTGGTTGCATGTTATGCAGTAAGGCATTTAAAGGGGTTATCATGATGATATATGAATGGCAGTACAGCCAAGACTAAAGGGCAAGACATTCCATTAGGGTTGTTTCTCATTGCATAAAAAAAATTACTTTCCACACAGAAAATGCTTCAAAATCTAATTATTTTGTATAATATGCCTCTTCTCCTCTTCCTCCAGGCTATATCAAATACTGGAAGAGGATTCTCTGCTTACATGGATTTTATCTTAATGAATTGTCTAATCTTTTCAAGAAAATATGTTTTTATATATAACTTTTAAGCACAGCCCCTTAATTAACAGCAAGAATGCTTGCGGACTGAAAACCAAGCCAGTTAGTGAGTCTTGAAATTACATTCAGAGCCAATTGCATTGGCATTAGCATTCCTGAACTGAAGTCAATATCTCATTCCTGAATTATGTGCAGTGCCACATGTAGCAGGAAGTCAAACATGGAATAAAAATCTTGGGATATTGCATTATCCAGGAGCACACTCTGCACATGGCAGGGCAAGCCTCACCTCCGTGGCACAGTACCTCTCCTCCCTCTCCATTTCTTCCCACAGGGCCAAGGAGGAGATCGTGGGGAGGGGGGAGAGGGTGGCCCAAGGATGAGGACACACATATTTTCATAACCTTGTGAATTTCCTTTCAAGGATCATTGGTGTCAGACCAGTTGATATTGCTACTATCACCAGCACTACCTCCAAGACCAACTTTGCCAGCCTGTCCCTGGGCCAGGAACTGGGTTGGGAGCAAGAAGCCACATAGTCACACACTGCACGCAGCCTGTCATCCTCAGGTCTTCCAGGAGACTTCCTGGCATTTATCCTGATCTTCTTGCTGGAGACACAGGGGCCTTGCTGATGCTCTCTTGGCTGTTCCAAAAACAACTGGCCTATGAAATTCAAGGCTATAGCCTTGATTAGGTCTATAGATTTTGCCTTGGGAAGGTATGATCTCCACCATCAAATGCCATTGAAATGATCTGTGTGTTTCTGTTCAAAGGATTATCTCTCTCTTTCTCTTTCTCTCTCTCTGTACATACAGAGAAAACAAGAGTAGCAATGGATCCATGCTTCAGAGTTTCTGTTTTGAACGAAGATACTATGTTGTAATGAAAGGGCTCAAAGCCCCCTGAAGGAAATAAAATGCAGTATAAAAAAATACAAATCAAGTCCATCCACAAAGATCCCACTCCCGCAGACACAATACAACCAAATTTTCCACTGGAGGCAGTCAGGCGTGTAGCTCTCTTCTGCACAAGGTGACAGTGGGGACTCCCATTGCAGGGGACGGAAAGGGACCACCTGGCACCTCCTGGGGTCACCATCTTTGTCTTGGAGAAGACAAGTGGCCAGGCACCTCCTTACTTGTCTTCCACTTCCCCATTATCTCTTCCATCCTTTCAGGACTAATATGCACTTCTAAATGTGAACGCCTCTCTCCTGCTCCAGGTGTCAGTATCTCTGCACTATTCTTATTCTCTTTCTAAAGAGCAAGTTTCTTCCTCACAAAAGGGCAATGATTATTCTTTGTTCCAGAAACAATTATATGTTTGTTTCTTTCAAATGATTATTAAAACCTCAGATTATTTTCACACCATTTCTTTAGCAAGATTTAACACACAGCCCTTCCCAGAGAGGGTAAAATCAGCTTTGGCTGCTTTTACTAGCTACTTTTCTAGAGAAACTCTGGCCAGCTCATTTCAGATACTGGCATTTCCTCTTTCTTTTGTCCTCTGTGCTCCACCTCCAGGTTTCTAAGCACCAACCTTTACATTTTTCCCTTTTCTTCAAAAGGGCAAGATACCAAATTCACTGCTGACGTAAGTAGGTGCAGTTCTAATTAAGTCAATGGGGTTACACCTGCCTATGTCAGCAGTGAATTTGGCTCAGCGTCCCTGGTGAGCAAAATGTCACATTACCTTTGCTGAGCAGGACATTTCAAATAAAACATTAGCAAAAACAATTAACTTTAAGCCATTAATCCCACTGAAGCTACTTTCAACCTCCTAAGGATTAAAGTCAATTCCCAGTAAATGTCTTTGGCTTAATAGATTGTGATGCTTTGGTATGAAATATGTTACTGAATGACATTGAATTAAGCAGCATCGTATTGTATTTCTATATATAAATTATACTCTAGCACACATCTGACAACTTTTAACTGTAATACTTAAGAAACTATTAGCAATGGAGGAAATCATACAGAACGTTGCATTATATAATATCTATGAATTTTGCAGATGTATTATATATAGCTCTAGTATTACACTCAGATATAACACACTTTTGTATTTCATTAGCATCTCATTTTACTTCAACAAAGATGGAAGATTTATAAATAGCACGGTTCTCTAATTTGTTCCTTTTGGCACAAAACAGGTAGTAACAAAGCTGAATGAGTGAGAGGTAAGAACGCAGCCTTGCTCCCAACACTGTTTTACAGCCACAGAAGAAAAGGAGTCAACATATTATCTAAAGAATTTGAAGGCCCAAGTTCAGCTGCTTGCTAGACTTCCCTGACCAGTGCACGGCAGCTCACAGACAGGTACATGTGGACCAGCAACTCCTGGATTTCACTCTTGGCTGCCCTTTTGCTTTGCAGTGTTCATAAAACTCAGGTGTGGTGCATGGGCTCCTGCTTCAGAGAAAGGATAAAATTACCAGATTCTTGTAGGTCAAACCCCACTGTAGGCAGCCAGAAGAAATGCTGGAGATAGTGTTGAGGGTGTGAACCCTCACCCTCTCTAGGACTGTGACTGTAACGTTCTCTGCCTTGCATGGAGTGATTCCTCCCATTCAGGATTTGCAGCCCTAAACCTGTCCTGGGAGTTAAGTACCTTAACCCTTTCTTCTCAAGTCAAAGGAAGTGATAATTATTTTCTCTATCAGAAAGCTAGAAGAGAAGGAAGGGAGGCATGAACCCTGTCTTCCAGTTCTTCTCTGGATGCTCCACAGGGGAGAGAACTGAAGCTGAGTTCCTACCTCTGTCCAGTAGGACATTTGCTCTCCTGCCCTTATCATAGGTGCATGAGCTAAACACTACATTTTAGAGTCATCTCTCCCTTTCCTATTTAATGTTTACTTAGAACATGCAAACTGTAGCAACCACAGCAGGAGATGTGAAGAAAAAAACCTTTCCTTTGCTCTAGACTCCTCTCCAGTGTGCTGCTCATTTCTCTTTTTCTGGAGCATGAGAGAAAGCCCAACTCACAGAGAAAAGAACTGAATAAAGGTCACTCACCACTTAGATGACTGCTGCAACTAAGAATCACAGTATTTTAATCACAGTGTCCTCTCGAAGGTAAGCACAGCTCCCCAGATCCATGTATGTAGCCTCACCAGCCAACACAAACATTTGCACATTGCCTAATGTGGATGAAGTTGAATCAAGGGGAATAAAGTTCTGCAGAAGCAGCGTATTAACAAAAGACTTCCAAAAAATACAAGGTACCAGTTATATTTGGCCATCAGGTGAAAAAATATTGACCCAAACTTGGAGCATGTGATCAATGACCTTGAATCTCTGTCCCATCCAGTTTTAATCACCATTTTCTCAGGGAGAGCAGACCCTGGCTGCCTTGTGGTCCTTTGCCATGTACCTAGAGAGGCCCAGGAAGAAAGGAGGTTTGTACGTACCAGGTAGCGGGCAAGGCAGGAGAACTGCCTGGCTAACTTCTGTACTCCAGGATACAAACATTTTTGCTCCCTGAAAAGATACCTGGATATGATTTAATACTTATTCCAATATTATTATTATTCCAATATTTAATATTGGCCCAAATTTTACCATCCCTTAACCATGCCCTGGGTTCTGTTCTGTATCAAACCAATTGAAGCCAATGGCAGGGGTATCATCAAAACCTAGATCCTGCAGCACTATAGTATAAAATATAGTATAAAATATAGTATAAAATATATCTTCCCACTTAAGGAGCAACTGTCATTGCTAGTGCTTGCAATGGCAGTTCACACACTGAAGGGAACCAAGTGCGAATGCAAGTGGGTGATTTAATCTCACAGTACACCTAATGAAGCAACACACTACACGGCCCTCCTGCTAGAAGTTCAGGACTATTACAATTTTCAATAACTGTTTGTATTCTGCTGGGACGTACCCAAATTTGTTTTGTTTTGTTTCAACAATTATTCCTGACATGTTACTTATCAGATTTCGTGCTTACTCAGAGAATAGATTAGTCAGTGTCCTTTAGAAGTATTGCTGGGGAGTGAAAAGCTCTAAAACCTGAGCACTGCTCTGAGCTGCACCCTAAAGATTTTACACAGGCAAAAACTCATGATAAAATCAAAGAAGGTTTTGCCGGTATGAAGGATTTCGGACCAAACACAGAAGCTGCCTCCTAAGTTCAGGGCCAGCATGCTCCACCTCTGCTCCTGAGTCCCTGATGTGGCTGGGGGTTCCTGTCCGAGATGGGGTGCAGAGGAGGGAGAGCAGTGCGTGGTCTCAGCCCGATCCCAACATGCACTCATGACCACGGTGCCATGGGCTGAGAAAAACTCCAAGATGCCACGGTTTCCATGTAGTCTGACAGCACACCTCTGCCTGTTTAAATCAATGAGCATTTTGCAATTGATTTCCGGGGCAGCTGCAAGAGGCCGTATGGTTTCATCTATCAATTGCTTTAGTACTCACCTCATTTTAAGCACATTAGCAGCTTGATTGAAGTCAATGGTACAGTTCAGATATTTAAAATGAGTTATGTTCTTCAGTATCTTGATGAATTGAGGCCTTAATGAACATTGTTAATGAAGGTGTGATCCTCTGAGATTTGGAACATCTTCAAATCTCACACTTCATTGCACAGTTACTTGAATTCAGCAGAAGTCCTTGTTGCCATCAGAAGGAGGAGTCACCTTCCCCTTTTCCAGAAGATGGTCTTCACTGTGTCCCTGGTGCTGGGACCTGTAATTGCACGGCTGTGCAGTGTGCCTGTCCATGATCACCACTTCGGACTAGTTCCCTGCACAGTGCTAGGCAGGCAGCTGACAGAAACAAGCTGCCAGGAGTGGAGATAAAGGTGGTAGGTGGTACCACCTCTTCTGGCAGCAACACAGACAGGTGCCAAATTGAAAGGACCGTATAACCATAGCACAGCCAAATCAAGGGAAAACTTATTAAACCGTTGGAGCAATTATCTGATGACTAAGTATCCAAAGCCTATTAAGATTCTTTACCAGGGAAAACTTCGAGACTTCAGCATTCACATGAACTGTCATGAGTGCTTTCAGACCAAACCTTATCTGCAAACAAGTGCATAAACAACTAAAAAAGAAACATAATGTTTTATGTGGGTACCATCTAGTGGCAAAGGACTGGGATTTCCATGTGTTATTTTTGATGGAAATAATACGCACATTCTGGAAGGAAGATCCTGTTAATCAGGTGCCCAAATATTTTGGATTTCTCTGGACTTTGCATTTGAATCCATTAGCCTGTTTCAAGCTGCATGCCTAAAACCCACACTCAAGTTTGGAAGAGTTTCCAAAAATATTTTAGTGGTTCTGGAGACTCTGGGTATGATGCTGACCAAAGGTTTTTACAGTGGGGAAGCAAATTAGACAGCAAATGTGACACAGACAGAGAGGGACACACACATGCAAGGTAAAGCGATGAGGCACGTACAACAAGCCCAGTGATTTCAAGATCAATGCCACTGCACACCTGTGATTCACCAGAGGCATAGTTCTGGGTGCCCAGCAGCTCAGATGGTATGAAAATAAGGGAGAAACCACAACTATGTTTTTCATCCAGATCAGGGAAGCCAACTGTGTAATAAAAGAAATCCTGTTTTCTGCGTGGTAGCCCTATAACTGGTTGATTTATCTGGTGCCCTTTGAACTGAAGGGTGAGCACCATGTTCTTTTGGGGCCTTTGCAATAAAACACAAAGGGACTTTCAAGTGGAAACTACACAAAGGAAAAAGCCTCTGGATGAAAATGCCGCTGGACATGGCAAGATGTCACTTAGCCAAGTAAAGGTACAGTGAGATCATAACTCAAGAGACAACTAATGCCATCATATTGCAGGCATTTTAATTGAAAAATGTTCCACTTGAAAATTGTTAGACATTAATTTTTATAAGCAGTACAATAAACTTTTCAATTATACAAGGCATAAAAATGACGCTTAACTGTCACAACCAGTCAGTCACTTTATTCTGAGCAGGTAGCCCTATGCCCACATTTTGGCACACTCGCAGCAGTGTCAGCGAACTAGCAAAAGGCCCAAGGCAACAAGCTGTCATTTGGGTTTGGAAATGGGCAGGAGCACAGCAGTTGTCCCCAGCCAGGTTGAGGAAACCTGCAGGCAGACCCATCTGGCAGGGATCCCATGGCTCTGCTGAGGACCAGTTTCTCACCTCAGGTAAATCAGCAAATAGCTCCTCCTAAGACCAGGCGCAAAGTCCTGACTGTGGTGAAATCAATACCAAAACCTCTGTTAAATGCACTTGTGCCACTGTTTCACCTGCTGCCTCCAGTGATTTACACCACTTCGGAATAGGGTTCTAGATTGATATGTTTATTAATCACACAAAGCAGATTGCAAAGAGAGGCTGCTCAAAGGGACTGCAGTGTGCATTGTGTGGGGATTTTTTCATACTTATTTCATCATTTCAAATCTATTGTTGATTATCATGTGAATATTGCATTAACTTCAGCTTTGGAAAGCTTCTAATAATCATAATTCATGAAGCTGTCAACTAATACTATACTTATTCACTCTTTAGAGACCTGCACCTCAATAGGTTGGAAATACATTGGAAAATGAAGAAAGGGAGAAGAGCAAGGAAAGGAAAATAAAGAGCTTTGCATCAGCCCTCTGCCATGAGGAGGGCTAGCAGCGATAATGTCAGTCTGTCTGCAGGGGTGGAAAGGCCCTTGAACAGGTATAGGTGACAGTGTGGCACTCTGGCCAGAGAGTCAGTGCAAAGAACTCTTGCACCAAAGACAGCAGAAAGGTAATAAATTTAACTGCAGATGTAGGAAAGACCCACAGTGTTTCACCTTAGATTAACAAGAGTGAACCTCTCTACTGAGAGCTTGTCTGAAAGTGACTTGTCATTTAACGACCTCCCTAAGAGAAGCAGGTCCATTAGTAACATATAAACTGTGCAGAACAAGAGTAACACTGAATTTCAGATCTACCTGTTAGGCAGTACATAAAAGCTCTTTGAAAAATAAACTTCTCTGAATGCTTCACCCAGTGAAGGGGATGAGAAAAGTCCAACCATCAGCTGTCACAAGCATCTGCAGCCTACCCTGTGGATCCCCACATGCTGTCTCTACATATGAAGCTCTCAGATAGAAAGAATACAAGGTGGAAAAAACAAGGGCACACATTAGAAACATTAGGAAAACTCTTGGTAGGGAGGGTATACACTGCTGACAAAAACCCCAATCTCATTCTCATTTCTTAAGAATAATGAGTGGATGTAATCAAATACTTTTCTTGTAGGAATAAAGAGTCTGTCTTCATTAGCCAAGTACCAAGAAAACGTGACTCTTGTCTGAGCCTCAGAATGGTTGAAATCTGGCAAGTTTCATAAAATTCTGTGAGTACGGCTGCCTTGCAACCAGGTGATGGGAGACACTTCTGCATTGGTTTTGTTCCACTGGATTTTCCTAAATTTGGTCACTGTATAAAGATTTCAGCTTTATAGGCAGAACCTCTTCTTGCTCAGCCCTGGTGCATGTACAATCTGCCTCCAGTCAAGGGAGAGTGGATGGAGTTTTCTGTGGTAAAGGCCATGGTTAACACTTATCCATCAGAGCGATCCTGTTGCAGGCTTCCATGGCACACATACATTCCTCCACACCCTGCAATAAAGTGCATCCAGCTCTTTGTCCCTTTCTAACCACCCACTTTTTTGTCCCTTTGTTCTACCAATAAAAATATGGTGACCTTAGATCAGATGGCAATATTAGACCTTAATGTTTCTTAGACAAAAAACCCCATCCAAGTATTCCATTTACGTAAATGGGCATAACCAATGTATTTATGAATTTGAAACAATAAATTTTGGGCACAAAACAGCCATGCAGATTGCAGGGGTTTTTTAGAAAAAATATTATATGAATGTGCTTTCGTGGAGCTGTACTGCATCTGTCAGTAATGATGGGAAATAGCCAGATTGATAGGTATGACTTCTGAACCGCTCACTTCAAGTGTAGAAGAAAGGATCACAGGGACCTTGCAACTTACCTCATGTTCCTGTCTTGGGCAAAATGTTCTTCCAGCAGCAAGAGATTCTCCATTTTGTCTGCACAAACATCTTGAGGTGGCTGGACCAAAAACTGTCATCTTCCTCCTAGTCACCTCCAGTCCAAGCAAGCTCAGAAACATCTCTCAAGTCAAATGTCAATACTGTCACTTCAAAATTTGGTTCTGTCAGCTCAGCAACATGCGTCCTTCCAAATATAAATAAATGTTTTATAAAGTTTTGCTCTACTCATTTACATATGTACATTTATCTTGCTTGTAACTGATAGCTTGCTAATACTCATGTATTGTTTGGAGAGCATTCCAGCTGGTTAGATTTTCACCCAAACATGTGAATCAAAACCTCAGGCAAAATAAGAACTGTCTCTCATACCTTTTACAGATTAACAAATAGTTCTTGCCCTGCTAATGCCATTCTTAATTGGACTACACTGTGAGGAGCAATTAAGACTAAACGGCCACTTGCTGAGAGCTGGTGAAAGAGAAACTGCAGCTTGAGGCATTCGTATTCTCCAAATAAAGTGCAGTTGCCTTACTTTGGTGTTAAAGAGAGAAGCTTAATTTTTAATGGCTTAGTATGTTAAAAAGGAATGATTCAATTCACAGCAGGGAAATCGGTTTGGGGAAGGATTATATTTTCTTAAGGTTTTTTTTTTTCAAAACCACTGTGTAGATTTAAAGGCTCCTGACTGACAGCACTGGAGGTGGGACTCTCTTGTCCCAGAGAGAAGCAGCAACAGCTACAGCCACAATAACCTTGCTGCACTGCCAGTCGCATAGCTTGCAGAAGCCATCCCAGGGCTAGAAAGAGATTTTTCCCATTTAGTCCATGCTCTGCTGGTCTGTCAGGTAAATACCGGGTGCATGATGTAGCAGTGCAAATGAAACATAGGTAACTATTCATATACCTTCTTAAATAATTCTGAAGGGCCTGTCAGTCTATGAAATGTTCTCCCTCTGCAGGTATAGCCCAGTGTGAGCCATACCTGCTGCCCCTCCTCTACAGTGATTAAAATAAATGCCACCTGCAGTGAACTGCAGTCATCTTGAGGAGGATCATAGGTCCTTATTTGAGAACAGAGGTCACACTCACCCCACCGACTAGCAACAGACGAAGGAATTTGCTGCAGTTATAGCAAGTTATGTATTCCAGAATGGTTAAACCTGAGGAGGACCACTGTCCCTCACAGTTGGCAGTCTGCTGCCTTTCACTCATGCTAAAGCTGGGATCCTGACAGTTTCCTGAACAGTTTCACCTTCTAACCTCAGTGCCACCCCACCAGCGTGCATCCTCCCAACACTGATTGCAAGCCAGCTGCATCTCACCTGGTTACCCGCATCCCTTGGGTGCTGCTGAAAAGCCAGTGCCTGTTCACCTTGTCTGTGGCTTAGCCACCACAGGCCACAGCAGGGCCATCAGCTGCCAATGTGTCAGCCCTGTCTGAAAGGGTTTTGTCACCAGAAGCCTTCTGCAGCCTCCTCTAACTGGGAACAAATCCCCTTGTGGGAGCCAGGCTCAGTGCAAACTGGCTGGACTAAGTTACAGGAAAAGTGAGAAAGGCAGCTGTGGTCTCAGCTGCTTGATCTAACCCCCACCAGAAAATAAGTTCAAGGGGATATCAAGTTTTCTGAGAGACAAGCCTATATTTATAATGGTGGATAAAGGGCGTTTGACCAAGGTATCAGCTGCATCCTCTATGTATGTTTCTAAACGCTGACTTACAAGACTTCCCCACTGGATCCGACAGAAGGAGCTCTGCTAGGTTTTCTAGGAAAGCCAATTGTTCTTCCAACACATCCTTACCGAAATGAGGTCCCTGCAACTCCCAGCGCTCACATCACTTCCGTACAGACTTTAAAAACCTGAATGTCTAAGGATTTGTCTAAACTAGTTTTATATCACACACCAGGAATTTTTAGTGTGAGTTTTTCTTTGTCTGAAACATTTGGAAAGAGGTAATATATCAGTTCACAATGTTATCTGTATGCGCTTTTACATCCTTTTTACTTTCTATGTCCATTCTTGCCCTCCACAGAGACCAAGATCTGGACGCCCTTTATCCACCATTGCAGGCAGTCTCAGTATCATTAGCATCATTTCATCCCAGCGTATCATCTGTCTAGAGACTTAACCTGATGAAATGACACGAGCCAACATTAGTGTTTCATTTTTCCATTCCCCAAAAGATATTTCCTTTCAATTTAGCTACTACCTGACAAAAATATTGCTGAACACCTGCAAGAGGTAAAACAATCTTAATCTAATTTATTTTCACAGATGCTAAGGGCCATGTTCTTCTGCCATTCATGCAGCTTTTAGCTCAGGCTTCTGCACAATTGAAATAAGAAGCAAGTTGTTTGACTTGGTTGTGAGAGTGGTATAAACAAAGGTAGTCTGCCCTTCGCTGACATTGTGTGCCTTGGAGAGCTCAGAGCTTACCTGAGGGAGGAGGGAGCACAAGTGTCTCGAAGAAGCCAGGAGTAAATCAACAGCAATGGAGAAAGCTGCTTCACTGTGCATTCCTCTGGAAGACTTGTGCATCTGAGGCAAGTCAAGGCAAAATGGGGGAACCAAAAAGAAAGCCACATCTGACAGTAAATGATCCGCATTGGAGCTAGACTACAAAACAGACTCTGCTGCTCTGACTTACAGACTAGAGGCAGCTAATTGTCACAGCTCTTTAATTAGCACAGAGCTGCCATCCCTGCAGACAGCAGGGGAGGACGTGCAACGTGCCAGCGTGGAGCACAGCACACGTCAGTGGGGACCCCTCACCTCCCGTAACAACGTCCTGGCTCGGAAGGTTGCTCTTGGCTAAAGAGCAACACTGGAGGCCCAAGAGGGGAAACTCTGAAGTGGATCGTCCTTAACACGCAGAGGGTCGAGCAGCTGAGCCGCGATACAGTTCTCTGCAGGCTGTAACCCAAGGAGGCTTTACCTCGAGGGCTGAGAACAGGAAAGCCAGCGTGCAAGTGGTTGCTTAACTTACTACCCCCTTAATACAAAGGAAAGAGGCTGGTGCTTCACTTAACGTGTTTTCAGATACATTCTCCATTCGCTTTCAGTGGTGCAAACCTCGTATGTCCTGGAATGGGTTGGTGTTTTCACCTCTGACCCACAGAGTTTGTTGCCGCTTCAGTATTGCCATATGCAAACAGTTGCTCTGACCACAGATCAAGCACTTTTGACGAAAGCTCTTACTAAACAATTCATCAAGCAGTGAGCAACCTCTCCTAAGAATAACATAGGATGATATAGATAAGGCAGCAATTGTTTCCTAGCTACCAAAGGAGCCTTAAGCGGACAAATCAGCAGTTTTCCCTTTTTGAGTTCTTAGGCTGAGGAGAAATTTCCTGAAAATAATCCATCCTTTGTTTGTAGAATACTTCTGAGGTTACGTTTGCAGATGCAGTTATGTATCTCAATATGCTTTGTTGTCCAAAGGGATCCATCCAAAGCGTCTTCTGCTACCCTCTCTTTTCATGCTCACTACTCAGCCTGCAGCCACTGAAGCAAAAGGGTCTCCTGACACTTGCGGTGACAGGTAAGGATGCAGAACAGCGATGCTTCCAGTGTGACGGGGCCTCAGTCAGAGCCCAGTCACACCACGAGAAAGCCAGTGGGATAACTCTAGTCTGGTTAGGTTATCCCAGGTGCCTCTTCCTCTTACGAACAAGACACACAGGCAGACACATAACGCATACCTCACCGGCTAAATTCAGTTCTCTGTTACCAGTATCAACCTGCAATAACTCCAGTTAAACCAGCCTTCGAAATTTAATTACATCACCTTGCTGGGTTATTCTGGATTGATGTTGGTGCATGAGAATAGAGCTTGTCCCTTAATATAATGTATATTTTTATACAGAGGATGACAGATGTCAAAAATGTAAATTTATTTGCTGAAAAGAGAGTTGCACTCTCCTTGAAGATGCTAGGAAGACCCTAGGGAAGCTTCAGGTTAAGATAAAGTTTAAAATGAGATGAGACCTTCTCCCTCCTTCTCCTGGGAAGAGTCACTACATATAATTACAATCCCATGACCGTGTTAGGCCCAAATAGTTTCCAAGTATTTGCAAGTCTATGTGCCATCAGTGTAAGGACATTTTATATACCAAATGTCAGTCTTTGTAGCTTGTCCTGGCATTTCTAAGATGAGACATAGAGTTATGTTTCACCAGCCTCTATGCAGAAGAGCTCATGCTGCTAAGTTAACAATATGGCTCTAAGTTTTTCATTAATTTTCCCATGCACCTTGCCTTAGTGGGCAATGTAGACATGAAGTTCAAAATTTGCATGGAGAGGAGAAGCCTGTTAGGAAGTTAGCAATTAACGACATAGAGCAACGCAAGTTTTAGGGCTGTAACATAATTACTGTAATTACACGAGCTGTCTGCAAATATATATATGCACAGATGGATCCCAATAGATTAAGCTGAGGGTTGGTTATTTAAAACTATGGAAGATTCTTGGCTGAAAAAAAACTCCTCTCTCTCTCTCTCTCTCTCTTCCTGCAGTCCTATACGTGCACATACCTCCCAGGCCTTATGTGCGTCAACACATTTATGCCACTGAGGCTACCCGTGTGCACAGGGATGGACGGGTGTTTGTGTGAGGGTCTGTGCAAATGTGACCTGGGCAAGCAGGCTCGGTTTTGTTTCTAATTGCTCCTACCCCCCATAGCCTGGAAGGATAGATGCTGATAAAAAGACCTGCAGCTGCACAAGGGGATGCATGAGAAAATTCAGCAGGAGTTTTTCCGTATTTTGAGCACCTTGGGATACTTTCCCTTATCCTGAAATGTTCAGGTGACTCTGAAGACCCTGAGCAGGGAAAACAAGGCTCGGGGGCATAGGAAGGGCCTGACTCGCGATGGGCTCTTTCAGATCTTTCAGCGCCAGGTCGGACGTTTCAGCCTTTCCTCAGTACCCACTTCCTATCTGGCAAGCAGTGTTTAGATGTGTTTTTTCATAGTCTCTTGAAATGTTCACTGTGCTCCCACACGTTAGACCATATGGTACTTATTAAGCTGTTTCTGTAATAAATACACAAAGTCTGAGTTATGTTGGTCATACAGCAATATGTCTCAATTTTGACATCAGCAGAGTTACCCGGCATAAAACCATTGTGATGCAAGGGAGAATAATAACTTTTTCACTGGCATATTTTTGAGGATTGTGCAGATTATTTCAGCCTGATGATAATGAGATGACAAAACTACAGACGCGATTCCTTGCTTGTCTGAGAACAGTAAAAAATGTAGATTGTCTAGGGAAAAGATGAACTATTTCACATAGATTAAAATAGAAAAATCTCTTTGGGGTCCATTACATCTTCCTTGTTAATGTTTTATATTTTTTATTCTGCATTTTAAAAAATTTGACATCCTGGGGTGGGCTAACTCTACAAATGTCACTTCCCGGGTGGGCTTGTCCTTATGCAATTAGAAATAAAGCACAAAACATCCTGAACAGATGGGACTGCTGCAAAGAACAAAATCTCCTTCTTTACTCTCATTTTTTCCCACCCAAATTCTGTTTCGCACAGAAGATATTTAAACTATGGAATCAAATTAGAGTTAATCAGCCAGAGCATTTTGTAATTAATAAGAAGGTCACATCCCATGTGGAATGGTGGAATTTTACAATCCATCACCAAGCCTGTGGCTTTTTCACTGGTTTATCTGGGTCAAACTCTGTTTTCTATGGAAGCAGGTTAAGTGAGGAATAAATCCATTCAAACCCACAGAGTTACTCCGTATTTATATACCATGGAAATAGATACAGACCCTTTGTTTTGAGTAGCAGATGCAGAGTCAAGACAAGTCTAGAGCTATGATAGCCCATTACAGAGCACCGTGGAGGGGCTTGACCTTGTTGCTCAGACTGGGTCCCCTCTGACTACTCCTGCTGGCGTCACTGCATCATTATGGCATCATTACTCCTGCTGGCCTCCTGCTCTGGATCTTTTTCCTAAAACAAAGTCCCTCTAAAGCCCTGGGAAGAAATGAGAAGAACAGAGGAGCTTCCCTTGCTCCAGATTTCCCACACCAGTAGTACCGAGGGTCTCACTTCCCTCCCAGCATATGCAGAGAATTATATCTTGTTTGCTTACTCTCTCAGAGGTTCCTCCTGCAACCCTATTTTCTCTTCTTTTTAGCTCTCCTGAGCTGGTATGAAGAGTGATATGTCTGCTGGTGGTGATGAAAAGCAACATCATTGCTGGCTTCCCTGAAGTGGAGCCCTGCCAACATTGATCACTGTTGCAGAGACTAACCTATCTCAGCTGTCCACAGAAATCTGAAGTCTTCCTTGGAGTTTTAGCCCTGCTACAGACAATCAGTCCAAAGATGCTGAGCTCTTGAAGTTTCCTCAGACATAATTCTTGACCTGACAAGCAACCCTGGGATTTAACTGCAGTCTTGGAGAGCCAAATGCTGCGTACGCTCTCCCAAATACTTCCAAGGGACTTACAGAGGCAGCGATCGCATATCCCATGGCTTTTGTAAAGGAATAATGGAGAAGTTCAGATAATGGGAGTGAAAAATACTTGAGAAGAGATTCAAAAGCCTTTGAGAAATATTAAGGCAGAACCCATCTGGTAAATCTCCAGATTATTGAGTTTTAAATTGGCATCCACTTTGTTTTTTACCTTACATTGTCCAGACCACCCTTTTCTGGATGCGTGCAGAGGAAAATCACCCCACTGCTTTGCAGTGATTTTCTTCTGGTGGTTTGTTCGGTTTTGACTAGTTTCTAAGCAGAAGCAGATCAGTGCAGCTATTTTGCAATGTTTATTTTAAAACATTCTGTTCTTTTACATAAAACAGTTGGGAATTACAGTAGATTGGCATTACTTAAATGCTATCTTCACACTTGTCCCAAGACTGATAAGTCTAAAATGTTCTACCTGAGTTATTTTGTGGCATAGCTGTGGTAATTGCCTGAACATGAAGATACACTTTTTTTTTTCTTTTGGTCCAGGGATGACACTGTAAATGATTCTTTAACTTTTAGGGAAACAAAACACACCCGTTTGGTAAATAAGTCTTTTTATATCTATTTTACTGATAAATAAACTAAAAAATAAACTGATGCACAAATGGATTCGGTGATGACAGAATTAGTGAACAGTTAATCCATGGTGTGAATGAGACCAAAGCTGTATATAGCTTTGTCCCTCACTTATTTCAAAGTCATTTGCTTACTCACGGAATGATTTTCTCTAAGAGACCCTCTGATTTCTAGTAGCAAGCTATCATATGTTCTATTAGTTCAAAGCAAACAAGTAAAAAAAAAAGCCCTATCACATAAGTTTATATTTAAAATGCAACGTTACACATAAATATGTACAAAGCCAAAAAAGCAGCTGCGTTTTATGCAAGAGACATGAAGGAAGTTATTAGAGAACTGTTGTTCTGATGTACTAAATTTCTCAGTAACTTCAGAGTACTTTTCAAATGGATAAAGATATTTTCTTTAATTACTAAAATACTGTACAAGTTTATTTAATGCCTATCATTTTCATGAATTGTCTTACTGAATTTAATGGGAACTCTTAGAAATTTAAGATACTAGTTTTAAAATACTTCCAGGATACGTTTGCTTTTTAAAAACAACAGGATCTTTAAATCAAACCTATTTTCTCCTCTGACATGTGACGCAGATTTTTGCCGTACCCAGTGCTTGGCCACTGCAGAGAGCCCCGTCAGTCTCGCGGCTGTGCCTGGAATCCTGATGCATCGTGAAAATGTTGCACAACTGACAGCTGTGTTTTTTTCTGCAAAGTTCTTGCCTGAATACATATCTAATTATCTGGAGTAAAATACACTATAGTGCTCCCTCAGTTCTAGGGGGGGTAATTTTTTCTGGTGTAATTCTATGGCTTTTATACTGGGATGGCTGCCGCTGCTGGTGCATTAATAACGTAGCAGTGAACCTGCGTTCAGCTGTGCCTGTTTGCTGCGAGAGACAACAGAGCTCCTTCCAGCAATCACTGCCGTTTGGTGGCTGTGAAATGAAACAGCCTACAGGAGCTTCTAGCAAAGTAGCGTATGTCCCGTATAACTGCCAGCCATGCCGACATGGGTGTCCTTCAGCTGTTTCAGAAAGGCCAGAAGAACCAGGTAATGTCCTGCTCCTCCTTCAGTGGGACCCTCTCACACAGGCACCTCTGCTTCCCTTCGGCATCACCATCACTGAGCAGAAAGTCAGGAAGTGAAAGGGAGGTTTAAGATGGCTTCAGGAGAGGTTATAACCCAAAACTGAATGCTTAAGGTCCCCAGTTTAGATGTGTAAAACTGGAGATAAATAGGGGTATTGAAACATGTCGGTGTTAACTTCAGGGAAAACACAGCTGAACCAGCGTGAAATCTAGAGACAGAGAAGTTCTGCTCTGTATCTGTATGCTTTAGTCCCTGCGGTGAGGTGACTCGTATTGAGCTGGGGTGGGATAGACCCCGGCCCCCTGAGGAGCGCTGAGATTTGTCTCCTGCTCCAATGCACAGCTTTGGTATTTACCCAAGCAGAAATTACTTACGTGTAACACTAATGTGGGAAAAGACAAAATACAGAAAAAATTGTATATAGATTAAGAGCAGAGCTTTAAAAAAAAAAAGGCCTTAGAAACAACTGTCTTTATTGTTGTGCACTCATGGGGCACAGTCCATCACCAAAGCCATAGGACAAGGTTCCAGCATCTTTGTGTTTGAGGCTGTTTTACATAGGACAGGTGATAACTTCCCACCCTTCCCATTCTGGACCAGCTCTGCTGAAGACTACAGACATTAATTATAGATGCACATTAAGTGCTCTTTATGGCACTGACACACAGCCGAGCTTTTGTTGCAGGTGACCACGCCAGAGGCAGCTCCCATGGGGAAACAATTCGGCTTGTGAGAACCTCACTGGCTGTCCCAGGTGGGCACAGAGCATCCAGACAGAGCCTTTTGGTTACTTTGACATTCAAACAAAGTTTCTACAGAAATTTTGCTCAAAAAACTCTCTACGGCAGAACTGAGGAGAGTATAAAGATAATGGTAGTTATCCAACTACAAAAAGAAATTGTTAAAGAAGCATCCAGTGTGGCAGCTTTTTAGTTTAAAAGCATATTTCAATTATTTAAATTTTGTGCCAGTGTGATTCCAGAAAAATTACATGAATTAGAACAATTTTTCCAAGCTGTGCTTCCTAAAAACGTAATGTAATTACACAAGCATCCAAGCTAAATTTCTACTCTGCACAGCCTGAAAACATGTATAGGAAATGAGCCTTCTCCAGTGGGCAGAGAAACGAAAGAGGGTGAAGAAAGCTCCTGGTTAAATTAGGAGAACAGGGAGAGGACCGATACAGGGAGAAGAGGCAGAGACCAGAAGCAGAAAAGACAGAATAGCAGGAAGGACCCAAAGAAGGAAGGTGAGGAAGTAAAGCGAAAGGTAAGGTACATCTTCCTCCACCTTTAAAAATTCTGGAGAAGATATTTCCTTGAAGAGAGCATGAGCTTAACCTGAGAGATCAAACCCTGTGTTGCAGCAGGACAGTTTTAGATTTGCAGGAACAAGTGAATACCTGATGCTCCCTTTCCCTGAAATCTCTGCCCCTCATAAATTCAAGATGTCTCAGATTGGCCATGCTTGTGGTGTCCACAGAGGCTCTTTCTAAAGAGTCTACCTGGCTTGTGTCTCACATCCTGCAGCGTACGATTACATTAATATGTATAAACCTTCTGCTATACAGAATACCCCCAAATCCTTTATGACAGGAATCATTTATAAACTGAAGTGGAGAAGGGGAAGGGGTACAAAGGGAAATGCGCAGGCAGTGCTCTTGACTTTCAGTTAACAGGATTAATGTCATTGAAGAAAACAAAATTCCTCCAGATCTCTACCAGTATAATTGAGGGCAGCACCTGACCCCGTGCTACACTCACTTTCTCACATTTAAGAGGGCAGTGTGCTCTTCTCCAACTGTAACTTTTATGATCTTATATTCTAACAGAAGTGGCCCGACGACTTTGGAGGATATTTTCCAGTCCAAGAGGGTAGTACACAAGAAAAGCAAATTGGAAATTGAAACTCAGTCAGGGGACAGAGAAGAGGGAGGCAGGCTCACGTTGGAGGTAAGAGGGGACAGGGCCACCGACAACCCAGTTAACAAGAGGCAGCTCAGTTCTGCTAAGCTTCTGGAGCTGGCTTGAAAATTCATAGGTAACCTGAAAGGAGAAAAGCAAAAAAAAAGACACTTGGCATTTCAGAGAGAGAAATATTATTCCTGCATCATGCTGACTGGGCCAAGAGACTAGCTGTACCTGGCAGAGGTCAAGGACAACACAGCCATGATACTTCTGCTCTCCCCCCGAATCTGGAATGAAATCAGTTGTATACACTGCAATGCAGTCAACAGTGAAATTGCTTCCAGTTGGGTTGCTGCTATTTTTGCTAATAGTAGCTAGAGTTTAGCTGGCTGTTTTCTCCTGAAGAATCAGGGTAAAGAGGGGGAAGATAATACACTGATGAAAATTGCTGTTTCTGTTCAACATCCCATACTCAGTAGGTTTTGCTTGGCTCCTAAATATAGAAGAGTGTGCTTGGTGGTGGATGCTGTGCACTCTGTTCAGATTCACAGCACTGCATGGGAATGCTGCGCTTCCCAAATGCCTGGTGTGCAAATCACTGCCACAGCCTTCCTCATCCTCAGATGCATCAATTTCTTCTTCTTTAATTACTGAAACAAAAATGCAACAGGGAATTAATTTCCACTGGCTATATTACTTTTTATTCATGCATTTTTTGATTTTAAGCACACAAGTAAATAGGACTCAGACAGACATGAGTAATTAAAGAAGGTCTGAGGAGAATTTTTTTCTGATGAACACAATTTCCTCCAGAAACACCATTTTGCTGAACCTAAATAGCTTTCTTCAAAACATCTTGGACTGGCCCTTTTGGTGACCCCAGAGCTGGATTCAGTGTTCCTAGCAGCTCCTGTCAGGAGACCTGGAGCGGTGCAAGTGTCCCTGTGAGGTGCAGGGCTGGTCCAGGAGCCAGGCTCCCAGCCCCGCAGCAAGTGCTGCTGGCCTGTCCGTCCCTGGCGAGGGATGCCAGGGGTGCATCGGCCAGCTCTTTCCCAGGGCCATGGGTGATTTCCAGAGCTGACATCGACAGTCATTTCATTGGCAGGCTGCTGGGTTGAAGGAGCCTCTGGTTCACATGCAATTTGGGTCAGAGAAAGGTTTCCACCCACAGTAAGGAAAACAACCACAAATGCATAAAGCTGCACACCTGGCTTCAGAGCAGTTCTTGTATCTTTCCAAGGTATGGAAATCGCACTCTCTGCTCTAGCTGTAAGCTTTGACTTCAGGAGACTAAGGGGAATCTTATATCCACATGCAAATACTTATGGTCTCGATCCTGCAATTTATGATGCACAGGCAGACCACTGTGCTCAAGCGGAGCACCATTAACTTTAATGTGGATTCCAGCCATGCATTTTAAATTGCCAGATCAGAGGCTGAAATTACATGCGCTCAGGGGCAGGTGTTGTCTACTGCATCTTCTACAATACCGAGCAGATTGTGATAATTTTACAAAGGATAACAAAAAAATTCAAACACCATAATAATAACAAAAATAACAGCAATAATAATGATTATGAAAAACTAATAGATTATAATGCTGACTACAACATTCAGTTTCAATTTTCGTCAAGAACAAATAACATACCAGCTTGGATTGGAATAAAGAAAGATTTGTGAGCCACGATGCAGTAAGTTGAGCCCAGTTTGAGAAAATTCTTTCTAGAATACTGAATTATTTTGCTGATTATTAAACACTTTTGCACAGAGCTTTTTAAATAAGAAACATTTTTATTCCTCATGCAGCTTTCGAATTGTGATTCGTACAAAAGAGATGGCCTTTTTCAGAGCTGGAGGGAGTCAGCTCAGATTCATCAGATTCACAGCAGTCTCCTCAGCACCTAAGCATGGTCCATTCACCCCTCCCGGGGCTCTGGATCAGCTTTGTCCAAACTCCAAGGACACATGGGCAGCCCTGGGTCAAACCTCTCCTCTAAAAAATTGAGGAGCAAGAATTTGGAGCCATCACCCTCTGTTGTTAACCAACCTCACTATTAAAATCAGAGTAAATTGAATTCAACTGGTTTCAGCATAACCGTATCTTTTTATTATGTCTTTCTCTGGGAAACTTAACGAGTATATACTAATCTATATTTTCTCCCCTGTAGGCATCTATACATTAAAACCAAGTTATTTTTCACTAATAATTTTGGTAAGATAAATAGCTTAAGTTCTTGAAGTTTCTCACTGTGCGACATTTCCTCTAAGAATTTTCTGGATCTGTTTCCATATCCAGTTTGCCAATGCTCTTCTCAGATGGATGCAACCAAACCTCCCCACAGACCCAGCAATGCCACACTCCTGGTTAGGTTTATCCTTTTGCTCCTATCTGGCACTCTGACGCTTGCATATAAGGAACAGCTCAGGGTAAGAGACCTCTTTTGTGATAGTCCTGGCCAGAGTTTTATTTAACACTCTAATTATTTTGCCTTCCACTAATTTTAAATCATTGTAATGCTGCAATTACCTCCAGTTCACTGAGGAAAATATTCAATACACCAGGTTTAATCCTGATTCCTGCATAATTACCCTAGAAACTTCCATGAAGAGAAGATCCAGAAACTTGTAGAGATCTGCTTCTTTCTGAAATAGCGATGTCCTTATGAGAAGAACTGCTGTTTTTCAAAGCTGTTCTTAAACTAATAAATTTTCTTCTGATAAAGATCTTAGAAAAGATCTGTAGATTTGTGGCCTCCAGTCTGGTTGAATGTAATGCACTCATCTTTGGGCTTCAGGAGAATATTGCTTAGAAATATAAACTAAGAGAAAACGGAGAAATCCCCTTTGGCCTGATCTAAAGTTTAAATCTAAAGAAATCTTTTCTTCTCCGTCAATACATTTTAGCTTATACATTTGCTGAAACTGCTAATAGGGATTTCATCAAGCCTTCCATACCAATTTAAATTTGAAATCCTGGAAGATCACTTTTCTAACCGTGTGTTATCACAGCAGATTTTGATACCTTACAAGAGACTCTAGATATGATTGCATGAGGTCTTTCTCAAGTGTGGGATGTAAAAGCCTTCATAAGTCATTATGAAATACTAGAAATTACTTAAATCCCTTAATATTTGACCTGGAATTCCTATTTCCTGCTTGGGTCCTGTCAGTGAGCATAAGGAGTTGTATGGAGAGGAATAAGCCAAAATGGGAGAGGGTTATAATTTAAAAAAATAAACAAACATAGGAAATGCTATTAAGACTTCATATTCGTGGCAAAGACCATGACTCAATAAGCCACTTCCCCAAGGATGTGACAAGTGCCAGCACTGCTCGTTCTGGCACTGCCATCTCCAGCCAGTCAAATTTTTGCTTCAGACATCTCTGGGTTTGGTTTTATTCTTGCTGAGAGCTTTAATCTCAGGCTGTCCACCAGTTTATGTTTTTGCAGCTTTCAGGAGAGCCAGGTGTATTCTGTGAAGCTGTTAATTGCTGGCTAGGTAGTATTAATATGTTTACTACGTACCAGTTGTTCCAAATGTGAGAAGAACATCTTTTTTCTAAACCATCTGTAAATACGTATAGCTTATGCTTCATAAATTATCTATGAGAGTAAATTCCTTGACAACTATGATTTTTAAATAATACATGGTACCCATGCCCATTACATGGTACGTGTTGCCCATTACAAGTCTTTCTTTAAACGCCATAATGTAGCTACCTCAAAAAGCCAGCCTAAATCTAGTGTACCTCCTAACCTTTGAAGAGAGCAGCATGACCTTAAAGGATTGAAATTATATCTGCCTGCCATTAAACAGACTTCCATAAAAAAGCTGGTTTGATAAGGGCAAGCTACAAGGAAGAGTGCGTTTCTATAAGCACAAAAGCAACACAATACATAAAAAGAAATATCACAAACAGTCAGGCAGTTGAAGGAGAACAGAGACCCCTTTCAGTTAACAACTCAGTTCATCTGGTAAGTGTTAGAGGTTTATCTACATCCCAGTGTTACTTGCATACCTTCACTGTGACTATAGTTAGCTATAAGTTTTACCATTTACTTAACAACAGCACTAATTTACAGAACACAGGTCTGTATTTGGATTATTCTCTCCAAATCACTCAGAATCAATCACCCTCTGAAATACAGATTCTCGCCTCCCCCTCTACAGACTACATGTTCTTTCCTTCAGATTAGTAATGTAAAAGGAAAACAACATACTCTCATACTGATTTAATAGTTATTCAATAGTAACATCCAGCTACATTATTATTTTCTTAATATTTCTTTTCATCCACCAGTACCCCCAAGTCCTCAGCAGGGCCGCTCTCAATCCCTTCATCCTCCAGCCTGTATTGATACCTGGGGTTGCCCTGACCCAGGTGCAGGACCCTGCACTTGGCCTTGTTGAACCTCATGAGGTTTGCATGGGCCCACTTGTCACGCTTGTCCAGGTTCTTCTGGATGGCATCCCGTCCCTCAGGCGTGGCAACTGCACCACTCTGCTTGATGTGGTCTGCAAACTCACTGAGGGTGCACTCAATCCCACTGTCTATGTCACTGATGAAGATATTAAACAGTACTGGTTCCAGTGTGGACCCCTGAGGGACACTACTTGCCAGTGATCTCTATCCAGACATTGAGCCGTTGACCACTACCCTCTGGATGCAACCATCCAACCTGAAGGTCCTTTTTCCATTCTTGACTGGGAGCATATTAGTTAGCCAAACTATGACTTGTTTGATATAATATTGTGATTGCTTATATTAACTCCTATGTTCAGGCTCCCTGCCTATAACATTCCATTCATTCCCTTGTTCATTTATTTAGACAATTTCCAGTCTTGTCTTTTCTGAGCCACTAGCACTGGTGCAGGCATTGCATTTTTGAGTGGGGAGAAAGCCCTCAGGTTACAGAGACCATCTACTTCACCCCAGGAAATCTGTCTAGATTTTGCTTAAATACACACTGCCAGAAGTCACCACATCCCTTTTCTGGCTCATTTGGTTCAGGAAAATTTTGACAGCCTGCTGAGACGATACTGGAGCAGAAACACAGCAGAAGAGTGTAACAGAGTGTGCTATGATGACTACCTCATGGTCCAAGTACATGTTCCCAGCAGCAAGCCAGCCAGCCACCCTCTTAAGGTAACAGCCATCAGCTGGGAACAGCAAATCTGATTGTTTTTATAGACTTCAAGAGCTCTTTAAAAGCTCTTGAACTTTTATACAGTGTCAGCAGCTCTTTGCTGAAAGCTTGTGGCTCAGGGCACACTGAGGAAAAGTGGCAGTGGTGCTGGTGTACTTCACAGAATTTGTTTCTAGCCTTTTAAATAAAAAGGAGATTACAAACAATATGAATGTGTTCTAGATTTGTGAAGTCAAGTGGTTGAATGTTGTGAAACATCTACTTAAGGTAGTCACACAGTGGTACCCTTTGAGATAGGTCTTATGGTGAGGGCAGCCGGTCAGTGCGTGGCTCCAGAGCAGGTGGTGTGTGCAGTGCTGGTGTGCAATCAGCAGTGTGCGGTGTTGCAGCGTGCAGTGTTGCAGCACATGATGTGTGGTGCATGGTGTGTGGTGTGCGGTGCATGGCGCATGGTGTGGGGTGCGTGGTGTGCAGTGCGCTGTGTGTGATGTGCGGTGCATGGTGCGTGGTGTGCAGTGTGCGGTGGGCATTCCTGGCAGTGGAGGGATGTCTCAGGGTGCAGATGGGGTTGATGGGGCACTCTTCATCTGTTTCTACTCTCCTGCCCTGCAGTGTGGGGCAGGAGAATTCATCCTTCTGCCTTGGGGCTATGTGATACAGGTGCAATGGTGCCTTATGAAGATTTTGGTGCATGACCTGTAGGATCAAGATATGGGTGTTGAACTTATTCAGGTGTTTTAAGGACCTAGGTCTTGTTGACCATTTTTATCAGCAGTTTAAATTGTTATGCCGAGATATAACCTTTCTAACAGCCTATGCCCCACTCAGTGTACAGGAGGGACATACAGGCAGCAGTTTAAAGATCTAAGTGCTCTGAATGTTGGTCTTTCTATTTCTCGTTTGACTTTGCAAGCAAAGCAAAGGGCACAGACGTGCAGAATAGGTATGATGATAGTTTTCCTGGTAACCACAGGCTGCACCTTGCTTAAGGCTCCCTTGTATTAAGGACTGTACAGCCACAAAGATGCATACAGCCTTTGCTTATAAGGAACTGTTAAATATGACAATCTCAGAGGAAGGAGGATGTGTAAGTGAGTGCGATAAAAAGCAAGAGAGGAGAAAGGGACTGAAGTAACAGTAAAAAGTGCAGTGTTTTACCCAGATTCATGGTGTTCTTCCTTCAAGTCTTTCCCTGTGATTCACATAGCATGATCTTTAAACACGTCTTGCTTATTCTGAGTTGGGCAGGGATAAACTAAAATACCTGTGTTTGACTTGTTCCTTTGTCTCTGTTAATGACATCATAAAAGCCCTTTATCTGCCATACATCACTAACCTTCCCAAAAACTGGCTATGTGACTGCTGGGGACCTCTGGCTACCCATTACCTCCTGAGCCTCCTTTTGTTTGTGTCAGCTACTGCTTCTTGCCTTATGTTAAGGTTATACACCCTTTGGAGAAGGGGTTGTCTTTCCTTTTACGTCTGCATGTCGCCACAGTCTACTAGAAATTTGAAGAGACTGTATTAATGCAAATAAGTATGCTTATTTATTTGAATTTGTTTATACAGAATATACTCATCATTGAGTTATAATGTCCTTGATATACTGTACACGAACAGGAGGGACAAACAATAAAAGTTAACTGAAGCAGTAATACCTTATCCTCAGCCGCCACCACTTGATGATTAGCATAGTTTTAAAGGTCAGCTCCAAATAGGGCCAGCCTGGTTTAATTTTAACTTAAAATCCCACTTTTGAGAATGTTAACTTCATCAATAGACAGTTGCACAGCTGGGTGTTGCAAAATGTTTGGAAGTTAGACAAGTCATGGCATGTCAGACAGTGGGAGAAGGCACAGCTGTTAAAAGGACAATAATAAAACCTGGGTGGCAACCCCATCATTCTGAATCATTTGAAAACTCTAAACTAAATAAACCTTATATCCCACTTCTACTGCTTCCCACGCAGCCATTGCAGGTGGCTTTGTTGTTTTGTTGCGGTTTTTGTTCCTGTTTTATGTGACTGAACTAGATCTTGATCCATATATCTGTTATGCTTTCCTCTTTAATCTAAGGCAGCAGTTTGAGTGCAAGAAACAGGGAGGAAGAAAATAAAGATGCTTGTGAATTAATGGGAAATTGGATTTTCAAAGCAATCATCACTGACACAATGAATATAAGGCAGATGCAAAACAAGAACTTTCATGTGATGGTGAATAGGAGAGTAAGGAAAAGATTCACGGCAGGTGACGAAAATGAGTTCATCTGTTCTTTGAATGCTGAAGGATGATGCCATAAGCTTGGGAAATGCCAGAAGGACAGTATTGTGTCCCAGACGCATGCAGGTGATGATCTGTGTGGAACTGTTAAATAAGAAGAGCAGATAGGAAAGACTACAGTCTAGAAAGTACCGGAAAGATAAATATGGCAAAAGGTAGACATATAGAGCAAGGGAGAAAGAAGTGTTAAAACTTGCAGTTGGACTATGAACCAGAGGGACAGAAAATAAAGTGCTGGTGTGATCAGTGACTGAGAAAAGCATGGGAGTTGGTGAGAGATTGAAAAGAGCTCAGTTTTGGTCAAGTTAAGTTCAAACTGATCATCAGATATCTGAAGAAAAGAAGAAAGAAATACTGTATTTGATTGAAGAAGGCTACCTGTGGGTAACAGAATAGTTTAAAAGAATTGTGGGTTTGTTTAACATTAAATATAGTAGTTGAAGCATATTAGGCAGATGATATAATCCAAAGAAAGGTCATAGAGTGAAAGTAGTCAGGGATCAAGGACTGCTCCCCACAGGGGAAAAAGGGGGATAGCTAAAAGAAATCTTAAAGTGGTGGTAGGGAGGAGGAATAGAAACAAGAGGAGACAGCACCACAGAATGAAGAGTCAGCAAGGGTTTCAGATGTGGAGCATATTCAGTGACATGAGAAGAAACAGACACCGGTAGGGGACAAGGCATTGTGAGGTGATGGTTACAGTCCTTGGTGAGTATCAGGAAAGGGCAGAAAAGGGCTTAAGGAGAAACTAGGGCATCTGGAGGAGAAAACTTCACAACCCCAGGCAGAGAGCACATGTTCAGCAAGGTGGCAGCCGGTGGCAGGGAGACTGCGAAGCACTGAACGAGCAGTTTCTAGCGCTAGCCTTCTGGTGGCATCCTACGCTTTATGCTTCTCCATTTTTAAGCATGAAGTACTGCACACAGGTGCAGTAGTCATACTTTCAAAGTGCCTTTATAAATTTATTTCTAAATGTATCTGCTACCTGTACTCTCCATGTTCTTGTTCCTGCTGCCAGAACCGTGGACTGGACCTGTCTGGTCCAGAGCCTGCATGGCCATATGGGTCCAGCATGGTCATGTTGCAGTGTCTGCCATTTTTGTCACTGACTTAGTCTAGAAGTCACTCAAAGACTAATGTTGTGTTTTGCTGGCTTCTTGATCATATTGTAAACATGCTGGGATGCTCACTCAATCAGATCATTTAATTTACTGTACACAATTTGACAACTTGAATAAGAAATATTGTAGCCTACATTATTTGAATTCACAGTTTGGTGGGAAGTGTCCTTATTTTTTTAACCTCTGTAATATGTTTTCAACGGTATGAAATAATTTTGGGTACTGTATTTACACACAAGGAGTGTTTCTACCTAAGACATTTAACTTATGAAGATGTCATCACATTGTCCACTTGGAAGGTTTTGCTCCACAGGTTTTCTCTTGAGCTGTTAATTGCAAACAGGATTAATTTGCTTTAAACTCTTTCTGTTGTCTCAGTGTCCTTTTTTTCCTCATTGCCTCTGTCATCAACTAGTGCTCTGCCTCATGTTCCCCACAATTTTGCCCTGTTGCAAAAGGAAACATCCAGCAAATCAAATGTGTTGCTTCCAAATTGAACAACTTTGTGAACAGATTACCGATGTGAAGCGCAGAACTTCTAACACGCAAGATGACACTTTTGTCCATGGCTACAGAATCAGTGAGTGAACAGCTAAAGCTGGCACTGAAGAGATCTAGCCATGCCATGAAAGAAATAAAGATTAAATTCAGACCAAGGAGTGTTTCTGACATGCTCAGAAACCCCTGACACTGGGACACTTGAATTTTAACTCTCCAGAAAATGCCTTATTAAAGAGGAAGATTCTTCAGTTATGTACACATGACTCTGTTCTAAGTAGTCCTCTGTTCAGAACAATAATTCGGAATACGAGACAGAAAATGCAGAACTAAACAATGGATCTTGCTGAAATTGATAGCAGAACACCTGTTCAATTACAGAGAAGAGGAGCTGCATTTCCAGACAAATTTATTGCTGACGTGAGCGGTGGCATAAGGGAGAAGATTAATATATCTTGGAAACTGCTTTCCACTAATGTGGTATTCTGTGGATGGGAGCACTTGTGTATCTTTATATGAAAAGAAGTGGTGACCTAGAAAGTAATTAGCAGGATAGTAGCATATAGCAGAGTTTACTTTAGTCTTCATTCCTTCCTTCCTGCAATTTCTCCTCTGTTCACTCAACAAATAAATTGCAAAACAGTAGTAGTGTATTTCAGATAAAAATTAAGATGAAGAAACAATTATGGGATAGTATCAATGCAAATGTGCCTCACAGTGAAATAAGATTGGAGAAATAGGAAAAAAGTCAGAAAAGCTAAGGATTTTGGAACCTGAATTTTGCAAAGAGATGTTAGTGTTCTCTATAATAAGAAATAGTATCATATAAATATTTTGTAAAGAAATAAAGCCATTTACTAATATATAATTCCAGAATTTATTTTTTAATATTTATAATGCTTCTGTGGAAAGATCCACAATATCAAAAGAATACATGAGATAAGGACTGGTCTTCACCTGAGCATTCGGATGACTTATGGCGGATTTCCTACTGCAAAACAAATTGCAAAATCACTTCCTCTATTACATAAGAGCCATTACTATATGCCAGTTAACAGAATAATGATCAGGGAGAAAATCTCTAATTGTCTTAATTAGTTGAATTTATGTTTGACCAAACTTTCATTGTGAATATTTATCTGAATTCAAGCTTTGTGTTTTACAGACTAGAAGACTATGACAAGTTATTACTGTGATTCTCTTATATAGTAACCTGCACTTCATTTCAAAACATGAGTATTTTAAAATAATGAAAGGGCCTAGCATTGTGCAAGCTTTTATGCAACATCAAAATCACACCATGCTTACAAATAAACACTGTTTTTTCTGCTACCAAGTTATTATGTCATACCGTGAGGGAGGGAAATATTCTTATTCCATAGAAGGCACTGAAAGCATTCAAGTGGATTTTCAAATGTACTGGACCTTCCTTCCACTCTTCTCCTTGGTATGCAGCTGTTCAGCTGCCTGCAGGCTTTACATTGTCACCCACCACTTTTGTCTCCCAATGCCTTCCAAATCAAACTTTAAACAGCAGTGAAATCCCTAAAGAGGACTTCGGAAACCTTGGCTTCAGTAAGACTTAAGTGTCTGATTTGGAGTATCTCGATCTTATTACAGTACCACTGTAGTTTAGGATTATTTTTGTCCATGGCTGTTACTCTGTTGTGAGACAGTGTACGTTTGATCTCAGCTAAAGTTGATTAGAATTACTTGCAGTTCTCGCACATGAGGAAGAAAATAAGCTTCCTTTCTCATTGTCTTACTCCTTGATCTCTTTAACCCATGCAAAAGAAAGATATAGAATTAAATTCTCACTGGGTAAAAAATGGTGCATTCCCATAACATTGTTTTCTAGCTGCTGGATTAGCTAAAGACAGGTACACAAGCTGTCCGCGTCCTGCGTCTGGAATTCAGCAACAGCATTTCATTCAGTGCAACCAGCTTCTTTCCACCGTCTGCCCTGAAGGGCACTGCAAATGCCTGAAAAGTAAAGCTCATCATTACTATCCAAGGTAGAATATTTATAGCGAGAAATATATTCACTAAAGGCATTTCATTTAGAAGAGTGCATTTCATCTTAGTTCAAACACCAGCTTCTGAATTTACATTGAGAGTTTCAGAGTTTTCGTCTCTTACGTCCGTCTCCTGTTACCTGCTTTTTTAATATCGGGTGCTTATATTCTGAAAAATATTCTGTTGATACAAACTTGCACTAGGACCCACAAAGGTACAAATGTTGCATTCTTTAACTGTCAATGGTGATCTTTATTATTTAATCCTACAGGAATACTGTGGTTTTACAGTTTATCTCTTTGCTGAACCACATTAATGAAAAGATTACCCAAAACTCAGAATACCTGGAAACACCACTGGAGAAATTTCATTTCCTCAGCATTTCATTTCCAGTAAAATTGGCTTGGTTGTACCATTTTGCAGCTGTGATTTGTGAAGTAAATGGCAAGGCTAAATGTGCTGAAAATCTGACATGTTCCCTGAGCAACAAAGGACCGAAGGCAAATGTTACAGTATTACTGACAACACCAGTAGTGCTTGTTTAAGAATTTGCTTCATAAACAATAAAATGCAGCAATTAAAAAAAAAAAAAAGCAACAACAAAACCAAACCAAACCAAAACAAAACCAACCAAAAAAACCCCAAACCAACAACCAACCAAAAGAAATACCAAGCAGGCTTCTCTGCTTTTTCTTTCTCCTTTGATTAGCTTTCTTCTGCTGTTTCTCTTTATTCTGCTTTTAATTAAAAGCTCGTCTGCAGTAGCTGCTTATGAAGCTTGATATTCTCTTCAGTGGCACTTCATTCCAGAAGCCCTTGCCCTTGAAGATTTTCCTCCTTGATATGAGTGAGAGTTTTGTTATTATTTAGCTTGCAATATCACCTCGAGCTCTCAGTAATTGCACAATGAACAAACCACAGGGAACTTTCTGCCCTGAAGACCATACAGTCTGTCCTGTAGCACTGAAGAAATGGCACAGTACTGGCTGGGGAGGGTGTTGGGTTGATTCCTTCACAGGGTTTTCTGTGATTTTGCTTTTTTTCTGGTTCACTGGCGAACTCATGCTAAGGGATATGCAAGACCTGAAGTCCCATGGCTCAGGTGACCAGACATACAGCTCACCTAGCTTCAGAAAGTATGGGAAGGACCTCAGATATCCAGAATCTTTGTATCCTAGTCTAATCCCAGGGATTTCTTTTCAGATTAAATACTTGTCTGATTTCTCATTTTCCTCACTTTGTATTTTCCACTTGCTTGCATTGCTTCCACAAATAAAATCTTTTCACTTCAAGCAGTCTTCCTTTTCCCATATTTTGATAAGGAGTTGCTCTCCACATCTGTGTAAAATCATTACCTGTAATTAGTCCTGGAGGTCCTGCCCTTCCAATCCCTGCAGTGAAAGCACCAGGCACCACTCAGCCAAATCTTCTTGCAACTCCTTTGGTTCTAAATTAGGTTTCCTCTCGTTCTTTCTATCTCTTGTGTGTTGTCTTTCCTGAAATTCTTAATGGCAGCTAAATCAAGAGAAGCTGTAACTGTAACTCAGTTTAATATCTTTATCAATTACCTGGATGAGGGGATTGAGTGCACCCTCAATAAATTTGCAGACAGCACCAAGTCAGGTGGGAGTGTTGACCTGCTTGAGGGTAGGAAGGCTCTATAGAAGGCTCCAGACAGGCTGGATCAATGGGCTGAGGCCAATGGTATGATGTTCATCATGGCTGAGTACCAGGTCCTGCACTTGGGTCGCAACAACTCCATGCAGCGCTACAGGCTTGGGGAAGAGTGGCTGGAAAGCTGCCCAGAGGAAAAGGCCCTGAGGGTGTTGGTCAACAGCTGGCTGAATATGAGCCAGCAGTGTGCCCAGGTGGCCCAAAAGGCCAAAGGCATCTTGGCCTGTATCAGGAACAGTATGGCCAGCAGGACTACGGAAGTGATTGTCCCCCTGTACTCGTCACTGGTGAGGCCCCACCTCAAATACTGTGTTCAGTTTTGGACCCCTCACTACAAGAAAGACATTGAGGTGCTGGAGCAAGTCCAGAGAAGGGCAACAAAGCTGGTGAGGGGTCTAGAGAGCAAGTCTTACGAGGAGCAGCTGAGGGAACTGGGATTGTTTAGCCTGGACAAAAGGAGGCTGAGGGGAGACTCTGCTCTCCACAGCTACCTGAAAGGAGGTTGTAGCCAGGTAGGCGTCGGTCTGTCCTCCTAAGTAACAAGTGACAGGACAAAAGGAAATGGCCTCAAGTTGTGCCAGGGGAGGTTTAGATTGGGTATTAGGAAAAATTTCTTTGTCAAAAGGTTTATCGAACATTGGAACAGGCTGCCCAGGGAAGTGGTGAAATCACCATCCCTGGAGGTATTTAAAAGATGTGTAGATGTGGTGCTGAGGGACGTGGTTTAGTGGTGGTTTTGGCAGTGTTAGGTTGGTGGTTGGACTCGATGATCTTAAAGTTCCCTTCCAACCTAGATGATTCTATGATTCTATGATGCTATCCAGCACAAAACACATATCTTCCCATTTCTCTCCTGTTCTGGTGACCTCCGCTTGCAGAGGCCGGGTGAAATCCTCAGGTTTCACGGTTTGACTCTGGAGTAGCTCAACCAACACCAGTCAATTCACAGTGTTGCGTTATAAAAATTATAGTAAAGTCAGAGAGTGATCTGTGTCAAGCATCCTCTGTTGGATTTTATCCTGCTTCCGGTTCCCATCAGTTCTGTCAATACTCTGTCTTCAGTACCCTTATAGATTTTATCCAGCTGGGATTCATGCAAGAGAACATGGGGGAAAGCCTGCTCTTTCCTAAGGAGATGTAAGCCTGGTAAAATCTGGGGACTTTTCCAAAGATAACTGACAGCAGAGTTTTGACCATTATTTGAAATGACAGAATGTAGACTTAGTCATTACTAAGTAGCTGTGATGGCTAAATCTCAGACTGTCAACACTTCGTAAAAAAAGTATGACTACTTTTTCCCATGTGAGTTTTTAAATTTCATAATCAAGAAAAAGCAGTGGCAGCCAAGCGTCCATTGGTGGCAACTGCATACCTGCCTATTTGTACCCTCGGGAATAATTAGAGTAAGCTGGAACAGTAAACGACAAGAGTGGGCAGAGATGTACAGAATTTCAGTTGGAAATCCTAAGGAAAAAAAATCTGCTTGTTACCGTGAATTAGATGTTCAATGCCCTGAAGGCTTCATAACCACAATGCCCATTTGAAGTGGCTAAAATACAAAAGAAATAAAAGCTTATGTTTTAAAGCACAAAAAAATAAGGTGAAGGATAAGATATACAGTCCTTGAGATGCACTGAGTCTCCAGGCTGAAAAGCTGCGTTAAGAAGTAGCAACTCTGCTTGGGGTTGGAGCTGTGGCCCCATAGAGAAGCCCTGCTGGGGGCAGCCCACACCAGGCAGCGCAGCTCACCCCATGCAGCGCTCTGCGCCGGAGGCAGCCACGACAGCTCACGGATGGCGGGAAAGTGATTTTTTATTCTTTTTATATTTTTTTAAGAATAAAAAGTGATGGCTTCTTTTCTTTTCTAGCCAGCGGGAGAGTGTTTGTGCAAAAGGTTTTGAAGGGTGGTGTTAAAAAGGAGAGGAGGAAGCAGAAAGCAAAAGGTTGCCTTCTCCCATTCTGGAATGTCCTTTCATGGCATCTTTCTCATATTTCTCTACCAATAGAGAAGTAGCTACAGCACTAATGCAAACAGTAATTGGAGTGGTAAGGAGAGCACAAGCCTGACCAAATTAGGTATTATCCCAAAAATGTTAAACCCTAGAAAACCAGACATCCCACAGTTATAAAAAGGATAAATCTCCACAGCAAATCACTGCCAAACATGCTGTGTGTACATGAGATCAGCAAGTGGCAAAGGAAGGAAAGAAGGGCTCCCAACACTCCCAGTTGCAGAACTCAAGAGGAAAATCGGGAAGAAAGAGGAGAAAGGAGTTTAGAAAGGCACCAGCCTCCATGTACCTCTGAGTATGCACTGCACGACCCTGCTGGCCCATCTCAGTTACTTGACTCAATATTTATTAGTGTCCGAAGACACCAAAAGGTTATTCTGTTTTTGATATAGGTGATAGCTTCTTCACCTCCAAAGACATGGCTGGTATTGTGCTCAGGATGGCATACTGACAAGTCAAGAAGCATGACACTAACCCTGGTGTGTGAGAGGAATTGTCTAATACCAAGAACAATAACATCAGTTTATACACCCTATAGACACAGTCCAGCTTCTGACTGGCGGTGTTTGTGGGCATGGCCTGACAGTCAGCAGCAGTTCTCCTCCCTTCAAAAAGGAGCCCTGGACTCTTGTTCAGCAATGATGAACTAGAGATCCCAGACATCATGAGAAAGGAGGGAGGACTAAACCAGAGGAATTCAGGTAGTCACCCAAGCAGTAAGATAAAGCAAACAGGAGTCCTTTGTGAATCTCTAACTGTAGCAACTCTTTTCTTGTGTGCTTAGTGAACATCAAATATGACGGTCTCGGTTTGAAGCGACCTCTATTTAAAGATACATGTATTAACTTGGATTAATGAGTGGCAAACCTACTGGGAATTACAGAATTTGTAAATAACATGACAGCAAAAGAAACAAATAGGTTTGGGGTTTTTTTTCATAGAATCTTAAAAGTTAAAGAAAGATAATACCTGTGCGCAGTACTCTTTCTCGCTAACAATGAAGATGGGATTGTTCCTTACCAAGGCACTGGACGGTTATAGTAACAGACTGGTTTATGCTGGGCTTCCAGTACATCCTGACAGAGGCTACCTAATAATACCGCATGTTCACGAGGGCAGGAATCTTTCGATTATTAGCCCAACTTCTAGTTCTGATTACCACCATCTCTCGCTATTTACATGTGTGTAACATACAAAAGTACATACTGTACTTTTCACAAGTTTTTATTTGTAACGATTGCCTAAGCAAACCATACATGTTTAGCTCTACAAACCTTGCCTGAAAATCTCCAGCACCTTTGCCTTCATTTCATTGCTTCTCAGGTTAGCTCTAATGATTTCTACTGTTTGAAAGCATACAGTAAGATTCTACAACACGTTTCTGACTGTGGGAGTCCTAGTGAGATAAAATCTCTGTACTGCCTCTCTTTTTACACTGGCTTCTGCAGATTGAGAGAGATTTCTCTCAGTATATTTCTTTATGTGTGCCATGCAAACGTGGAGGCTACAGTCCAGCTGAGGCCTTGCCAGAAGGGAAGGATCGCTTTATGTGCCTGACATAGTTCTGGTTTTATATATCCCACCGTGAGGTTTGCTTTTTTACAGCGTCATGACACTTTTAATTTGTGTTCGGTTTGTGACCTGCTAAAAGCTCCAGATCCTTATCTGTGGTACTGCTGCTTGTCTCATTTACCCCCCTTGCACAGCACTGCAGTTCATTTCTTCAGTCAATGGGCAGAGACTTACACTTACCCTCACTGAACAGCAGCCTATTTATTTCAGTCCATTTATCTCTATTCATTGAGATCCTTTTGAATGCTGGCCCTGTCATCTAAAATACTTGCAATCCTTCCCATCTTACACTCATAGGAAAATACAGCAGGCATTCTCCCTTGTTTGTCAACCAAGTCTTTATTCAATACTAGCCAACACAACACTGATACCTGTACAACCCCACTTGATATGTGTGGCCAAGCTGATGGTGAGCCAGGGATCGCTGTTCTCAAGACCTGTGCCCTGGCTTTCAGCGGTTTCCCCTGGATGGCATTACACTAGTCTGCCTGTGAGCATGTCATGGAAGGCAGTGCAAAAAGACACACTAAAGTCAAGATACATCTCATCTCCCGTTTCTCCTTTTACCACAAAACCACTTATACTGTCATTGAACGAAATTAGACTGGTTTGACATGGTCTGTTCTTGACAAATCCATGTTGGCAGTTACTTACCACTTTGTGAACTTTTAGCACTTTCCTAGAGCATGTACATTAGGAAAATGCAAATCGTGCAATTTGGGTGTATCTCAGTGGCAGTGAGTCAAGGGAGGATTTTCCAGCATCCTTCTGTTTTCCTGCATTTATCTTCTCTATCAATATCATCACTCAAAAAGGTCCTTTACTGCATCCCTCCTCCCCTTTTGAAGAGGGCCAGACAAAGTGGTGCGGCTGAAAATTGTTGCGTGACTCCTTGCTTCTCTTACCTGAATGTTCTCTTAGCCCCTGCCACATGAGGAGCACTTGTACCACTAAGGGCATCGCTGCTCTGTGTGGAGAGATCTTTGTGTGTCACTGTTTCAGAAAAATTGCAGCCCACGCTCTGATCCTTTACAACTTTAATAGGTTGACTGACAATTTGATTTCACTTCATGTAGGTTGGGATTGAACCAGCTGTACAAACTCTTTCTGATGGCCTGGGGATACAGATGGGAATGAGGGAACATGAGGAGAAAGGACAGGGTAATAAAGTGTTTAGGCACAAGAATCTGACAGCAAAACACGTGGGTAATGTGCGTCATTAACAGAGCTGTCAGAAATGCCTATGGAGGGCATGTGAGAAGATAAAAATGGCCAGATCTGTATGTGAAGTACAGAAGTGCAGTGAGAACACACAGCCATAACTCACACTCATATACGTCATGTTCATTTCTTTGACTATTCAAAAGAATTTGCACCCAAATATCTGGCCTTTATCTTTCTGAAGAGGAGAGAAACAATTCCATCTGAACCCTTGTGGTCTTGTGTTTTAACTGTAATTGCAGACAAACCAAAATGGGTCTGAAGATACTTGATCTGCCTTCTTCATTAAATAGAGTTCTGATACCAACAGCATAAATTCCAGCAGCAGATTATATTTATGCTGCAGCTACTCAGTGAAAGGCCATGGGCACAGCTTGCAGGGTTGTGAGCTTCTCAGGCACACCTCGTGTCTTCTTCCAACTGAGCACAGCACCGGAGCCACGGTGGGTAGCAGCACACCAAGAATAAAACAGCATTGTCTCCTCCCTGCTGTCATTCCCCTTTCTAAAACTTACTCTTGAAAGAGGTCGTTTAAATGTGATCATAATCCCTTAAATGAACATTGTGTCTCTTTTTTTGTCATACTACAGTGCCTTCAACTTCTTCCCATCATTAAGCCATTTGTGTGAAATACTGAACTGATTAATGTGGCATTTTCCACTAAACTGTTTCGGGAAATGCTGCACCTTACCAGTGGGATGCTTTTGAATAATGTAATCTCCTTAGTATAATTAAAACTAAGTTCTGAAGTTAGTACCTTTTTTCCCTGGAGACACTCATCAAAATGTCAAGTGTTCCTTCTAGTGGAACTGCAATCCCATAGTACGAACAAATATATTTATCCACCGTTCCTTGCAAGCAGGAGACCTTTGCCTCTGTTCTTTGTCACTTCATTTTTTAACATGAGTAAATAGTGCATGAAATAATAAACAGTCTCTATGCACAGAATGACAGAGTATTTAAAAAACCTTGAAGAAAAGAAATGAGGTACCATAGGTAACAATAGTAAGAAGTCATTGTTTCCTTTTACTAAAAATTCCTTTCAAGTGTGACTCTTAAAATGAAGTTTAAATGCTTATTTACAAATCGAACAAATGATACAAACCAAAACATTTGCTTCCTCTAGACTTTTCAGGGCACTCTTTTGCCTTAGTGAAAAACAGGGCTGGGGTGCCACCACCTGGAGAGCTGCAGCAATATTGTTCACTGATTTCAAGCTTCTGAGCGTTGCTGGGACTCCACAGCTTTACAGCTGACTCTTGGGTAAGACTCCAGTAACAAGGGTGGAAAATCAGTTCAAATTATGTTTGAGAAACTCCACACATCAGAAGATGCATTTTAAAAACTGATCACATATATTGTTACCGGCACCCCAAAAAATTCTGACCATGTGCGTCATATGCATAGCAGCTCGATGTATTCACTTCCTCTCCTCTCTCACATCACTGAGATGCTCTGGAAGTGAGGACTGGCCTGTTGCTGTAACCCACAGCTCTGAGTCACTTGACTATAATAGCCTGTACTGAAATGAGAAAGTACCAGGTACAATGTAAGTTCACAGCCCCACTACTTTGCACAGTCTTCGAGATTTTACAGAATCTATTTGAGATTGTTTGTACTTTTTTTATTTGCTTTTCTTAATTTAAAGGAAAACTCAGCTAGAAGTTACAGTATGCATTTAGGAAGCTGAATAAATTCCAGCTAAAAACCACGTTGTGTATGTAGCATTGGCTTCTCTCTAGCATATTATTATTATTTATAATTGCTCTTCTTATTAGAGTTGGATGTAGAGTACAGTAACACTGTTAGCTAGAGACAAAGACAGGACAGTTAAATATGTGTTGTTAATTAGCTTCCTCCTCCTAAACTGTCATATATGTCACTGAAGTTATTATAGGAAACAGTGTAAGCTTGAGCAATAAGCACAATAAGATCAAAGCTAAATATTCACCTATCTAACTTAGGCCATCTGGAAGGTAGGGCATATAGTCTAAGCTAGTCATGTAAGATCCCTCCATGATCACCAGGCACAGAGAGACACTGCTGGGATCCTTCCCCTTGCAACAGTTTTCTAAACCTGGTGCAACATACTACCTTCTGGAAAAGCCCATGTGTCCCCATCAACCCTAGAGACAGCCTGATCTTCCAGCTCACAGTAGATACCTCAACTCATAGGTGGCCAAATGCCTGGAAGTTGTACCTCACTCTGTTTCTAACATCCTAAAAGGACTCATATAAGCCTAGTGAAAGTAATGTCTGTCTTGTACGTTGTTTAACAGAAACTAAATTAATGAGAGCTATCAGATGTATCTTCAGAGGAAAACAGTTCTCCAACCAAATCCATAAACATGTTGCCTTTATCCCTATTTACATACACATGTATTAGCCACAACTACTCTGCACTTCCTAAAACTAATCTTCCTGTTTATCAATTCACTTGCAACGCTCCTGTTATAAGATCACCAGATACTGGGGAATGAATGTCTGACAACACTGATTAACTTAAAGCATAAAGTATCTTCATTAGTGTCTTGTAAGGACACTTGACGTTTAAACAGTACCATTTCCTAGTTTACAAACATTTCAAACCTAGCACATCAATGCCATACAAGGTTAATTGCTCTTACTAATCCACTAATCCACTAATGGAAACCTATTGATAGAAAACCACCATAAACTTATTTGTTTCATTTACTGGACCATTAAACCAAGTGTGCATAGTCTTCAATCTGTTAAGAAAATTTTAAGCTGAGGCTCCTTAAACCCTAAATGCTCTTAGTTTGTATATGTCCATAATCTATTGACATTAAAAGCCACAGCATTCAGCATTTGCTTATGCACAGGCAGACAGACATACAGCAATGCAGCCACCCAGTCATCCCAAGGCTGCCTTTGGGAGACTGTGTCACCAACACACATGAGCTTTCTGTATTCCGGGAAAGCCAAAATTGTCAAGGATCAGTTTGCTGGGGCTTTTTTACCCCTTCTCTAGCAAGAAAATAAACTTCCATGTTTTTAATTGTTTAGATAATCTTGAGGGTGTCAGTCACCATATTGTGAACCATTGGACTTTAGTAAGGCCTTCAACACAGCCTCCCACAGCATTCTGCTAGAGAAGCTGGCAGCCCATGGCTTAGACAGGTGTACTCTTCGCTGGATTAAAAACTGGCTGGGTGGCCGAGCCCAGAGAATTGTGGTGAATGGCATTAAATCCAGCTGGCGGCAGGTCTCAAGCGGTGTTCCTCAGGGCTCAGTTTTGGGGCCAGCCTTGCTTAATATCTTTATTGGTGATCTGGACGAGGGGATCAAGTGCACCCTCAGTAAGTTTGCAGATGACACCAAATTAAGAGGCAGTGTTGATCTGCTTGAGGGTAGGAAGACTCTGCAGAGAGACCTGGACAGGCTGGATCGATGGGCTGAAGCCAACTGCATGAGGTTTAACAGGGCCAAGTGCTGGGTCCTGCACTTCAGTCACAACAACCCCAGGCAATGCTACAGGCTTGGGCAGGAGTGGCTGGAAAGCTGCCAGGCAGAAAAGGATCTGGGGGTCTTGGTGGACAGCCGGCTGAACATGAGCCAGCAGTGTGCCCAGGTAGCCAAGAAGGCCAACGGCATCTTGGCCTGTATCAAGAATGGTGTGGCCAACAGGAGTAGGGAAGTGATCGTGCCCCTGTACTCAGCACTGGTGAGGCCGCAGCTTGAGTACTGTGTTCAGTTTTGGGCACCACAGTATAGGAGGGACACTGAGGTGCTGGAGCGTGTCCAGAGAAGGGCAACGAAGCTGGTGAGGGGTCTGGAGAACATGTCTTATGAGGAGCGGCTGGAGGAATTAGGATAGTTTAGTCTGGAGAAGAGAAGGCTGAGGGGAGACCTTATTGCTCTCTACAACTACCTGAAAGGAGGTTGAAGGGAGATGAGAGCTGGTCTGTTCTCCCAAGTAACAAGCGACAGGACAAGAGGAAATGGGTTCAAGTTGCGCCAGGGGAGGTTTAGGCTGAACATTAGGAAAAAAAATTTTTCTCTGCAAGAGTTATCAAACATTGGAACAGGCTGCTGAGGGAGGTGGTTGAGTCACCATCCCTAGATGTGTTTAAAAGTCATGTAGATGTGGTGCTTAGAGACATGGTTTAGTGGCAGACCTGGTTGAGTAGGGTCAATGGTTGACTAGATGATCTTAAAGGCCCTTTCCAACCTAAATGATTCTATGATTCTATTATTTTAGTGTCCAAGGGCCTATACATGGGACAGTTCTGTGGGGTGAGTTACATGGTTACGTCCAAATTCAGAAGTACTACGAAACGTCTGATGACACAAAACTGGGAGGGGTGGCTGACACCCTGCAAGGCTGTACTGCCATTCAGCATGACATGGACAGGCTAGAGAGCTGGGCAGAGAGGAACCTCATGAAGTTCAACAAGGGCAAGTGTAAGGCACTGCACTTGGGAAGGAATAACCCCATGCACCAGTACAGGTTAGGGGCTGACCTGCTGGAAAGCAGCTCTGTGGAAAGGGACCTGGAAGTCCTGGTGGACAACAGGATGAGCATGAGCCAGCAATGTGCCCTTGTGGCCAAGAAGGCCAATGGCATCCTGGGGTGCATCAAGAGGAGGGTGGCAAGCAGGTTGCGGGATGTTATCCTCCCCCTCTACTCTGCCCTGGTGAGGCCACATCTGGAGTCCTGTGTCCAGTTCTGGGCTCCCTCATTCAAGAAGGACAGGGAACTGCTGGAGAGGGTACAGCAGAGGGCTACAAAGATGATTAGGGGACTGGAACATCTTTCTCATGAGGAAAGGCTGAGGGACTTGGGTCTTTTTAGTCTGGAGAAGAGAAGACTCAGAGGGGATCTTATCAATGCTTACAAACACTTAAAGGGAGGGTGCTGGGAGGATGGCACCAGTCTTTTTTCAGTAGTCCCCAGTGATAGGACAAGAGGTAATGGGCACAAACTTGACCATAGGAACTTCCATCTGAACATGAGGAGGAACTTCTTTCCTTTGAGGGTGGCAGAGCACTGGAAGAGGCTGCGCAGAGAGGTGGTGGAGTCTCTGGCTCTGGAGACATTCCAAATCCACCTGGATGCCATCCTATGCAACCTGCTCTGGGTGAACCTGCTCTGGCAGGGGGGTTGGACTAGATGATCTCCAGAGGTCCTTTCCAACCCCTGTGATTCTGTCTGCTAAAGTGGAATATGGTCATCTGCACTGTTGCTGTGTGCGCTTCTGGCCTGGACCAGCTTGCACCCTCCTAAAGGTCTCCCGGGCAGGTTTGGGAGTCCCTGCAGCCACCCCACTGAGCCCCTCAACTGCTTCTGCCCACCCACACCTGAGCTAGCCCAGGTACCCAGCCCTGGCTTGGACATTGCTGCTCCACACCTCTTCCCATCTGTCAAGACCAGCCAAGACAACCTGCAGCCCTGGGCAGATCATGAGAGAACAGCCAAAGTGGGGTAGTCCACTGAAATACAGACAAATGCAGAAGGAGGGGCTCTTAATAGTGATTCCTTTCATCACGCAGCTTCAACAGATGAGTAATTTAATCATTTGATAACATTTTCTTTAGCTGTAAAGTGAGGATTACAGTATGTCATACTTACACAGATGGTGAGGACAGCCAAGATGATCAAATAGTGAACAGTTGTAAAGGTATGGTATGGAAATGATGAATCTGAATTCTGGGATAGGGAACTAGTTAGCAAGTGAGACATTGTCATCTTTTTGTCTTTCAGCAGTTCAGCAATAGTTGCCGGGAACACTAATCTATAGCAGGAAGGTTCAAAATCCCCTGTCCCTCTTTAATTTAAAATTAGTCTTAAGTTTAGAAAAACCCAGAATAATGACATCACTGTCACTCCAAATTCATAAGGATGTCACTGAATATGGTGATTGAACTGTGATAGAAAATAGCTATTTGCAGTAGGTAGGAATGAAAATATTTATCACCGCTAATGGTTACACCCCTTTCTCCAGCAGAAGAAACCTGCTTGTTTAACATATGTCTCCCATACTAATGTGAATGAATCTCATCCTTGGGTCTGTGGTGGAGATTGTAACAGCTGATCCCACCTATTGCTTTACAGGACTGTATGCAAGCTGTTAGACTTCTCAGTAGGTCACACGTACAGGCTCACAGTATGTGAAAATATTGCTCAAATTGCAAAACATAATACCAAAAGATCTAGAGAGAGGAAAAACATACCAAAATAAACTAATCATATTTAATTTAATAAATAGTGTATAAAGTACTCTTGGATGCTCTTAGAGGTAGAATAAGGAATAATATAGAAATAGAAAGAGTTATAATGTAAAAGTGTAGAAGGTAAAAATTATTGCTGCAGGTGCTGTGGCCAACATACCTTTAGTTTTCATGTTGTAATCAACAAGTATGATATGATAATGTTCCTCAGAAAGGACTCAGAGGAAGAGCTAGTCTTGACCTTTTCATTTTGAGGGACAGAAAAAAAGAATTATGAATATTTTTATTAAGAGAACTGAAATATATTTCCTCTAGAATTAGGTGAATGCCTATTCAGCATTATGCAAAATTAATTTTTTGCATTTAAAATGATGCTTAGCTTTCACCTGTTGGTTTTGGTTTTTTTTCTTACTGGTGTTATTAATTTTTAAGATTTTAATCTCCTGAGGCTAATTAATGGCCAATTTGCACAGCCTGCTGCAATGAGCCCTGCCAGGGAGCAGCAGGAGTGATGGCAACACTCTTGCAGCTGGGAAAGAGGAACATCACGATGGACATAATCCCACACATGGCTGGACCAGGGAGCTGGATTATCACAAAATCTGTACTGGCCAGTAAGAGAGTCACTTTTTATAGATCTTTCTTCACCACTTTGGCACTCAGCAGCTGATGTATGGTTTGGAGAATGAGTATTTATATCTCATCCAGTTTTGAAACCTCTCTAATGCAGCAATAGATGCTCCCATCTAAGGGAATACTGAATACTTCTTAAGTATCATATTACTGTCTTCACTGCAGTGGATGTCTGTGTTAAACTAGGGTCTTTTAAGCTGGGTAGCGGGAAGCAGAGACTTTTACTTCTTAATGTTCACATATGTAACACAAAATGGCATTGTACTTTTTCAGCATTTCTTCCTCCTTGTTTCCTATCCTGACTGATTTGAAAAGATGGTTCCTTTCACATCACAGCAATGTCTGCCATGTTGCTTCCTCCACCCCAAAACATCCCCCTTGTCTTAGAGCTGAGCACATGGATGAAGAGTTCAGTATCCCCTGTCCAGAGGACCTTAACTCAGACTGGTCGAATGCCCCTCCCTGTCATGGCACCCGCAGGTTGCTCGGTCTGCCCAGACCTCCTCACGCTCTCCTCCACACCCTTGGCTGCTCTCACTCACTCTGAGTCACCCACACAATTAGACTTTCACCTGTGCTTAATCATTGCTCAAAGTCCTTTAATCCGAAGTGGCTGCCCTTTGCACTGCCAGGCACAGATTTACCCGGGCACAGCCAACGCCAGGCAGCTGGGCTCCTGCACTAGGCACAGGCAGAGCTGCTTGCCTGTCTCTGTTTAAGTCAGCATTTCCCTTTATGTGCTGCCTTGCCCTCCCCAGGAAAGCCTGCAGTCTTTCCGTGACATTAGGTTCTGCCTAAGGCTGGTGGTACAGCTTTCTTTTTTTCCACAAAACTTTCTCTTGTGAAGTCCCATATGGTCTAAGTCAGTGCTCAGATACTGTCTGGATGAACGCCATGAAAAAAATCCCCAAATCAGCATTGAATTTGACCCATTATTTTTTATACATGACCTGTTGGGGACTCCAAGCTTAAGTCTATTCCTTCACTAAAGTGAACGTCTGCAGCATGTAAAGGTGCTGGTTTATTACAGCACTGCTCATGATTGTTTAGACTATCGACATTTTAAAATATTTTTTAATTTATTTTAGGAAAAATAACTCTGAATTTGAGAAATGAACCTCTGAAAATGAAATTAATTTTGCATGAATGTATTCACATAACAAATGTCTTTTGCTTTAATGAAATTAGTTTAATAAGAACATGTACAATTAGGTCATACATCGAGAAAGAAAGCTGAATTCCTTAATTGGCCTCTAGAAGTCAACAAATTGTTAAGTATGATCCTGAAATACTTAAGTTCCCCCTGTGTTGCTTTTTTGAGATACAGCTAAAGAAATGCTTTCAACTGTCTATAAATCTACCCTTCCAAGTGTTGAATTTAGCTGTGGGAAACGGCTTTTCCTAAAAGGAATATGGAAGAGTTTTTGAAAGCTGAAATGAGTACCTCTCTCAGCTCCCAGTATAGAATATCACAAGCAAGCACATGTTTGCTTGAGTGCTTAACGACAGCCATCTCATTCCAAATATAAAGCCAAAGCGAGAGAGGTCTGACACCTGCTTTGACACCAGGTTCTGTATGAAGCAACTCAAATGGCTCTGAAACACACCCATTTCCACTCACAGGAGTTTTCACTGGTTTGCCGCGGCTGTGCACCAACATAATCAAAAATAGATCTTAGCCCCATAAAGTCTATTTTGATTGCAAGTACCATCCTGTAAGAGAAAATGACTTGAAGTGCCTTTTGAACCAAATCTTTTGCTCTACTTATGAAAAGATTGTCAGATCTTGAGTTTAATTGGCATCATTCCATCTCTCTATGGCCCTGTAACTCAGTGGGTTAGAATATATTAACTGGGGAAAATAATGACCAAACAGGCTTATTCAACTAGTTCCCAGAAAAATTATTTAAAGAAACACAAAAGAAAAACTGCTTAACATACGAAGTTTGGACTTGCAGGATTGGTTTGAATCAGAAAGTAACACAGGATTACAGAAATCAAAAAGGTTTGTCTTGGTATATTTTCTTTTTAACCATAAACAGGGGTTACACTAGTAAAGACTAATAATTTTCAGAAGAAAATACTATTAATAGGGTTAAAACCAAGACATACAGGTGAACTATGACATACAGGCTATTTTTAGCCAGGGCCAGATAATACCATCTTCCTTCCCACAAAGAGAAGCCTACACGGTGGGCGACAGTACAAACTTGGTACCAGTCCAGTCGTGTCCTCCTGCTCGCCTGATGCCAGCCCTCACTCAGTACCCACCCAGCCCCCGCAGCGTGGGTGTGGACCATGCCTGCAAGTTCTCGCATGCACACATAGAGCTACAGACTGACTGCCTGCCAGCATCCCTAGTACTGTATGCATCATGGCAACCCATCACACACTGTACTACTCCCCTGAGCCTGCTGAGACATCCTGTCACCAGGACAGAGCACTCAGGACCTCATCTTGAAACCATCACTGCAGATGTCAGGGCTTCTGTGAGGGAAGATCATGCTTGGGACTAGCTGTATTTCCACTGTCCAGCAGCAAAGTGCATGATTTCTGAGCCTACATGGCACAGGCGTCATTCCTCTGGATGGTTCAAGCCCCCACCCACTTCCCTCTCCCACAGCCTGTCCTTTTCCCTCACCTGGTTTAAGAAGTTGTGTGATCTCACAAATCTACAAGCAGTTTCTCTTCTTCTCCATATCTCATGCCACCTATGCAGCTCTCCTACTGTACATCCTGCCTCTGGGGTCCTTCTTCTGTAGGATGGCAAGACTGATGGTAGGGGAAATGGTAACACTAAGGCCCCAATAAGGTCTTGAGGGGCAAGAGGTAACAGATGATTCTGACAGGACAAATTTGTTAATTCCTTCAGGAAGATTACAAAACTGACCATTTTGGGCCCACACCAAGAGACAAGCAATAAAGAAACCTTGAGGCAATGTGCATATCACAAGCCATCACAGCAAAGTAACAGCAACAAGATAAGGCCAGAAGAGGCCAATACCATCCCCTTAGGAATCTAGGAAATAACTGTGTTTCTAGGTCAATAAACCCCACCACCTTTCCCTGAGGAGTCCAGGATATAAAATGAAATGTTTTCAGAGCTAGGAGAGGCAGCATATTGTCTACTACAGCAGAACAAGTCAATAACATGAAGCTATGCGAGTAGTGTCAATTGGCCTTTGATAGGTCAGATAAAATCAAACAGAGGCTCCTCACCTTTACCAGAGTATCAAACAAATCAAATAGAGGGCTCTTCACCCTTGTTTAAATCCAAAGGCATCAAACAGAACAGGTTTTGAGCCTTTTTCAGTGCACAGATCCCTCCACAAGTTTCCCATAGCTCTGTATACCAATGTAAGATGCCTGGCAATAGCACTGCTTCTCTTAGTTACCTGTCAAAGACATACACAAGTTACCCAGGGACCATGGACCTTCATCATTGACAGGTATCACCCCTATCCAAGTCCAGAGAAATCAGAGGAGTCTCTAGTCCCAGATTCTTCTCCACCTTTTTCTAACAGATGTAGCTGGCACAAAATTTCCCTTTTCCAGGGTCCTAGGCAGGGTTGGAGCAAGGCTCAGCGGGCTGATGTGATGTTGGGCAAGGCTCATTCTCCTTGGTGGTGTGCTGTTGGCCAGTTCCATCTGCCCTGGATGCCAGAGATGCCCACACCCCATCAGAAAAAAAGCCTGTGTCCAGTGAGGGCTGATTCAGTTCTTCATCTTAAAGTGAATATCCTCGTGCTTTTTTAGTGTCCTCTTGCCTTGGTCAGCCATTGCTGCTAGCCACAAGCCCCAAGTTTCTTCCCCATGGTACCTGATCAAGTGGCTAGCCCCCAAGTGTGCTTCTGCACAAAACTCCTCAAGAGGCAAACTAACATGCTGGCCTTCCATCACTGAAGGGGCTCCCTCATACACCAGGCAGGGCGACAGAATTTCCCTCCTGTGAGAAGACTGCCCTGGACAACAGTAAGGTTTGGAGCCCTGAAGAGTGGCCAGTATAGGGGCATATGGGAGTGAGGAGGAGGCTAGAAAGCCACCCCCCTGCTACATCCAGGTTTCCTCACTGTGGGAGTCAGTTGGCTCACACTGGGTGAGCTAAAATTGCCCACATGTAAAACAGTCAGTGATTATGGACTAAGGCATGAGTTTGATGGAGATGTTGACTAAAACTGACCTCCTCCAAGCGCAGCTCTGCATGCCAGACACAGCAACAGGAGCACTCCCCAGGAACCAAGAGGGCTATTTCACAGTTGAGTGTTGAAACAGGTCTTGTCACGGCCTCTGAGTGCCCAGTCATGGATCCCTGGGTCAGGCATAGAAAAGCATGCAGTATTTATTCTCCTGTTAAGAAGTAAATAAATTGTTTCATTTCTCTTAAGGAGATCTGAGACTGTAAATGGGGTATTACTGCTAAACTGTAGGTGTGACAGAGAAGAAAGGAGTGACCTTCTTGTTCATTCTCAGAAGACACACATCACTGCAGGAACGACAGGTTCTCCAAGCAGGAGCAATTCATAAACAGTAGAGTTGCTTTTCAGTATCCATCAGTGAGCTACCTTCTTTCCCACTCAATTGTACTATTCACTGTAATTCACAGATGATTTTTTTTCTCAGAAGCATTAGAGAGTGGATTTAAAGCACCATGGCTTCTCTTCAAAGCAAAGTAATACATTCAGATGGTGTGATACATGTTATTAAAATGTTTAAATGAAAATAGAATGGTACATTTTATTTTAAAGCGTATCACTTGAAGAAATCTTATTCTAGAAGGTGATTTCATTTGACTTTTTGTCCCATACAGAACGAACATATATTAGAAATGTCTGCAGTTCCCACAAAATACGGACATTCCAAGGTCAGGCACCCTGGTCTCAGAGCTGCTGTGGTCTCTGCTCACCATGAGATGGAAGCAGAGAGGCCCTGACACAGCATCAGTCTGAGAGGCTTGTGTACTGAATGTTTAAACACAAACAATACTTTTTCTAAATCCCTTTCTAATCTCTCTCTGATGAATATTAGCAATAAAAATTCTAGCTAGCCCTATCCAGACTTACAGGTATTTTCTTCATGCTGAGCAAAGAACATGCCCTAGGAGTAAGCCGGCTCCTCTGTACTTTATTTAAGCCATTTCCCTTTAAACTCGTTCGGTTGAAAAGTGCAAAGTAATAAGTGTAATATTAAGTTTCACTCAAATAAAATCATTTAGTTGTAATCACCAGCTCTTTTGAATTAATACTTTTTCAGTGTTTTTCTGCTGGAAAGATCTTTCCTTGTTTATTTACAATCTTTGCTTAAATCAAAAGGCAAATTAATCCAGGATTCTTAGTCAGCAGCAGTCATCAATACAGGTCCCACCAAAACACCTTAAAAAGCAATGGAGAAGAGTAACGGGGATGATAGTTGTATTAATAGATCAGTCAAATTATTAATGTTTCCTTGTGAGAAAGAGTACAAACCTTGTAATAGAGTCAGTTATTTCTTGGAAGTAGGATTGTCCAAAAACCATTAGCCTGAATATATCACCGAAACCAGAAACTGCCGAGGGTCTCTTTCACAAGCTAATTTTACAGAAGTGACTGTGAGTTTGAACTAACAAAGCTACCTATAGCTGGACCCAAGAAGAGCAGAAAGCCTTAGGTTCTAGATTTCACTGGTTTTAAATCCTTCAGATCAGTGATTTCCAATCTCTCTCAAGCTATGGAGTGCTGCCAACACTCAAAATTTCTCAGGGAGCTCCAAGATATTGACAGGAGCCTTCTGAACTTGAAAACCGAACTTCAGTTGTAGACCATTTTCTATGGCCTTCTGCCTGTCACCCTGTAGCCACCACTCAGAGCTCTTGGTATCCATTATAAAAATGGCAGAGAGGAGAGAACTGTTGGTTTTCTGTCAAGCTAGCCAAGGTGACATCTGTCTCTATAAGGGTTCACAAATGAACAAAGCATAAAGCTAAACAATAAAAAGACATTCTCACACATGTGTGAAAGGATGATGTATGCTAGCTGAGACTGAAGTCCTGATAAGCTGAGGTAACATTTTCTGGAGAACTTCTTGCTCTTGTCAATCCACACTCATCTGGGACTCATCTCAGTTCACCTGTTTAAAGAAATAAGTTTAATTACAAAAAAGGATACGGGTCTGTATTTGCCCCAGTGAGCGCACAAGGAAAATGATGGGCACTTTTAAAAGAAATGAAGAGGAAATGGCTTGCAGCGTTTTCCTGCTAGTCACACATCTGTTTTTTACCAGTCCCATGATGTTTCAAGGTGTTTGGCTGAGTTGTTTGCTTGGCCATATGGATGCCTAACACATGTCAAGTGACCTGATTACACTTTTTTAAGGAATCCTGCCTGCAGAGCCACTGCCACAGGTCCTCATGCCCTGCTGCTGCTGCTGCTGCTGCTGCTGCGTGGGATTACAGGCAGCTCTTTATTATCTGTGACTCATGTCATGATGGGCTAATTGTACAAACACAGCCAGTGTGTTGTGCAGCACGTGTGGATCCAGCTCAACACTCCTTTGTTCTGTGCTCGCTGCCAGGACTGTTGTCCCATCTCTTGGGTGGTCAGTGTTGCATACAAACACCTTGCTTTTTGCCACAAACTCTGCAGCTGAATTGCTAAATATGAGTGCTGAAATCCCAGTTCCCTACAAGTCAATGGGGGTTTTGTTACTGATTTCAATGGGGTCAGGTGCTTGGGCACTGCTGGAGGCAATAGTAGATTTGTAAATGTTGCTGTTTGTCAGCTCTCATTTTCTGGAAGTATTAGTCTCTGTTCTCGTGTAACTGCTACTATCACCTTAAGCTATTCTCTATTTCATATTCTCACATTTCTCTATTTCAGAGACCTGCAGGTTGGTCACTGAGACTTCAGAGCATTTGAGAGAACAGGAATGGATTTTTACCAGCAGCAGAGCACCTGAGGTGCTTGGAAGGGGAAACGTGGCTGGAGGGAACAGTAACTGACTTGATTTATTAATGGGTAATATGCTTTGTCCACTGCCTGGTGGCCTTTAACAGAGTCCCTGGAGTCACAGACAGTCCTTGGAGTAAGTTAATTTTTAAAAAGGCACCATTTATTTTCAGTAAAGCTACAAAAATTTGCTGTAGGACCCCTGGGTCCCTTTTTCCCAGTGACAGTAGTGATGCTGTCCAATAAAAGTGGGCAAGTAGAGCACTTCAAAGAAATTTTAGGTCCTTTTTTAACAAATTATTATATGCTCATATTAAAGCTGAGTCTTGTAACTTTCAAATCAAACATAAGCTTTATATATATAAAGCTTCGGTATCCTGCTGTGAATATTGGTCCATCCTTGTCTCCAGGGAGATGCCCGATGCCCGGGCAGAGGGCTGCCTCGCTGCACCCCATCCTGCTCAGCTCCTTGGCTGGTGAGGTCCTGCCCTGCTGTCCTGGGAAGTCCCTGTGGTCCTGGCACCCAGGGAGCTGCCAGACCCTACAGTGCCCTGCCATGTTCAGGGTACGAGAAACAAAACCCTCCCAAAAAGCAGCTGTCCATCATTGACCTGTCTCCAGCATCTCCACACCAGCTTTCTAGCAGCTGAGGTATGACAAGGCCCACATGCAGCTCAGTGAGGCCAAACAAAGAACACTGAAAGGAGAGGAGGACCCACTGCTCTGGGAAGGCCAACATACAACACAAAACATCACGTTCCCAGCACTGCCGCTCACTACTGAGGGGCAACTAGATCCTCAAGAGATCAAAGCAGGAAACAGGTACAGGGAAAATGTCACTCAAGACACAGCAAAAAGGGTTGGAGACGCTTCCTATCTGAGGCAGGACGTGGCATACTCCCTCCCATCAGTGGCATCCAAACCCACCCATGCATGGCTACCTCATTACCTGTCCAGGGACAACAGTAGGATCCCAGCCACATGTGTAAAGAGAAATGGCTAAGGGCAGCCTTCCCAAATTGGCAGAGCCATCCAGAGAAGTTCCACAGAGCTGGCGGATGGGGGGAAAGACCTTTGGCTCTAGCCTTGCTCCAGGCAGGAGCCACACTGTCCTTTACACGCACTTTTCCATCCCCTTCTCAAGGAAGACTTCACAGCACCCAGAGATAGCCCATGTTGGTGTTTCAGTGCCATGACTGGTGATCTGCAATGAGTTATCTAGTGCCAGGTGCTATTTACAGACGAATTAAGAAAATTATGGGTTAATTAAACCACCTTACTCATGTCTTCTCTTTCTCCTTCCATAACTTGGATAATAAGCAAACAGAAACGAATTGCTCTTGGTCTTTTAATATCGCTTGTCTTGAGCAGAGCCTTTTGCAAAGGATTCAAAAGGACAGCTGCACATCTTTCAGACATAGGACTATAACAATATTGTCCAATTTAGCTTCACAGGGTTTCAACCTTCTTTTAAATGGTGGTAGCACTCTGACAAAGCTTCTGTGAATGCTATAAAATATGGATTTGTTAGACAGGGAAATAAAATATTTAGCATTCCTTTCTCTTTACTAACAAATCACAGCAAGAAGGAAAAAGCAAGCATTTTGCAGACATATTCTCAAAACTCAGACAGAAATAAACATCCATGAGAAAATCTCAGAAAATTTCAAAAAGATTCCACTTGGGGCATTAAAAATTCTGACAACCTACTGGGAGTTTCAGGGCACATTTTGGTTACATGCTTCTGAAGAATACCTGTTGTTTAAGTTTTTACCAAAGGACTAGACCCTTCTCAAAAGAATGGATGATTTCTGGTGTTACACAGCACACCAGAAAGGCCGGAGTTTGACATCAATACAGAGGAGTACAAGGAGGTTGATTCCAGTCGCTGGCTCCTCAACTCTTGAATCTTACAGTATGACAATTTACCACACGCAAAACAACACAGGACCTCACTATGTCTTCTCACAGAGTCAGCCCTGGGGAGTGAGTGACGTCTGGGACCAGTCTTCTCACTCAGCTGCTGATGCCAGTTCAAGGAAGGTGCATGTGATCCATCCTACAGCTGCTGAGCTCTGCTGGTGACCAGTAGTGATCAAGTACAGCCCTGCTCTTGTGTCTTTCCTCATTAAGAAGTACACAGGAGTGCTAGCAGACAATGCTGTCCTGCTGTTTCATGCAGCTGTTCTGGACCCTCTCAAGAAGACGTAAACCAACAGGCAGGGATTTCATCCCTGGATGCCCTGACCCCAAACCTGCTTCAGTTAGGGAGGAGACTTCAACTGACTACAGTGAGTGCTGAATCACAGGCAGGTGTGCTCAGGCACTAGGACTTCACCTCGTCTAGCTGAGGCTGAATCTGGGAAAGGTAAGCTGGATGTCAGCCTTTCTTAATGAGTGATTCTCTCCCAGCTGACATAAGAACAACCCAGAAGCCTTAAACTGTTACTGCCAACAGAGGGAATACAGCAATGAACAGGGGAGGAATGAGTTAAATCTTTTTCCCACATAGGACTAAAAAGCCAAGTGGTAAACTCTTAGCTTAATCCTCTCTACCACAAAACCAGTCTGTCAGCCACAGTTTTGGAGTCCTTTTACCTTTGTGATAAAATGGCAGTTGTCTTTTTGGCATTTGCCAAAAAGATATTGCTATCCTCTACTTCCTCTACAGTAATTAACTCTTCATTTACACAAAAAAGGCCCTGACTATGCCTGTGGTAATAAACAGGGTTTCCTGCATCATTAATGTCTCCTTCTAGCAGATTGCCTCAACTACCAGGTAACAGCTCAGGCCAGGAGAGGCAACAGTAGTATTCATATTCCCTTATTTATGGTTGTGGAGTTTTTCCATATTAATCTCAAATCTGGACATGTTTCACTTTGAACTTCATCAGAAAAAAAGACAGCACATCAGAAAAAGAGTATAAAAGACATAAGCAAATAATCAGCTTCATTAAAAAATTAAAAAATAAAACTGAGGCAAGCTGGAAATAAAACTGGGTGCTGGACCATATTATTTAAAAAGTACTAAGAGAGCAAAACCTGTTAATTTGGCAGCAAATTTCAGTGAATCTGAATAGTAAATAAGCTTTAGATAACACTAATTATGAAGATGCTTTGAATGCTACTGCTGCAGCTGCCAAAACACCTTCTATAGCTCTATTCTGTGACAACATTTTTATCAAGCATTTGAAATGAATAACATCATTTCAACAGGCTGACTTCAATGTTCATGTGGCTATATTTAAACTTATTTTGTCAAGCTTCATTCCTATAGAAAATCAAGAATACTACAGACTTCTGAGTGAAAAAATGGAACACATAACAAAAATCCTAATCACAGTCGAAAACAGAGACCTTTTTATTGAAAAATACTTGGTCAACAAAGATCCACTGAGATACGAGCACACAGGTGTATTTTTGTAATTCTTGGCCTAAAGAATGTCTGCTAGGTTAAAATATTTTAACTGAATGCGTGCGAAACAGGAGGGTCATTGCAAAAATCCATCTGGGCAACTGGGGCCAACTGTATACTCTAGCCAGCCAGAGGTTAAATCACCTCTTTATGCAGGTGCTTAACAGCAAAGCATGTGTGCAAATCTGTACCTAGAATTTAATGCTCTCTTGTTATATAGAATACTAACATGTGTGGTTTTTTCCAGCACTCTTTTTTTGCCAGATACCAGGTGATTCAGTAATCACTTTTATTGAGAACAATGCAAGTGAATTCCAAGTTCTTCCTGTCTCAACAACATTTCAGCAGCTACAGCAGCTACCTTTGTGCATAAGGTTTGAAGGTTTCAAATTTGATATTTTTAAAAAATTTCCAAAGCATTTTAAAGCATTTCTAAAGTTGAAAGTGATCTAGTAGTGTTTTTCAAAAAATGAATGAATTATCAAAAGTTATGCATTACTGACACTAATCTGCCACTATAATTTCTTTCACTAAGCAGTTACTTGCATTAAAACACATTGAAATTACTCAGTGTCCTCTACCATTTACTGCATGGACTCCTGCCACGGTCTAAATAGAACAGTCTCACCCTAAAAGGCTCCAGAATAATGGCAGCACATCCGCAAGAGTCTCTTTCTCCAGACATTCATCCCTGGATGTTTCAAAATCTATGGACTGACATTGTGTAACTCCTAATTAGCTTTGACAAGGGTAAAGGTTTGTATTTTTTTCATATCCTACAAAAGATTAGGTTTGGATTAATATTAGACCTGTTGTAACATAGGAAAACCAGCTCAAACACAGTGATGTTTTTTTTAGACTTATATTTAGTTTGGGTATTTTATTCACTTGTTATGAATTTGCTGTGTACACTGAGTTATTATCTACAGAGTTTTAGAAAAGAAGGGGTGAGGAAGCTTTCAAAGTGTTCTTCTTCTGCGTTTATAGGCTCCTTGTTCATTTTTCCTTGCTTACTCTAAGCAATGATAATAATAAAACCAAGCTGCTCAAAAAATTCTTTATTATACTTAAATAAAACATAATTTTTGGAATGTAAATTCATGGTATATTGGGGAGCTAGTTATTTAACCACAAGTTTTATTAATTATTATGAGACAGCTAACCAAGAGCAGAAAGCAGGAAATGGAACTTTCCAGACTTCACTTTGAAGATTTTTCTCCTAATATTGTACAAAACAAATTAGCTTCATTCTAACAGAAACAGAAATAGAGTCTTGACTATAGCAACCTCATTGTGCTGTGCTTTCAGGGAAGCTTGTCAGCAGCTGTCTGATCAACTCTGATCTTGCTTCCCACTGCAAACATCAAAGATGCTTTTTGTGGCTTACCATAAAAATAAGCATCAGACTCCAGCATGGGCTGGTTTTGGTTGTTGTCTTCTGGAGGCAACAAACTGCAGAAATGCCATCTGCAGAAGTGCTAGAAGGCATCCAAACAGTTTCTTCAGTTTCTGCTTACCTTGTTCCAACAGACCTTCTTCGATCCTCTTGTTTCTCTTACCAAAGCTGTACCATTTAGTCTCTTACACAGGCAAATTTATCTCAAAACCCGCCCAGTGGCTTGAGCGCCAAACTTGAAAAGTTTAATATTAGACACATCAGCATTAGTCCACCTTTGTTTTTACATACATTTACATACCAGATCTTCAACAGACCCCAACAATGCAATGGTTCTATGGATTTTGTGTCAAATTCTGTACTCAGTTACACTGGTAATGTTCATGATGTTAATCCACCAACATGATAGGATAAGATTTGTGCTGATGAGAACAGAGTACTTTCCACAACAAAACACCATTTTCAGAATTTCTGAAAGCCTCATAGCTTTCTTGAGCATCTCTTTAGCAAAGAATAATTTTGCTTCTATGCTTGATTTAGGCAATAGTCCCAGTCTGTATTGTTGATATTCGATTCAGACCTCAGAGAAGTCAGTTAAACCTGCTTTAAATGCAGTAGAATCATATCTCTGTTGAAAGGTCTATGTGCAAATAATTGTCTGGGATGTGACTTACCCTCTCTGCAGGCACCATGAAGACATCAAGGCCTATTACCTATGTGCAGAACCTTTAGACAATACGTAACTATTATTAGGTTGTTCTCAAAGTAATAGGAAAGCTGTCAGCATCACAGAACATGAAAAGCTTTTAAAAAAGATTAACAGTATGTGTACCCCAAAGACCTGTTCCTAACATATTAAAAGCCAGTAAAAAGGAATTTAAGAAATTATTATCCTTTTCTTTTTTTTTAATATGCACTTATGTGTAACCAATTTATTATTGCGATATAATTGTCACTTGAATTAAAGAATCACATTCTGTGCTGAACAAACGAAATAATATATATTTTTGTGCTAATTTGTTGAAAAAGTAGTGACTGGCACTTGGCTGGTATTTCGTGAGTTGTGACAGTGACGAACAAATATCAGTGCATTTTAAACACACAATGAGTTTGCCAAGTTCATCTGTATTATTAGAAAACATTTTAAAATTAAGGCCCATAAATAAATAGCATGGATTTTAGGTACTAGTGAGCATAAAGATCTTTAAAATAGATAGAATTCACACGTAAAATGGACAGAGTAGTCAGTGCTGGTTTCAGTGGATTACAAGTCAATACACCTTTTGGGTACAGTGATCATTTTAGATAACATGATCCAGATACTCATGATGTCCCAAAAATGTCGATGCTCTGAGGGATCATATGAATAACTGTCTCCATGAAACACCCTGCATTAAGACCAATCTTGCACTGCAGTGAGGGAGCAGTTTAACCATACTCCCTCTGTCCCAGAGAGGATAGCTGTGAGACAGGCTCACTGCTAAACCCCGGAATAATGGGGCACTCTCCGGCATGTCTGCCAGAAACACCACTGGGATAACCACCTAGCCCAGGAGGCTCCCCACGCAGCGTGCAGCAGGTTTAGATGCTGTCCTGAGCTGGAAACCTCATGATGACTTTCTGAGGTGTCGTGTTTTAACCCCAGCCAGCAGCTAGGACCACGCAGCCACTCACTCAGTTCTCCCCCTCCACCCCAGAATAGTAGGGAGAAGAGGGAGAAAAGGAGGGAAAAGGAAAAAAAAACTTCACGGGTTGAGATACAGTTTAATAAGTAAAGCAAAAGCCCCACATGCAAGCAAAGCAAAACAAGGAATTCATTCACTGCTTCCCTTCAGCAGGCAGATGTTCAGCCATCTCCAGGAAAGCAGGGCTCCGTCACACGTAATGGTTACTTGGGAAGACAAAACGCCATAACTCTGAACATTCCCCCTTCCTTCTTCTTCCCCCAGCTTTATATGCTGTGCATGACATCATACAGTATGGAATATCCCTTTGGTCAGTTGGAGTCAGCTGTCCTGGCTGTGTCTCCTCCCAACTTTTTGTGCACCCCCAGCTTACTTGCCGGCAGGGCAGTATGAGGAGCAGAAAATGCCTTGACTGCTTCACAACAGCTAAAAGCACTAGTGTGCCACCAACATCACTCTTGTCCCAAACCCAAAACGTAGCATCACACTAGCTGCCAGCAAGAAAGCCAACTCCATCCCAGATGAAACCATGCCATGAGGTACACAGGAATAACAGGTGGCTAGCAGAGGATTCTAGGTGTCACTGTTGGGCCAAGTCCCTCAAAGACTGATACAGCAACGACTAATTTCCAGGCACCAACAATTATGCCTTGTATATGCATGCTATGCTTGTAGGTAAGTAAACAAAACAAAGCCTGTGCAGCCCATCATCGGGCAAAATAATAAGGCAAAATGCAAAGGGGAGAAAGGAATCTTCGTCTGTATCCTTCATGGTATTTTTTCCTATATTTTTTAATAGGTTTTGATGTTTGGAGGTCCAAAATACTGCCAAAACTAGTACAATTACATTTTATGAGGTTACTGCAGTTTCATTCATTATTTCTGATTATCAAAAAGAACAACTTTAATCTCAAAACATGTACTGAGTGTTGAGAAAAAATCTAGGGCAGAAGAATATTTAGAAAAAGTTTAAGCTACGAGGAAATGACAGTTTCTTCTTCATCTATGAAAGAGGATTTCTTTTCATGTATCCAAGATAATACCATACTGTTCAGCTTTAAAATTCAACAGCTTCTTCTTCTTAAAAAAGAATAAAACTCTCAAATCCTTCCCTAAAATATTAACCAGTAAGTGGACTGTCTTAAGGTTCTCCGAATCACCTCTTGGGAGATGCAGTGTCTTTCCAAGCTACACTGTTTCCAAATATATTTGCCAAGTGAAAGAGGAATTGGCATCCACACTCAGTAGTGGAATTTCATCAAATTCATCACAGCAGTGGTAAATGTTATCACTTTGGTCAATCCAGTACAATTTTAAAATGTCAAAGTTTTAAAATATTAAAAATAGATAATGTTTGAAGATGCTGAATTTTTATTTGTTTCCTTAAACTACTTACAAATACGTTCTATAAAATTTTCTTCTACATCTCTCACCTATTTATGCCTTGTGTATTAAAGCCATCACTATACCACCTCTCTACTAAACAAAATTATCTGCCATAGATTGTATGAACAAGGACCCTAATTTTGTTGTACTCCCTACGAATTATTTTTCTTCCTTTTCCAGCCACTGCTATCCTCCTTCATGATTCCTGCCTGTTAATGACACCAAAATGGTATGCAACATAGACATAAATTGCCCTCAATGACTGTGGTTACAGATCTTATACTATTCAGAAGCCAAATCTAAACACTTATTTTCAGTGTAAAAAAATTATGCTTAAGGAATGCTGATTACGAATATGTTACTGTTTTAAATTGGGCATGTGGAGAACTGCATCAATTTATCCTTCATCTCTCCTTCTGCATGGAAGTCACTGTTGATTTTAAACATGAAACTATTGGTATGGTTTAACTCTATACTTGAGTAAAAGATGCTATTCAGCTTGCCAAATTCCTGTTATTTTTATACTAAGGGATATATTTTCTTTTTTTTTTTTAAATTCAGACTTAGAATTTGCCTTGCAAGTACTAGCAAATTCTTTAAAAGACAGAATTAGCACACTTCAAGGATTAAGTTTGAATTTAAATATTTAGCACTTCTCATAAAAGTGACCCAGTTTCAAAAATATTTTCAATAAAATTCCACATATGGCCACAAAGCTGGCATCACTTTCTATGCATGATTATGCGCATTTTCAGATCTAATTCAAGAGAATCCATGAGAAAAACTGGAAACATGTTTCTCTACATACAACTTTTAGGAACCAATTTAGGGAATTTCAGAAATGTTCAATCATACAGGAAACCTATCTTTAAAAAGCATATGAATTCTGATTGATCCCGGGGACTAGACATCTCTATCTGACTGTAAACCCCATTTTGAATGTGGTTTGTGATCCTTTCAAGGACTTAAATTTCAGAGGATGGTCATAAGCGGCTGATGTATCACTGTCATCTCTAACCTGGTTAGTGGTTAACCAGGAAGGCTCTCATTCCAAAAATGCCTCTTTGATGATGGCCTGGCTGAAGCTAATAAAAACAATTTTCACTGCAAGTAGCAATGTTTGAGATCAAAAAACTCTCAAATGACAGGAAACAGAAATCTTTGCTTTAGTCTTTAAAAATGAAAGTACTGAAGAACATCACAAAACTGGAGTTTTAGGAAAGTATGTATTATAATTATAATGGATTTTGACAAGCAGTACTGCCAGGGTCTTCAAAGGGGCTTGTTTGGGCAGTGTCTGGAACTGCATCGCAGAAGACAGGGGAAGAGACAGTGTTATGGCCCCTTCCAGAGCAAGCTTCGCTGTGCGCAGGTCCAGCAAACTGTGACCCAAAGCCACCAGTCTGGGAAGCGCTGGAAAGGGGAGCTCAGCTGCTATGATGGAAACCTCTGAGCTGGCCTACAACAAGTATGCACAGTATACACACTACTCACCCCAGTGGGGTTCCTCGAGAAAACATGTTTGAGGATTTGGCAACTCACTGTGTTTCCTTGATTAATGCAAAATTGCCCGGAGAGGACAATAATAAGGTGATATGGTAAGTTATTGAAAGGACAGATCTGGATCTCGGTCACACTTTTCAGGGAGGGAGAGGCTCTAAATGCTCATGAAATAATGACAGACTATACAGAGGGTAAAATGAATACACACAGAGTTGCCCCTGATGGGTGTCACAGACCAGGACTGGGGTGACTTCTTGACAGGGCACTTCAGGACACTTCAGGACGAGGGCGAGCCTGCCACACTTCACACTGCAGAGGGGCTTGTAAGCTGACAGGAGTGGAGCTAAGAGCCGAGAAGTGACATGCACTGAATCTCTGATAGTTTACATCCATTTGTTACGAGCATATAATTGATCTCTATATTTTCCAGTTTTATTACTGGTATTCCATAGATCTTTTGTCCTCCTACACAATACAAGTGGTTTTGCAAGGGTTGATTAATGTTTGCACTGTACTTTAGATACTTGAGGTCCAATAAATACTGACTACTAGTATAAATATAAAAGCAGCAAGCAACATTTGTTATTTTAAATTATTTTTCCTTCAACTACGTAAGTCCAGGAAATGAGTTTATAGAGAAAATCCTATACATGATAGCAGTCACAATTTAAAAAACAAAGCAAAGCAAAAAGTTGACAGCCCTGAACTTATTAACTTTTGAGACTGTTTCAACAGAAAACATAAAGAAAAATGTGATTAGAAAAATAAAGTTCCTTTAAGACTGTTTCAGAACATTTCCTAAAAAAGGATACAGTCCATTTTAGGCCCAAGCCAGGTCCATATAGACTCAGCAGTGGCAAAGATAATATCATTTTGGCTGGCAGACAGAGCTCAGAGGGTTGTGATTCGTGGCACAGAGCCTAGTTGGAGGTCTGTGACAAGTGGTGTTCCCCAGGGGTCAGTACTGGGTCCAGTCCTGTTCAACATAGTCATCAATGACCTGGATGAAGGGGTAGAGTGTGCCATCAGCAAGTTTGCTGAGGACACGAAACTGGGAGGGGTGGCTGACACACCAGAAGGCTGTGCTGCCACTCAGCGTGACCTGGACAGGCTGGAGAGCTGAGCAGAGAGGAACCTCATGAAGTTCAACAAGGGCAAGTGTAAGGTACTGCACTTGGGGATGAATAACCCCATGCACCAGCACAGGTTAGGGGCTGACCTGCTGGAAAGCAGCTCTGTGGAAAGGGACCTGGGAGTCCTGGTGGACAACAGGATGAGCATGAGCCAGCAATGTGCCCTTGTGGCCAAGAAGGCCAATGGCATGCTGGGGTGCATCAAGAGGTGTGTGGCAAGCAGGTCACAGGAGGTTATCCTGCCCTATAGAGTAGAGCTCTGCCCTGGTGAGGCCGCATCTGGAGTCCTGTGTCCAGTTCTGGGCTCCCTCATTCAAGAAGGACAGGGAACTGCTGGAGAGGGTACAGCAAAGGGCTACAAAGATGATTAGGGGACTGGAACATCTTTCTCATGAGGAAAGGCTGAGGGACTTGGGTCTTTTTAGTCTGGAGAAGACTCAGAGGGGATCTTATCAATGCTTACAAACACTTAAAGAGAGAGTGCTGGGAGGATGGCACCAGTCTTTTTTCAGTGGTGTCCAGTGATAGGACAAGAGGTAATGGGCACAAACTTGACCATAGGAACTTCCATCTGAACATGAGGAGGAACTTCTTTCCTTTGAGGGCGGCAGAGCACTGGAAGAGGCTGCCCAGAGAGGTGGTGGAGTCTCTGACTCTGGAGACATTCCAAATCCACCTGGATGCCATCCTATGCAACCTGCTCTGGGTGAACCTGCTCTGGCAGGGGGTTTGGACTAGATGATCTCCAGAGGTCCCTTCCAACCCTGGTGATTCTGTGATTCCATGATTCTGTGATCGATACGTCCCTTTTTTTCTCCTTGGGAAAAAAAAATAAATCAAGCTTGTGATTCTTTATTCTTCAGATGACAATAGATCTTTCTGTTATCTTCCCTGCAGTGCTCTTATGTACTTCCGTGCAATTTACTCAGTGATTTTTACAGATCTGTTTCTGAGCTGGTTGTGCAGGTAAGTTCCTGTCCTCTTCATGCCTACTGTTGTGTTAGTAAATGAGCTGTGGGGTAAAGGAGAGGCTTGTAGAGCAAGACCGGAGAGCTTCTTTCAAGGGAGGAGTCACCTTTTTTTTTTCTTATCTGGTTGAAATCTACGATTTCTACAGAGAAGTGCCATCATTTGGAAATGCATTGCTGCCGATGCACTCCAGTAGCAGTGGAAAAAATGAAAGCCACACAGGAAAAGCTCCAATGAGGATCAAGCTGAAGGTTTATATCCACAAAAAGACTGAGGAAGAATGTCATAAAATGCAATTACCTGACAGAAATCCATTTTTCAGAAAAATCTTTGAAATGTTGGCAGAATTTCAATTAAAAGGAAGGATCCTATCTTACCTAAACAATATAACATGGCAATGCTTAGTACAAACTGCTGAGCTTTGAAAGTGGCATATCTTGGTAAGGAAAAGATAGAAAATGCGAAAAACTGCTCAGGTAATAAATCACAGCCTTGAACCAACAGAGGCACTACGTTTATCAACTGGGACTAGTGAGATTCCTTATTAAAACAGAAGATCATGATACATGAGAAATTATCTTGGCAAATAGTGCCGCACTATACTATTTCTATGACTGACTGCAACAATAGCAGGTTATATTGTCATTACAACAATCACAATCTTTAACATACAACTTAATATGTAACAACAATTAAACACCAAAGGACATACCAACTGGTAGACAAAATTCTATGGATGCTCAATCCTCAGGACAAGCCCACATAGCATAAGCAATATATGAAATGCTGGCCTTCTGCAAGTACTCGTTATTTTCTTCCTATTGGGTGTATTTATATTGGAGGCCTTCTCGTGCCTCAGGTTTCCTGGGGTACAAGAAACAAATTTGAACCATAGAAACAAATATAATTAGCTTCATTTTTCCAAATGCCAGTTTAAATTAGAAAGGCAAGTTTCTCCTAGCAGAAACAGGACTGCAGAGATAACACTAGCATTAATGGTCTCGTGTTGTCTGGCGCCATGGAGGTCTGCTGAATGCTGATGCTGTAGTTGGGGGGCACAACTCCGCACAGCCCTGATGTCCTAATATCAGTTAGGAACACTGGTCTAAGTGTCATTGGTCAAAGTAAAAGTCAACTTGCACAGGATGTCTTAATTTTGTATATTATCCAGGCTTAGTGAGCACTCTGTTTCCACGCAGCAACAATATTTGACTAGCCTTATCTACCAGGCAGGTTCCTGGATCCAGTGGTGCTGAGCCACCCCCTTGGTACAACTGGCTTCAAGCTGCCGTTTTGTTGCATATTCGAAATAAATGTTTCCCATAGTTCTACACTGTTATTACCACAGTCCTCCAGCCTGGCAGCTACTTTGCAATGACCCAAGTTTTCTTTACAAATTATTTCAATGCCAGTGCCTTACGCTTGTGTGTGCAGTGACAGGTCATTACAAAAGATTATTACAAACAAAATATATTTGTGTGAATACAGTGAAAATTCATGCAAAAAAGCTGTATGTTGCTGACCATGGTTCTGCTAACTGTCATCATCATTCAGAGCCATTCTGTTTGCCTCTTGTTTGGTGAACACTGGGACATTGTGGAAAGATGGCTTAATAAAGATGTGACAATCTAGAAGATAAAAACACAATGAAGTTATGAGATTATTTTTTTAACTCTAGGGCACATAAAACTAAATATCTAACTATAACCCCTCATTCTCAGAGTGTTTTTGCCCACAGTTGCCTTTGTTAGACCTATAAGACTTAAACACTTCAAACATTTTTTCTTTTTTCTTTTTTTTCTTTTTTCTTTTTTTTTTTTTTTAAAGCAAGATTTTTTAGTAAGTAATCACAGCTGAGAACAAAAAGTTAGAGTTCCTGTAAACTAACACCTGGGAATTAAACACCATTGTCTAAAATGTGTTGTAACTTCTTGGGTTGTAACCTGCAGAGTGGAAGCCTGTATCTCCCCCATTTCATCATTTCTCAGTATGGTGGGTTTTTTCAGTTAGTCTTTCTTCTCTGAGGATGAACAGTTTGCAAAAAACGTCATCTCTTTGTGTAAATCTCTTTTAGAAGGAATTTAATATAAAGAATTTGTAAGTTATGAAGGGAGGAAAGTTACAGGGATTTTTTTCTCATCTTAACTGGGTCTTTTTGTTTTCCTGTTTGTATTGCATTGATGGCTGTTGTCCTGTGAGCAACAGAAAACAGCTTGTCAGGAAAATTGCTGATATAGATACATGTACCACATATCCTGGAATTGCCTGGCTTTGCCTGGTTTTGTCTGCCGTTTCTCGTTTCCTTAGTTGAGGTTATAACCTCAGAATTATAAATGAAAAATGATAGCAACTGTAGCAACCTCAGTAATTACTAAGTAACTTCATTTTAATGCCCCTGAAGGGCACTTCAGTGGTTTTGTATATAATTACTCACAAAAAAAGCCTCCGCCTCTTCTGCCAACATATTGAAAGACAAGGATTCTTCCTTCAGATGCCTTAGTACAGGCACACCCAAGTTATCAGGTAAATCATATGGGTGGTGGTTGAACACACAGTGTTAAACTCATCGCTAAAATTAGAACAGCCATGAAGTTCAAATGAAATCTGTTAATCCAGGTGAGGGAGAGGGTTTAGACAGGAGGAAAAGGATTTGTCATAAATACAATAGAAATGTAAGGCTATGAGGATCTGAAAGAGGTCATCTAGCCCATCCTCCTCCTCCGAGACAGGGTATATACCATCTCTAAGAGGTACTTAATCTCTTCTTGAATCACCTCCATTGGCGAATTATAACAAATGCCCTGTATAATCCGATCCAGGTCTTAACTATGCTTAAACAGAAAGTTTATGTCCTATAATGTGCCCCACAGTACTCTTTATGAATGCATCCAGCCTGCAGTGCCTGCTGCTTCTGCAAGGGCATGTCACCAGCTTGTATTCAGCATGGTTATGGTATAAACCTGGTGAATTTTCAAAGCACTATTATCGGCTCCTACAGTAGTACATTTGAATATCTGACTTGTTTGTGAGTCTCACATTGTCATTATCATGCTTAGTCTCATTGATGTATTAATTTTGGGGAATTGTAACTTTCTTCCACACATGCAGCCAATCAATAAGCTGCTTGTGCTAGACCAGCCTGCCTGCCAGGCCAGCTGATCCTGTCCAAATACCCTCTTTTCAGCTCCTGTAAGAAGCTGTGTAGGACAAAGTTCCCCAAGTTTGGACAAAGCTGCTCTTTGAGGTTACATTTTTGAGGTATTCACAATACCGTCTACACTTGTGTATCTCTGAACTGCTCCCTCTTTTCTAACAGCATGTTAAGAAGAAGAAAAAATGTCACTTTTAAAACAAAACTTGGAAAAAACAGTATGTCTTGGTGCTTCAAGGCACTCTACAAAGTATTGTTATGAGCAACTCCAAAGGGTGTAAAATGAAAATTGCTTATCTTTCACAAGCCTTTCTACCATTTGCCTGAATTTTCATCAATGCTGCACTAAAGCCCAGAAATTTAGTTATACCTTTGCCAGAGGAAATAAGAAAAGTAAGAAATGATGCTCCTTAGGGAAGGCTCTGGGACTCAGATGATACTTTACAGCACTCCACAATATAGATCCAGAAGTTTAGTAACCATAAATTAATATGAATATATTTATTCAAGCTGAAAGAAGAGAAAAGCCTTAAAACATTGCTTACCCACTATCAGAGCTAAACATAAAAAGCAGTTTTCTCCCCAATATACTTTCACTATGTGTGTACTGATTAGTTCAAGTGTAAAAAGCTTAAATATATTTAAATACACACCAGTACTCGGATCCAAAATATTGTTGTCTCATTTCTCCCTTCATGCACTCTATCTAGTGAGCTTAGAAACATTGGAATTCAATTGTCAACATTCAGGTCAAATAACTGTACACTAGATTCACATTGTTTCAAGGTGTGCTGGTGTTTCCAAACAACTCCTCTCCTTTGCCACCAGCAGCTGTCTCTGACCATAGCCATGCCATGCCTTTCAGCCAGGTACCGCATCTTCTTCGAAGGCGCCTCTGTCCACAGCTCAAAATGACAGCTTTTGTGGCTCCAGCGTCAGAGAGACCCAGACCTCCTGCCACCTCCTCTGAGCAGAAGAGGACTTGCCCAAGCACTGATGCCTGCTGGAGTCCTTCGACACCAAAGCACAACCTCACCCCATTTGTATTTTGACCCTGACAGATGCCTGTGCCATGGAATTCTTTCCAATGCTGCTTATTTGTTAGAAATACATAGGATTTTGGTGTTTATCCATGTCACCTGCCATAAACAGCCTGGGTTCTTCCAGTGGGTTACCTTTCTACCCATCAAATGTAAAAGAATCCTTGATTTCAAATAAACTTAAAGAGCAGTTCAGCTGTAACCATACTGAGATTAACATGTACTTTGACAGGGAAGTTACTGCAGTAATTTCTTCCAATGATAATATTTCTTTCTCATTGCTTTGGCAACATAAGAAGCAGTAAGACATTTGCCTAGGGACAGTGGGTTTATTCGATTTTATAAGCTTCACCATTCCTGAAATCCAGGAAAAAGGAACACAATTTGACTATACCCCCTTATTTATTATATAGAAAAGTAACATATGGGCTGGCTTACAAGAGAAGAAAGGGCATTAATAACTTTTAGCTTTTCTGGTTATTACAATAAGTAATTACAGTGTCTGGCATTTTTTTTTACTTTAAGGACAAAACATTAGGTTTGCTGTGCTCATAACCCCTGAGAGCTCCCTAAATATAAATAGACTTTGTTATGATGCTTTTAAAAATCTTTATTATGATAAAAGCAAGCAACTTAATTTGTCAAATGCACAACTGATCAGAATAATCTGCATATATCATTTCTGTCTAGTTTCCAAGGTGAATGGATAGGAAATGCAGTCAGATTTGCAAGGGCATAAAAGCTGATAAATGTTTTCAACTTTTTTTTTGTTCTCTGACATTAATGAAGACAAAAACATGCATGAATCCATTTGCAAGCAAATTTCTTAATTTTTCCAAGGAATCTGTCAAGCAAGAGTAAACATTTATTTTAATCAAATTACTAGACAACAATTGCATTTTAAGAAATCAATTCTATTTACTATTGATTTTTTTTTACAAAACAACTTTTACTATCTTTTTTTTTTTAGAAGACTGAGGGAAGTTTGTTACATGGAAAAACACAGGGAACAAAAATGTACCTGATTGCACCAAATACTCTCTTGTAGGCGGGTAGGGATGAACAGTACAGTTTTGATGACTTTGATCAAAAAAAGTTGCCTCGCTATTTTTACTTCATAAAGGTATGCACCATTATAGTTAGAGATGTGCTCCAGTTGCACAGTCAGGGTACTAGCAGAAGGATGTCTACTGTCAGGAGTCTGTGCTGGTGCTTAGAAGGAAGCTTGGGATTGCTGTATCATCACACTTATTTCAAACGTTTTCTATCTTCTGGGGTATGTGGAATCAAATCCACTGATCAACTTCTTTTAGAATACCCTTTCAGCCTGAATGTAGGTCCTGACTGCCTTGTGACTGAGAAACTGCAAATAGCTTCTTTTGTATTTTTTTCACCTCTCTGTCGTATGTTGAGGAACGGGCATATTCAGGACTGAGTTCCCTGTCCTCTGGGTGCACTACCAAGCCCAGTGCCTGTTTGGGTGTTCCCGTAGTATTACGCAATGTAGTTATAGCTAATTACACAGATGTTATACTAGATTTATGAAAGGGCATTAAAAAGGAGTAAAATCATAAACAAGTACCTTGGCCATCTATATGAATTCAAATTTCAACATAAAAATATGCTAAAACATTGTGTATTAAGACAAAAATACCTCAGGTACGACTGTCTGGGTTTACTAATATTGTGTGCTAATGACGCAGAAATACATAGAAAGTTACAGGACAATTTCTGAGAACAAGTAAAGAAAACATTCAGTTTTTACAAGGCATATTAGGTCTACATGACTTGCTGCAGAAGCCTTACTGGTGGGGCACAGACAGGATGTAGTTATTAGATTAAGCTACAACACAGATGCATTCATGTTAAAATTATTGTCACAGGTAATATGATACCAGGTATTTCCTTCTGACAGAAAAGTTACATTGGATAGCAGAAGGACGTAGGAAATGTGTATTTATCACTCAGCTGAATAGCCCGACTAGAACACTGTTTTACCACAAACCCTTCAAGATTTCCCTTGAAGATTTGGAGAGGGGAGAGAAGGGAGAAAAGAAAGCAGAGGAGAATGAAGACTAAATATAAATATCCACAGCATATTTTTTCTGGGCTTTCCTGAGGGCAGCAAGTGGCTTGGATAGAGATCAAGGTTCATCTGCTTTTGCTCATGTTTCTTTCTGAAGCAGCTTGCTATCTAGCAGGAGTTCTGCCTGTGTTTCATGCAATCAATAGGAAAGCATAACGAAATGTGACCCCAGATACATAGCTGCCTTGGGCCAGATGCTGAGCAGCAGCATATGGGATGAATAAGAGAATATGTAATGTATGTGCCAGAGCCATAACGACCACACCACTGTCTACTGCAATAAGCACATGCAGCTTTGTTATTCTTCAGTACTTCTATAATTTTCTGAGATTTGAACTAGCACAGTTTTTCTGGACTCTCATTTTACCCTTAGCTGCATGTTACGACTGATCCAGCCGACGTGCACAAGTAGGTGTGAATATAGGGAAGAGCAAAAGATGTTGCCACCGTGGCTACAAATGTAGAGCTGGAGTGGCGAGAGAGGCAGGTGCGCTTTTCCCTAATATACTTTGTTTCTCCTATGTCTTCTGCTTTGAGAAGACCAGAATACGCTCAAACTCTCTTCCCTTTTTGGTTCTTTAACTAGTGTCTAGCAATGCTCCACTTTTCTGCATGCAAAAGTTCTGTATGAGTGCAGCTCATTCTGGAATAATAAAGCAATAAGTGAAATAACAATTTTATTTGTATACTTGCATTTACTTTAGAGGCAAATTTGCTCAATAATTACTTTTCTCCACACTTTTGGCTAACAATCCAAACCAGTATAAGTGTACAAAAACCGCTATAGGTGGAGTGATGTTCTTCACAACAGCAGAGGTCAGCGAGCCTCACATTTTCTTACTACCTTTGGCCTGATCATGCACCCTTATGCCAGCTCTGTGCCTGCTGCTAGAAGGATTCTTGTAACATAAGATCTCAAATTTCCTTGGGAAGCTGCATGGAAATAATGTAATAGAAGAAAAGTAGCTACAGTTGCAAAAACGTACAAACATATCTCTTTAGCCCTGTTCACGCAGATGAGAGGATTTTAGAAAACCTGACCTTCTTAGGGAGCAAGCAGACAAGTGACCGGAAAAGCCATGTTAGGAGTTGTCGGAGTGCTGTGGGATGACACTGGTGACCAGCAGAGCAATTACAAACTTTTGCTTAAATTTGCTCTGTTAGCAAAACACTGCTGAAGAACAACTTAATGCTTCCAATTCTCATGACAGCATGAATATCGGTAGCTCACTGACAGCTCTATTACGGTGGACATATGACAAGTGTGTTTGAGTTTTACAGCAACTCTTCCGGCACCTGCATTCTCTAATAAAGAGAAAGCTATTACACTTAGAATGTTTGTCTAAGTCAGAACATGATTAGTTAATTATGATCCCAAAAGCATTGTTACTCAAATGAGTGATCAGATCACTTGTTGAAAATAACCAGCAGAATTTGTAGACACTTAATGCAATGGAATCTAGAACACATTTGTGGAAAACAAAAGGTTAGTTATGAAACTTTGAGTGCCCCGTTTAAAATATTTTGACTGTCAGATAAGGCAGCTACACAAAGTTATGAACATCACAGTAATTTACTATTCAGAGGTAGTTACATGAAAATCAGATTTTTATATCTCATAAAGGAGTGAGAAATATATTAAAATATTTTATCTCTATAAGTAAGGCGGTTCTCCTCTTTTTATCACTTTCTGATAATATTGTATAGTGCCATTACTCATGAAGTGCTGTGTCCAGCAGGGGGTAGTTTTAAATAGCAATACAATACAGATGAAGAGATGCTTAAAAGGAAAAAAGAGCAGGAAGGGATCTGTGAGACAGCTCAGCTGTTACCGTTTTCACAAAGCTACTGAACTGGACAAGAGGAGTCTATCAGTCTAAGTGGGCAACTGGGATCTCAGACTACTTCAGGAGCTCCTTGCATATTTACTGATTCTTAAGAGAATGAAATAATCTATTATTAATTTTGCAATTATTTTTTTTTTATACTGCAACAGGTTCTTGTGATGACCTCAGAAACTACAGTATTATGGTGGCTCCTTTTTAAAATTGTTTCTGTGTAATACATACGTTGATGATTTTTTTTTTTAATCTTATAAGCAGCCACATGTTCCTTTAACCTGACTGTTGACTGTGCTGCATGCACATTTAATACCAGTTGCACTCATGCAACTAAAAAAATATTTTCTGAGTTGAGCTTTAAAAAGAAAACATTTCCTACCAGTATGATTACAAATGTGTACTATGATTGATCATATTTGTTCACTAGTGCTGTGAAATAGTTCAAATACTTAATAATCAATGACTTTTATCAAGTAGGTGGACTGATATTCGTAACTTAATTTTGACATCAAAATACAGTGAATTAAGAATTCCAATTAATATGATTGTGTCTGTGTTAAATGCAAGAAGATGCTAGTGTTTGCTGAAAACTGAAGAATTCCTGATAACAGTTGAAACATAACTGGTGCATGATCATTTTCCACTGTTTTTGGTATCTTACTAATCCAAAAGCAGCCAAAGTTTTGAACTAACTGCCAAAGCTTCTGTAACTGTATTATTTGTCTGTATTGTCAAGAGCACCATGAACTGACACACAAAAAGTAGACACATACCGCTCTGGGAATTTTGCAAACATTGTTTTAGAAACCACAAATATACTTTCTAAAAAATGGTCAGAGAAAGTCTACATTAGTGGGCCAATGAAATGGAATACTCCATTTAATAAAATTTTCCTGTACCTCAATTAAAAATGTATAACTAAATTTTGGAGCTCAAAGCTTTTGTTCTCCTATTTAATGCTGGATTGAATATATATTGTTAACCAAAACTGTGAAAAGAGACATATATATCGAATATTAGGTAAGAAAGACCTGTTAATCATGAGTATGGTTTTGGATGCTTTTTCTTCAAAAAAAGCAACAGTTGCTTAAAAAAACCCAAAAACTATTAGAGATCTTTATTAGCACAATGAAACTTCCTATGTATATTTGAATTTATTTAGTACTACTGCTGTTAATTTTCTAGGCGCACACAAGTGATTTTCTGGCCATTGCTGACCTGCTCTATGAAAGCTTTCATGTGTGCTCTATGGCAATAACAAAAATCTAAGTTGTCACAGAGCATACGACAAAACAATAATTTTGAGTCTTATTTTCATAAGTCAACTTCAAATTTATATTTAAACTTAGAATATTCTTAAACGATTTGCTGGACTAAGGCCAAAGTATTCCAAAGATTTTAAGATTAACTCCAGATTGATATGTATTTTAGTTCTATTTTATTGTAGAGTAGCACCTGATTTTGTAAATGCTTATGGTTGTGCTTGTGTTTCTAAGATACACCTTCTTTACCTCAGTGGGACGATTTGCGTGTAAAAGTAATAATCTATTTCTGCAGTGACAGGACTTAAATAATTTTCAGAAAATTATATATAATTTACTTCTCAAATTTTTCAGTTTAACCTTTATGGAATAGACAGAGAAAATAGTATGAAAAGTAATTTATCCTTTCTCACTTAACTATTTCAAATGAGAAACTTTTCAATTACTCTGCATCTAATCTTAGAATCTGAATATTTTTATTTTTACATTACATAAAAATGGCAGCAAAGGTTTAATCAAATTGATCATAAATATGACAGTTAAACAGAGACTAAGCAGTGGCTACCCAAGTCTGTCACAGGTACTTCTCCAAAACAAAGCTGAACTGTAAAAGGTATGTCTATGCGGTAAAATCTGTGTAAAAAGAACATTATAAAATGTTCTGTTCAAGTCATTGAAGCGCCACAGAATTATAGTGGGTAAAAGAAACTTTTTTTTAATTCAAAGTTAGTCCCTGCCTAATTCTTATGTAAGTCTAAAACATTGGTTGCATTTTGGTTTTATTTCAAAACCATCTATAGGTTAAAAAGAGCATATCTTTAATTCTGTTATAATTAGAAGAGTCTTTCTTAAAGGCACTGGACTCTTCGTGGTACTACTTGCATCAGATCTTTTTCAAAGAGGTATTTCTTCTCAGTGTTTACCAGTAGTCTAAATTAAATGAACAGTGACTAAACTAAAAAGCCAAAGTAGTTTGGCTGGGCATATCTTGATACCTTTAATATTGTAATTCCACCATAACCAGAGTAAGCAATGCCTTCCATGATTAATGTGATTCAGACCTAAATTTCTCATGTAAAAACAGAGGTGGGTAAGGATAAGAGAGTAAGACTCAGTTTTTAGAACTGTTAAACTTTCACTCTTTTAATTCTTCCTTAACACTTCATCAAAATGGTGATTTATACCAGTTAGAGCAAACACAAGTAGCAACTAAGTTGTGCAAGATGGTTGCTGCCATTTAATTTTCTGTCAGTTCCTCTTCTGGCTCTTCTCTGTGTGTGTATATAGAATCACAGAATGGTTGGGGTCAAAGGGACCTTAAAGGTCATCTAGTTCCAACCTTCCTGCCACGGGCAAGGACACCTCCCACTCGACCTGGTTGCTCAAAGCCCCATCCAACCTGACCTTGAACACCTCTGGGGATGGGGCCTCCACATCTTCCCTGGGCAACCTGTTCCAGTGCCTCACCACTCTCATTGCAAAACACTTGTTCCTTATATCCAATCTAAACCTACCCGCTTTCAGTTTAAAACCATTGCCCCTTGTCCTATTGCTACAGGTGATAAAGATAAATGTAAAGAGTCCCTCACCATCTTTCTTATAAGCCCCCTTTAAGTATTGAAAGGCCACAATTAAGGTCTCCCCGGAGCCTTCTCTTCTCCAGGCTGAACAATCCCAACTCTCTCAGCCTGTCCTCACAGTAGAGGTGCTGCAGCCTTGTGATCATTTTTGTGGCCTCCTCTGGACCCACTCCAACAGGTCCATTGTAGCAGATTGATGCACGCACTTTGATAGAGGGTAAATTGAAGACCCTTTATTAAAATATTACACTGCTTATATACTTTCTACTTGTTTATACATGCGCCACTAAGTGATCTTTTATTAGTTTATGTGTCCTGTTCACGCGTCCTTCATGCGTCCCTTTAGCTGATACAATTGGCTATCTTTTACAACCTTGCAGTTCCCTCTTTCACAAAGGTCATGCGCTCGCTCATTTACCTCCTTCTAATCTTGTTTTCACTCCTGTTCCAGACACACAAGTCTCCTCCCTTCGGACATGACCTGGACCCTTCGGTACTTCAATCCTGTTAACCCTTTCAATCCTACAATGCCTAATTCCTCCTCAGTCCATGTCCTTCTTTTATGTTGGGGGCTCCAGAGCTGGATGCAGTACTCCAGGTGGGGTCTCACGAGAGCCGAGCAGAGGGGCAGAATCACCTCCCTTGACCTGCTGGCCACACTTCTTCTGATGCAGCCCAGGATGTGCTTGGCTCTCTGGGCTGCAAGAGCACGTTGTCAGCTTATGTTGAGCTTCTCATCAACCAAGAGCCCTCAGGTCCTGCTCCTCAGGGTTGCTCTCTCTATACATACATACACATATATATGTATATATAAAGCCTGTAGGAATTGGGAGCCATAATTTCTTGACTCTGGCTTTGTGTGGCACTCCAGGTGCTCTCCTGTTGACCTGTGGCCCTTCACGGGTGTATCATACTGATTTCAGTATGACACCGACGGAGGAGGCAGGGAGAAGGTGTGAGGCAGGGAGGGTGGCAGGCTGGGTGGGAGGGCGCAGCTCGCAGCGGGGTGGCACGGTGTCAGCAGTTATTACGTATTACCTGTTGATGCGTGGATTGGGGGATTATTTTTAATAGGCTGGCTTTGCTGGGCAAGAAGAGGCTGTGTGTTCGGTGGTATTTATTGTGATGCCACTCAAGGTGACCTGGAAGCTGTGCAGGACGGGCAATTTTAAACTGGCGGTGGCTTCGTTACATCAGGAACCAGCCTCGGAGGAGAAGCTCAAGGGACAATGTTTAATGAAGTGGCTTGCCTGAGATACAGGAGTCATTATAGTGAAATGAGGAACATGAAGCGCGTTTTGGTTTTTATTTCAGCTGTATAAAGGCACAGAGCAGTCATGAGGTGAAGACGGATGGGTGCTGTTGACAGCGTGGCCTTCCTTGGACCCACGAGCTGCTGGCACGTTGGAGAGCACGAAGAACGCTTCTGAGCTGCTCTACTTGGCTCACGGGAGCCGTATGAGCAGACAGTGGGTAGATGAAGCTATTACCTTAAAACTTCAGAGCAGCTCAGTCACCATCCGGTGCCAAACGGGCGCGTGTGTGTGTTTCTGACGCCGGGACAGGTCCAAGAGGGGGAGGCTCGCACAGGCGGCCTGCGGCTGGCGCCAGCCTCGCCCGACCCTGGCCCGGCCGAACGGGGAGGCGGGCAGGGCGGCCGGGAGTGGGGCTTTCCCGCAGGGCGCCGGCCCCAGGGCAGCGGCGGCGCCCATCTTGTGCCATCCCGGACGAGGTGCCGCCAAGAGCGGCTGTGAGGTGACAGC
>VFFE01007157.1:173517-238552 GCA_008921705.1 Burhinus oedicnemus | reverse complement strand
GGTGGGGAGCGGAGCCCGGGGAGCTGGTGGGAGGGCCTGAGGGGAGGGGATGAGGTGATGGAGGGAGGAGAGGCCTTTAATGCAAAGAAATAACTTCCCCTTTGCTCTGGCGTGCCAGCCGTGCTCTGAAAAAAATGACAAAACAGTGTGCCCTGACAGAGATGCCTTTGGACACTTCCATCACTTGACAAAAAAGCTTGATGTTGTTATTTCAGATGTTCTTTGTGATTAAAATGTAAGAAGAGCGCTTGCTGTTTGTGCCCCTGAGTTCTTATTTTTCCGGGGGGGATCCGGTCTTTCTCATCTTGCCCAGCATCTCCTGGCAGGAGGATGTGTGGTGCTGTCTAGAAATACATGTGAATAAAGGAGGCGTGTGTGTCAGGTTTAGGGTGCTAACGCTTCGTATTCATCTGGAAGGAGAGAACTGAAATGGGAAGTTCAGCGGCTGAATCAGTGGCAGGTCACTCATGACTTCAGCTCTTTCGTGTGAGTGGGAATATATCATCTGTTTTCGGTCTCTGTGAGGTCTGTGAAGCCTGCTAAACCGGGGTGGGGTTCTGGAAAGTCTTATCCCCCCCCCCCCCCCCCCTCCTCCAGGGTTCAGGCTCTTGCTAAAGAATAATCAGATGTTTCTGAGGGAAGAAAGGTCTGGAGGTCAAAGGCACCGAAGTTAGTGTGGTTTTGTCATGAGGCAGGAAACAAGCAGCCAGTGAGCTTTATGCAGCTTGTCTTTCTTGTGTCCCATACTGCAGTTCAACCCTACGATAAAATAATGGTTGGTGTTGGCTGGACACTGTACTGAACCTAACTCCTCAATTTGTGCTTAATGGTTTGTGTGTCACGTGAATAATCTGATAGGTCTGGCAGTTATTTGCATAACTCCTGCAGATCTCTGCCTGGGGTTTCAGAAAACCTCACCGTAGCAACTTAGAAAGCTGTATTTCTGAGGGCTGTGTGAACTTCTAATAAAACATTACTGTTTGGTTTGTATGCCTTGGCAAAATAAGGCATGAGAATGCTTTGCTGCTTTATTTCCACCCCCCCTGCCCCTGCAGGGTTCTGATCACTTCTGCTGTCAGAAGTGAGGACAGTAACTCTTGAACATAAAAATATTTATTTTCATTACTGTTAACAATTTACGTATTTTGCGGTATCACTTACGTATGCGATGCAGCACATTAAATATATAAATGTGTATATAAAAAAATGAAATATATTGCACATCAGTAATATGCTAGGGGGGTGCCTACACAGCAGTTGCTCAAACTGTAGGGTTTTGAGCATTTGTGTTAACTTGGTCCTTGTGTGAGCAACCAGGCTGCAGTGTCATACCAGAGTTAGTGGGTCCCGGTTATTGTGAGGCTTGCTTGTTTTTTGTGGGGACTGGAGGAGGAGATGCCCCATTCTGGCTGGGGCTGCGGCAGCCTTCTGTCATTCTCTCCCCATTATACTGTAGGAGAAACTGTCCTAGGTATGAGGAAGGGAGCATTTTGAGAAAGATACCGAAGGGCAGCCAGCACTAGACTGCATTGCCTTTCAGAAGGTAGGTTTCCAACCTGAGCTCTGGTTGCACAGGCAATTGAAATTGATCTAGGTGCGTCTGACAAGGGGAGGGTCTTGCTGCCTGTGCCTCGGTCAGCTGCCTTGTTTCTACACTCTCCTCTCCAGTGTGGCCAATGATTTTTTTTCTTCTGATGATTTAATACATTGATTGATGATTTGATTCACTAAACACAGTAGAAAATTTTTGAATGTGCTAGTTTTCTACATGATTAGTGAGTTCCAATAGCTCACAGAGGGTCTGTGAGCCCCACAGTATTGGTGTGTAGGAAATGCATGGCCAGGGTGAAGTGGAAGTCTTCACACGTCATCTTCTGGTTCAGTAACAGGGAGCTACTTGGATCTGCTCTACCCAGAACTGTATCCTGGGTAGAGTCAGGACTGTGTATCATACCAGCTGCCCTTGACTGAAAGCACGATTAAAACTGTTTAAGAAATTTTATGAGAAAGCGGTGTGTTGGTCTGGGCTTTTTTTTACATGTTGTCTTGTCTGTAGGGAGTCCTTTTTTAAAACTGAATATTATTTGGAGAGGTAGGTATAGTAAGTCTTTAAAATTTCCTTCTTTACCTGTTTGCTTGCTGAATCCAGAGAAGAATAAAGTTTTACTTTGTTAATGGGGTAATTTGAAAAAATACGCATTTTTCCCATCTGTCCACCAGTTATGTTAAACACTTTTCTGAATACAGAGTTTTATTAATTCCAGATGACTCTATTTTTCTTTAAATAAAAAGAAAGCCTAACAGAAAAACGTTTGTTTTTTTTTTTTTTGGTGAAACATCAATGTTAAAAGTCATACTTGCTCACTACAACAAAATTGCAAAGACATGCAAAACACAATAAATGTGAGAATGAGACCAGAACATTCTGGAAAGAAAAGTTACATATTCTGTCATTTTGACAAGGTCTAATTAGGCTTAAGTGTTTCATGAGAGTTTTCTTATAGGACTAAATAGAAAATAGATGTTTTACAAATAAAAGGCATTGTTAGAACTCATGGCCAGAAACACATGAAAACCAGTGTTTGGATAAAAACCAACATTTTCAAGGGCTGACGCTGCAGAGCTGCTTGCTGTGTATCTGTTTTTTCTCAGTGGGTAAACATTGGTGTAAACGTTGTCTAGAGTTGCAGATAATATTTCCAGTTGTAGTTGGAATGGCTAGTTATGTTCATGTCATGTAAGAGCGTATTAAGTGATCAGTTAATTTGGCTTTTTAGAATAGTTTCTGATACTGAAATTTACTACTTATTTCAGTGTAATTTATGTATATTGCTTGTAATATGCCTTGGTAATCTATCTTGGAAACAGGAAAGAATTTGTTTTAGGGTGCGAGTTGCTAAGAACGGGCCACATTTCCAGTCTTGAAACTTGTTAATTACCACACAGAAGCTTAGGGAAGCAGCGAGGGGGCCAGAAGGTACCCATGAGACCTGCTGTGAAGCTCCTGTCCAGAAGATGCTCCTTGTTGAGGTCTACATACAGGCATTTCTCTGTTGACGAATTCCCTTTACTCAGATAATAATAGCGCACTGCTTTATGTGTGAATTTACACCTGTATCTCCACTTCTGCATTATCCCGTTAATGATGACAAAGACCTATATAACTACTCAGAGAAAGAACACCTCACTTTTTCCCCCCACCCCATATATTGAGTCTTTTGCTGAAATAGGATAAATCTCTTATGCCCTGCAGCCCTGTAGTAGGCTGATTTCCTTTACTTTTTCAGTCCAGTTGTGTTCTGTCCATTTCCTCCTCAGGCTGTTCCTATTCCCTCTGTCTTTGCAGCTCTGAAAGACTACCTAGAAGGCCAGAGAAATTAATTTGCTCATTTGGAAAGCGGCGGAGGGGAATTACAATTCTCGTCTCACTGTCAGAAATAATGTGAAAGGAGGAGAAGGGACATTCTTGTAATTAGAAGAGGGACTAAAGATTTGAGTGAACTTCCAGGAAAGGAAAAATGCTGAATTTTTAGGGATTAACAGTCAAACGGTGTAAAAAAGAAATATCATGGGTTTGCCCATTTTTTCATAATACAAGAACAGGAGAGCTGTCAGTGTTTGAAAGAGAAAACTTAAAACTGATAAAGGAGGATAGACTATGTACGGTTATCACATGGAGCTTGTTACCAGAAGAGATGGAGGCTAGAAGTATAGCAGAATTTTAAGAAGAATGGTAAGAATAACCAGTTTTGCATGAAAAAAATTTAAAATACACCAGCAACTGTAAAAGGTAGTTTGTGTTCTTCCTGAGTCTGTAGTTTAAGTAACCTCTAACTGATGGGAGGTAGGAAGAAATCTTGCCTGTGGCTGTGTTTTTTTGTAATTGCCTGCTTAAGGATTTTCTTCACTTGTCTCTGAAGCAGCTGGAACCGGTCACGGTCGAAGATAATCCATCTAGTCCAAAAACCTACTGGCAGCTCCTGTCTCCTTAGGCTTGCCAAAACATCATGGTAACTGTTTTGTCTTCAAACACGAATGAGACTAATTTTTGTAATGGTAAGGGCTGTGATTTTTTTCTTTAAAGCCCAACTTCTGTGAAATTGATGTTTCTCAGAGTTGAGAGGTCTGTAGCATCCTCTGTCTTCTGGGTAATCCTGTATGATGATCTTGATCTTTAGGTACAACTCCCAATACCAACAACGATTTTATAGCAGGACAGAAGATATAATGATGCTATAAAAATTCTGTTCAGGTTTAGGTAGTCACCCTATTTTACAAGCTCTTGAGGACAGATTTAAATGGTAATGTGCTTTTACTCTTTCCTGTGGTGACATACATCTATTCCTTCCCTGTGATTAAGACTTTTTTGTTCCCACATTTAAATCATTTGACTCAATTACCTAATCCCTATGTAGGACATACGGGCACAGTGTGGCTTTGTCCTTCCATAGTGGCCAGATCACATGCAGGGTTTCAAGTCTGATACTACTGGTCGAGCTAATGGGTCCAACATTTAGGCTTGCTTATCTGGTGTAGGTTCTCATACTGTTACATCCAGAGTTTCTGGGGGTAGTTCCTACAGAAGTGTTGACCAGGAGGATGTCTTACATTTTCTGTGTCCTTTTTGAAATCACTTTCTAAGTGTTCAGCTTTGGTTATGCATTAGATGGATTTTCACTGTAACTTGCAGATACTCAGATATTTATGTAGTCCTTCTGTATTTTGTATAAATAGCTTTTGAATGACAAGAGTTGAAGTCCGAATCTTTAGAGAATATTCTCATCTTTGTTCCATAAGCGTGCTTAATACAGCATTACATATATGCAATAATGTCTTTAGAGCTGTATACGGCTACTGGCATCACACAGCTTGTATTGCATGTTTTTTCCCCTCTAATCATGTTGTGGGGGAATCTATCCTTTGTTTCTGTTTGGTAGGTAAAGTTATTGCTCTTCGCACTCACTTTCTATGATGGTCTGTTGCCTCGGCCCAGTTTTACTCATCTTTTCTTCCTATGACTTTATGAACTCTGAAGACTTTGTTGAGCTGCTATGGCACTGGGCATGGCTTCCCACCATGCTGCTGTGGCACCAAGCATGGCTTCCCACCTTACCAAGGCGGGAAGAGAAGATAAATCGTTGGGAAGAGGACACACCTGACTGACGAGTAATGTCATTGCAAAAATATATCTTCCTGTTTGCTCTGGAAGGTAAACTAACCTTTTTAGCTATTTTAATACATTCACTTACCATAGGACAATGTAGCGAAATGATTGAAGAGTATGAACTATTTAGCAGGTGAGCTTCCTTCCAGGAGCACAAAACATGTAGCATTTTTGTTGGCTTGACCTGTGGGATGTGCCATTGTGATTTTTTTGTCCTTGAAAAATTAGTAACGGAATAGAGGAAGTTTCCTTCATCGCTGTGTTCTTGTTTAAGTTCTTCCTTTGTAAAGGTTTACTGCTTATATCATAAAGTGTGATTTTTTTCTTTTTAAACTTTTTGTTTCATCTCTTTGTTTGTTGGGGTATCTTGTCTTCCTCACCGTACTGCATGGCTGGACTTGAGATCAGGAAGAGGATGCTGTGGTGAACCCATTGTGAACACTAAATGGTGGTGTACACCAAAAATGTTCATAATATGTTTAGTGCATAGAGGAAGAGAATTCAATGACTTTCAATAAAATAAAGGCTTACATTCACTTTTCAGAGTTAAGTTAAATTTCTAACGTAATGCAAAAATTAAGATATAGAAGTCCACAGTAAGAATTCCCAAGCAGTCTTACCTTTGTCCAGTGGTGAGAATATGTAGTTAACAAAATAAGTGGTCAGGCATGATGGTGTTTGTACCTTACAATTAAAGGGTTTTTAAGAAGATAATTAGCTTTTAATAATCAATTTCTCATAATGCCTCTATAGCATAGTTAATATTATATGGAAGTGTAGATGCTTTCTGTGTGTATTTCTAGATGTAAGGTAGAAGGTTTTTATGGAGCTGTAATGCATTTTTTGTTGTATCTATTCATCTGTTTCAAAAACATGAACAAGCTTTCAGGTATACGAACAATTCTTTTTGCTTGCTCAAAAGCTTATCTACATTTTCCAGTTTTACCACTTGTGTCTTTTCAGAAGTGAGTGTTCCCTTGCATTTCTTTTTAGTTTTTTGGAGGCAATAGTTACAGTTCCTTCTAATGTAATTTTTTATAATTTGCTTGCAGTTGTGTATTCCAAACCTCCAGGTTTAATTGTGACTTGGTATCTGGGTTTTTATTTAAATTGTTCTCAATACTGAACTGAACATAGACACTAAAACAAATGTTCCTAGCTATATTGTTTGGATCAATTTCTCCTGGGTTTTGGTAGAGACTTTTATACTTACTTAAGATTTTTGGGCACTCATCATAATTAAGTTAGCTACAGTTAATTTTGACTGTTGATGTGATTCCATAGCTGTTTAAGATGCTTAACTCTGGGCTGCTTTTGTCTGTCCACTGCATCAGTGTTAGTTTTTAGCTATATGTGTTGTAGGGAGGGGAGGGAGGGAGGGCAGGGGACTAGAACTATGGTAATCCAGAGGTAGGTTGTCTTCAACTGCTGTTAGTTATGTCCTCAAACCTGTTCATATTGTATGTGTACAGGCACACACCGTTTCTTCTTTTTCTGTCCACATTCCTTTCCTTAAAACATTCACTGCTGCTTGAGTACTATTTTTTATTTTCACTCGAAGACTTAAAAAGCCTGTAGCTTGCTATAATGTTCCCAATACAGAGATAGGCAGGTGACTGATGAGATTTTCCTATACCTTTGACCTCTGTAAAGGCATGGTTTGAATTCTGTAGTGAGTGTTCAGGTATGAGACAGTGCTGACAGTGCCTAATACCCTGGAAATGCGTTTTGTTCACGTGCCCAGAGGGTATCATGATAAACAGGTCAGTTGTGGCTTAGAACATCCATAAACCATTGATTTACTAGAAGATGGTGAAGTATACCTGCCCTGTTAAATGCTTTTCTGAAGTGGAGCCACCGTTGGAGGCAGAACAAGGGACTAGATGTTCTTCTCTTGTACTCCTCCATGCCTGGTAAATCGCTCCTGGGAGTTCTCTGCAGGGCTGTTACAAAGATGGCATTGCCATTTCCCTGTTGAAAAGTGTTCTGTGGAGTTACTTTTGCTGTCTTTGAATTTGGTTATTGCTAAATATGTAAAACTAGATTTTATATCTGTTAGACAAAAGGTAATAAAGCTGTGTGAAAAATTACATTAGAATTACCTTTCCTGGAAAAAAGAATGAATTTATCAGGCTTATGCTTATTAGTTTGGGTTTTTTTTAATGTGTGTAGTGCACTGAGTCATTTACATGAGCAGAACACACCTCGAAGACTTCTGGTAACTCTACTATTACAGGCTAAATTCAGTTGTTCTTTTATGTTGCTAGGAACCCAAGTTAATTTTAGGATTTTAGTAAGTAGAGGTTCTTGAAGTCGTCTCTATATAACTGTGTGTCTAACCAAAACTTTAAGTGACATTTTAAAAAAATGTGCATTATCAGTTAGATTTGGTAAACAAGCCACTTTATCAGGTTGGTGGGTTTTTTGAGTTTCTTGTTTTTTCTTTTGGAATGGGGTCTTGTTTAGCAACACTGATCCTGATTGTGTATTTGACTCTTGAGAAAGAAGCATGAGGGATCTTGCTGCGTAAAGGCTTCAATGTGGTAGTAGAGTTTTTTTATTTTGCTTTACTCAGATAATATGCTTTCAGTATAGGTTATTGGTTTTGCCTAGTGGCAGTTCTGGTGGCACCAGGCATAAACTGCTTTTAAGTTTAGCAGATTTGTAAAGTGACTGGTCTGCTGCATTCCTGGCCAGCATCGACTCTGTAAAACTAGTTGTCTAATCCCAAGCAGTAACAAAGTGGCTTCAGGTAACTTGCATATAACAAAAAATATTTGACTTTGGTTTCATTTTTATCACTGTGTTTTTCCCATAGGGGAATGTAACTTGCTTTCAAGTTATCAGTAATCCCATTGAAGCTTTATCAAGTGCAAATTTGAGTTTTTCATGGCTCCCATCAGGCAGTGACAGCTCTGTGTAATCCCAGGTATCAGAACTGTGAATGTTTTCAGTCTCTTACTTACAGGATAGTATGCTGAGAGTTGCTTTCAATGTATGAACACACTGAAGGTGTATGTGAGCAGAGGGAAGTTTGTTTAAAGTTTTCTCTTGAAAGGCAAGGTGTGTAGCATACTTGTGCCCTTGCAGAGTTTGGATCTAGAATTTTTGTTGCACAGTGCTGCGCATTTTGCAATCACTAAAATGTGTTACTTTCCCCTTGTGGCTGAACTACATACGGAGTTTGAGGTGTATTTCCAACGGATCTGTAAAAGTGTTTGCTAGAGTTGCAGGCATGCATAATGATGCGGTGATGAGGATCTCTGGCTCTAGGAAGAGGGCAGTGGAAATAAATTCAGTTTGAAAAGCACGTAAACACTTAGATTTTGGAATACTTCAAGTTTCTGATTCATTTTTGGGTTGTGTTTGCAGGTTCTTCTGTACTTTTATGAATTGAACTTCCCAGTTCACCTTGACATTTTTAGTAGGATAGGAATTCAGGTGGTGATGAATGAGATGAATATAAATCACACCCTGATGATTTTTAAGTTACAATAAGCTTTAATCAAGCCACAGAGAAGAATTAAAATATTATTCAGAGTTTTCTTACTGGTTTGAGCTTTTAGAACCTTGTTAAGATAAGGGGAAAAATACAGGCTTTAAACTTGTATGAGAATAAAGGCTTCTGACTTTTAACCCAGACCAACGGTTGGCAGCTCTGTAATAAATTAAGTAATGATAAATATTCTTACTAAAGGTAATACTGTAAAGTAAGGGAAGTTTAAAAAAAAAAAAAGAAAGGAAACAAGAAACCACTATTTGACAGGATGGGTCATGAAAGGCAAATGGTACCGGTTGGAAACATCTATAGAAGGTGCTGGTAGAAATTTTCGATGTGATGCAAGAAGCTATTGTTTCTAGGCAGCTACTGTCAGCTTCAGAGAAAGCAGAGAAAATCATGAAAAGGAGGTCTCTGCCATGTATTCAAGCAACAAACAAAATGAGAAAAGGGAGAAGGGAGGGAGAAGGCTGGCCAAGTCATCTCCATCTTTTGGCAGAGGGTATTCACCACACTATTTGAATTCACCACAATCTTAAATCCTGTTACAGAAAAGCTAAAAAAAAAAAAAAAAATCAGCAACCACTATCCCCAATGCTTTTTGGGCGAGATACTTGACCGAATCTGCTTTTGCTCCTACATACCATAACTATTGAAATTTATACTGAACACAGAGGATTTGATCTGTAGAAGTATATAACAAAGTATTCTGGAGAGGAACTTTCAGAAGAAACTTTGGAAGATTTTAAAGAAGCTGCCTGCAAAATTGTTCTCAAAAACTCCAAGGAGCTGCTGACTAAATGTGCAAGAAGATGTCACATTATGTTTAATTTTACAAAACTAAAAAAATACATATAAGAAGACATTGAACTTTTCCTGTAACTTGGTTACAAGTTGTCAACTCATAGGAAGGATGTGAGTGTCATTACTAGGAACTGAATGAAAACCTTCACTTATGCAGTGGCAGTAAAACAAAAATGTGATAGAGGCCAGAAAATACTATCATGGCATACATTAATGTCTTCTTCTCATTTGAATAAAGTTTGCAGCTGTAATTGCTTAGTCTCCCTCAAATCTGAGTACTGTTCAGGGTTCGTATGGGCCATGAAAGAGACCTGCGAGTGTTGCAAAACCTTACAGGAATGCTGAAAACCAGTGGATTATTGTTGTTTTGGTTTAGGCTTTTTTTTACACTTTGGAAGGGAGATTGCCATGTGAATATATGACAAAATGAAGATTACTTATTGAAAAGCAAATGAAAACTTTTTTTTTCCTCTCTCTCTGTCTTTGTAAGACTTACTGAAATTGGAGAACATGAGTTTTTTTTAAAAGCTTATGAAATGTTTCTGCCTTTTTGGAGGTTGCTCCATCTCCTTTGCAGTATGCTCAACACTACCATAAGAAGAGCTCCAGTGGATCAGACCAATGGTTCATCTAGCCCAATGGCAGTAGGAGAGGCTATTTAGGGAAAGCAGGTCAGCCTTGCCACTGTCTGCAGTCTTTATCTTCCCCCAATATCCAGAATTTTATCTGGGATATTAGAAGTACAACTCTGCCAATTCCTATGAAACATCCATTTATAAACCTATTCTCTGTGAATTTATTGAATACCTTTCTGACCCAACTCACACTGTTTACCTCGGCAACATCTTGTGGAAGTAAGATGAGGAAGTTCCCTGCTTGCTGCATAGAAATCTACATTACTACTTTTATCTGCCTGAAACCAATCTGCTGTAAGAGACTGCTCCTAGCTTTAGTGTTGCAGGATTTGGTGAATAAGTTTCCACTCATTTTGTCTGTTATGGTTGTAAAGCTAAACCAAATCCACCCGCAGCCTTTTCCTCAAAAGTGAGCAATCTCACCCACCTCGATCTCTGCTTGCTTTGTTCTCTTTGTCTTCTTAGTTGTCCTTCACCTCCTCTAATTCTGCTACATCTTTTGTGAGGTGTGAAGCCTAGTGCCACAGTATTTCAAATGTGGGTGCACTAAAGTTTTATTTATAGTTTAAAAATTGCACTTGCTTTTATTCTCTAGCTTCCTGATGGTGACCAGTGTTTTATTGGCTCTTTTTTGATTGCATCTGCATACTGAGTTGATGATTTTAGAGAACTGTAAGTGTTAACTTATGGTTCTCTTACTGGAGTTGTAACTTCTAGTTCCAGTTTTAGCATTATGTACCCATAAGTTAGATTATTTTTCTCTAGTTGCCTTACCTTTCCTTTGTCTGTGTTGAAGCTTCTCTGCCACCTTTTTGTGTACTCTTGTATTTTTCAGGGGCCCTTTTGAAGTCATGGCATTGGAGTACCCAAAAAGCAGTCTTGCCAAAGGATCAGACCCCAAATTTAGCATAATTCAGCGTGTAGCTGAACACCAGGCTGGAAGATGATGTCTAAGTTTCTCGCTAATGTTTTTAAAGTCCTCTATTATTAAAAGAAAACACTGCTTCACTTTCCCAATCCCCTCCTTCATTAGCACTTGTTTGCATGTAATCTTCTTGTACAAGGGATTAAAGTATTTCACGGTTCGGGCTGTTCCGATTGTGAATTTATCTTGTGCCTCATTTCAGTCTAGTGTCTTGGTACTGTGATCATTCTCATTGCACATGTGCTAGTTCACTTCGAGGCTCCCATCTGGAGTGACTCAGATGACCTGCCTCCTATAGGAAACCTAAGCGTCGTTGACTGGTTTGTGAGAAGAGACCTGAACTGCTCAGACAGTCCTTCTGCATTTTAGTAAGCATCACACTTTCATATCCTTGTGCACATCCCGGAGTATATGCAGCATATCCTTCTGTTTGTGCTCTAAAAGCATCATAGCGGGATGCTGCAATGCAGTTTTCTCACTATCTTGCTTAGGTCCAAGTGAATAACCATAAAAAATTAGGAAGTCTTAGGGCCCTAGGCATGCTGCTTGGGACCAAGGGGTGCACCTATACAAGTGTTTCATTTGAGATCGAGAATGGACTTTGAACATCTATCTTCTGATCATCCTTCACTTTGGAGGTGGCCCTGAAGCACACTAAATTCCTTTTAGATGAAATTGAGCAGGAGGGTGCACTCCAGGATGTATGTGATGTACTCCAACAAGGGGTGTTCAGTCTGTGGTACCAGACTCCCCCAGTCCCCTCCAAAACATGCGGTGTGATTGTGTGATCCTCAGCACCACCTGCTTTGTTCTACAGATCTACTCCTGTTGCAGTACGCTACCGTAGGCACAGCTGAGGGACCTGGGTTGAGCACTAAGTGCTGTAGTTGTGAGTGATGTGCCATGAAAGGTGCTGTCCCAGGGGTGCTGTGGACATGAACAAGCCCATAACCAACCTGTATGGGTCGTCCTAGGTTTTCTGTCCATGGTGTGGTCTGGAAAAAAGTCATGGAGGTCATCTCCAGGATGTCCTAGTACTGCCTGCTGCTTGAGAATTAAGAAGGTTGGTTATGGGTTATGCCATGTTTTGATAAGAGCATGACACAATCTAACTTGACAGCAAGTGATAGATCTTCATAGCAGTAGCCTCCCCTCCCCAACAAAAAAAGACCGACCGTTGGAGTACCCCAAAGACAAAACCAGCGTAACCGAATAAAAGGATTTTAGGTCATGGAACAACTGGCCATCACACTGACATCAGTTTCAGAAGTGATTACAGCTCATCCTGCTTGATTGTGCGCTAAAATGCGGGGGAAAATTATAAATCTAATTGGAGCACTCTGCTGTACAAGGAATGTACAGTGCCTCGACTAAAAGTAGTAGCAAACAGTGGAGGACAGATGCTGAAGTGCTTCTAGTCTCTGTGTCCCAAACTAGCGTCCTCGAGGTGGACGGTGTAAATGTGGTGCGGAATCCTGGATCTGAGTGCGGGGTGACCTGACCTGGGCTTGGCCCTGCTGCGGCATCAGTCCGGGAGAGGCTTTGTGCCCGTTATGAAGGTCAGCCATACGTGTCTCTGAATTTCAGTAAAATGTTTTGTAGAGTATGAGAAATGATTCAGGTGAAGTTTAATACAAGAATGGTAATGTATTTAAGGCAGGTGATGATAGCATACCTAATAATTTCTATCAAATAGTCTGTCTTCTGGGATCAGTTTGGGAACCGGCTGGCTGTTTTTTCCCATCCGTTATAGTTATTTATTCCTGGTCATAAGACAGAAAGTAACATTGTTCTCGGGAAACTTCATTACTATGCTAGAGTGGGAGTATCATCTCTGTGGAGATTTATATCATGTGGGAAGATTAGGAAATACGGAATGGAACAACTGGGGTAAAACATGGCACAAAGTAAATGTGCTTTTGCTAGAGGCTGGGAGATCATAAACTGTAAATGACAAGAGAAAAATCTTGATGTTCTAGTTAATCTAGTTAAATAAGCGTGAACCACCAGGGTGAAGTGACAAGAGGAAAAGTGGGTGCAATTTCAGAGTAACTGCTATTTGGCAGTGAGTGCTCCTGTGGAAAGTGGTCTGGAGCCCCTGTGGGATATTGCACCTCCTTCTGGTTTCGTGTTTGAGAAGGAGATATTCCTAAAAGACTGAAACCGGTAGAGATAGGCTCACTGTTCTTGTAGAGGTGTGTTTATACAAGCTATGAAATAAAGCATGGAGTACTAAATGACTGTGAACACATGTAATCTGGAAAAAAGTGTGTGTATGTTGAAAGCGAGGTGCTAGTGCAACTTTCTGGGGTAAATAGCGGAGGCCGACCGCTTGAGAACACAAATGTGTTCTGCTTATTGAAGGGTTTCTAGGGGACTTACGGTAGCGTGTATTAGATGTGATGGGACAGGTGCTTCCTTCCAAGTATCTTTTTCTGTGACTAAGTTATATGCGGAGAACTTATCCTCTCTTAAAAATGGTAGGATGACTGGCACAGTACAGCTGAGATAACTTGCCGATAAATATCTAAATATCAGTGCATCTGTTGGCTGTTGTGATGTGATACTTCTTTATGAATTGAGCTGCTTTAGAAACAAGTCTCCCCTCTCACTCTGACACTGACACCTACGGAGGCGATATGTAGCCGTAGCGTCTGAATGCCACGGCGGTGAGATGCTCTTGACAACCTTCTGCGAAGCCAGTGGAGTGACTGCTATTGATTTCACTGGCAATTGAAGCTTCTGAAAGGAAATAAAGGCAACATGTTTTAGGAGGGGCTCACTAATGTAAAATAATGCACTTTGAGATGTGCCTAAAAGAGTATTAGCTCCCCACCCCCAAAAGAAACTGGACTACCTTGAAGGGAAGTAAAGAACAAAGTGTTCCTCTAACTGGGGAAACCACAGGAAACTTGTTTTGAGTGTAAAGGGAAATTTTAGAGATTGGCTTGCAAAATGAAAGGTCAGCAGAAAAACCCAGTGAATCACAATGTGAAAAGATCGGAGATTTAACAATAATTAGAGGAGCAAAAACCACAACAGCGGCACTGGGATGCAGCTCTAGGTAACTGCTTTAGAGAAGGTGCATCAGTGTGGACAGGTAACAAGTTTAGCTAGACCAAGCCCCGCGAATTATAGTTTAGTGGTTTGGGGTGGAGGGGCTTGTTGGTGTTGAATGCAGAAGAAGCAAAAAGTCTTATTTACTGTACAAGGGACATTAAATGTGCTGTTTGTATTTTGAAGCTAAATGTTATACACAGTTCGGTGGCATGTCTGTGTGTTGTTCTTCCATTTGTTAGTGGACTGTCAGTAAGATCTGTGAATTTTGTTCTTCTAAAGCACTACATTTGATTGGTGTTTGCACAGAAATTAGATATGTATCTTAGATGGGAGTTTTTCTGACTTTGGTAACTTTATAGATGGAGGCAAGAGTAGATTAAGTTGGATTTTAATTTAAAGCTGAAATACACAGGCAGATAGGGAAAGCTTGATTTGGGTAATGTTAGTTTCTGTTCTCAAAATCCGCATCTGTTATGTTGTAGAGGTTTACAGACATCATAAAATGTGGTTGTAACATGCTTGTCATTTGAAGGACTTGGGTATTGCTGTGGTAATTTACAGAATAAAACAAATTGAATTGGTAGCTTGAGATCATTAACAAAAATAAATACTAAAATATCTTTAAAATTATATGGATTATTTTTAATATTTAAGAACTTGCTCTAGAAATATGGCAGGTACTGTGTACGCTTAGTCACGGTGTGATAACACTGTAACTAAGGTAACAGACAGGACAATAAGGAAGGCTGGCAAAACCAAAATGAATCTATGTGATAAAGTAAAACAAAACTGAAGCATAACTGCGGTAGATACAAATACAATAAAAGGCTAATTGTTTGTAGATAAATGAAACTTCAAAACAAAATAAAATCAAGCATGTGTAGTGTTGTGGAGAAAGAAACATCTGTCACTAGTAACTGCCAGTTTTTCCTTGGAGGGTTAGCGGCAGGACTGTCCCAGTCGTGCAGGGAGGACCATGAGAAACGCTGGTGTGTCAATGCGGACGTCACCACAGTTGACATTGCTGGAGGCACTGAGCCTGGAATTCTCTTTTTCCTTGGGATTTTTTACTGGAAGTTTGCTGTAGACATTGTTTGGTGGCAAAGTATTGCTTTTTCCCCCCCTGAGCTCTGTGAAAGCAGGAAAGTCTTTCCACCAGAGTCACCCTGATTGGAGCCCATAGTGCAGGAGACAATTTTCTGGACCACAGTAATTCTGGTAAATGCTGCCTCTGGATTTGCAGCCTCATGTTTCTCCTAAACATCATTTTTTTGTATATGTAACTTGAGGTTTGTATGATTTTTAAAAGAGAGTGAAGAAAACTACTTTTTTGCAATTTTAATTTTTGAATACAAGTGGCAGAGGGTGAAGGTCAATCATGTGCAAGTGTCTTTAGATGAGATAACATTCATGTTAGTCCCTCATGAATGTGGTTAGGAAAATCCTGGCTATTTCACAAATGCCCATTGTAATCCTTTAAGGAGTGGGTAGCTTCTGTTGCAGTGGTCATCCTCAGCAAGACTGTAGCAGATGTTAAGCTGTACTTTATGTTTTTTATTCATCTGTGAAATGTCTGCAGTTGATGCACTTAGAAAAACTCAGTGCTCAGCTGACCGGACCGCTGCCTGGGCTAATATAACACATTTGTGCTCCTAAAGAAGTAGCAAGTTCAGAGGATGTAACATAAGCTGTGAGTTTCTTTTACTGAACGTTGGGTCCGTTAACATTGCCATAGCCTAGTCCTGCTAAAAATAATTGCCTGGGTTTGATCTGACAAGCCTTAAACAACTGTATGATGGTCATAGGGTAATGCTGCCAGGCAGGGTCCTGCTAGGGTTTTTTGAGAGGAATGAGAGGGTCATAGTGGAAATCAGGAACCTTAATTCTCCATGGCCTGACCCAGAGCCTGTGTGTAAATTTTTAATTACTACAGCTCAAAGATGTTTCTAAGACTTCACAGAAGTTTTGCATGAGAACACAAAACTTTTGTGTGAGAAGTGCGAGCACGGTGTCTTGTGGGGTGGGTGCACTTTATGTGGAAGGGTGGGGAAGGCTATGGTCTTCTTCCAGACTTATTTCTTGACTCAAACTGCAAAGCGGTTTGAGTCACATGCCAGCCAACGCTTTAGCCCAGACTGTAATCTAGAAAACAACAGCCCATATTTAACACTGGTAACTTATATTTCTGAAAAATATTAGGAAGATGAAAAGGCCATGGTTTTAGTACTGTCATTGATCGCTGCTTCAAAGTTGTGGTGGTTTAGAGAAGTTTTGCAGGTAGAAAATACTCACTTTGCTTAGAGGTAAGGATCTAAGTACTGCTTGTTATTTGCCATCAGTTGGCACTGCTATGCAGGTTGAGGGTTAGTTAAAATGTTTGATTTAGCCCTGATTATTTGCTTTTGCTGCTGCTTCCTAAACCTTTTTCTGCACCCTAAAGACTCTTACAATAGAGGGGATTTATCAGATATTTCTGCAGATGTTTATGCTTGCTTTCTTCTGTTTGTCAAATGTTCATTGGAGGACTATGAAGAGAGGGAATGGAGAGTTGATGTTTTTCACTTGTATTGATTAGGGTGAGAATATCGTAATGTGTACTTAAGGTAATTGTAAAGTACTGGCTTCACATATGTTCATGTTGTCTTACTGCTGTATTTGCAGCAATATTTTCTGCATGCTCTAGTCAGTAGAAGATAAGCCAGATGCCACATGCTGTATGATAGAACATATTTATACAAATAATAGCCTTTTCAAGTAACTTCTCCATCAGTTTTGAGCCCTATAGCAATGGAACAACTTCCCAGAAAAAGTTTTGCCTGTGATGTGAATTCTAATCATGTGAGGGGAGGCACTAGAAATTAAAGAAATGCCGAGTGAAGAGCCGGTGTGTCAGCATCAGGGCTCTACTTTCCTCTTTTGTTTCTGAGATGTGTGTGAAGATAGTTGTTCTCTAATAACTTGTTCCTTTTTTAGTTTGTTGTAATGCATGTTCATGTTTACATGGACACATTTACATTTCAGATTTTGATACCACCTCTAGAAAATGCACCAGAAATCAGGGTTGTTGCTTTCAACCACTCTGCAGATTGATTTGGCTTTTACGCTTTAGCATTTGCAGCTTGGTCTTGCTTTATATGCTAGACGAGGTTTATGCCAGCCTAATTGGTTGCTGGCATTCCTGAATTTCACAGCTGCTGTATTCAGCTGTGTACTAGAAAAATATAATGGAACACTGTTTGTGGAGAGCAAGAGGCAATTGTAAAGATGTAAATGTGCTTTCTGGCACTTCAATAACATGTAAACTTTTAGTAACACAAAGAATTTTTAGGAACAAGTTGTATGAGTACATTGCCAGTTTAAACATTATAGTATACATTTTCTATTTAAGCTGAGAATATTTGGAAGATGGTCATAACGTCTATTTTTGTTAGGTTTTTTTTTTATTCAGTCCTGACTTTCTTGGCCAGGGAACGGATGAAGTCTGGCACGGAGATGGGAGATTTATTGTGATTCTTTTGTTACAGCATGCTGACTTACTGTGTTTGTGAGAGTGTTCAGTATTTTCTATTCATTCATCAGCCTGCTTTGATCTCCTTTCACTTGTTACGGCAAAGATTAAACCTTTTTTAATTATTATTCGTTTTCTGTCAAAAGGAACGGAGTACAGAAACAGGTAATACGACTTACATGATGGCTCTGTGACCAATAAAGTGTCACCTTTTCAGCCGTGAACAGTGGTTTTCTTGAAAATTTATAAAATTTAGTAATATACTTGTTGTGGTTTGGGCTGGATTGGCCCAATCGGGCAGAAGGACATATGCTCTCCCCCACCTCTCTTTTCGAAGAGAGGAGGGATAGAGAGAAAAGAGACTTATGAGTCTAGAAGGAATTAAACTACTTTAATGAAATACTAATAATAAAATAAAAGGAAAATAATGAAATGTATACAAAACTGTATCAAGCTCGCAGGAGGATGATCACATCACCAGCAGGCACTGGGGAAGTCCCAGGCTGGACTCAGTGACAGATGGAACTGGATTCCGGATCTGGATTCAGGATCAGGATCAGAGGCAGACAAACAGACAGAGTCCTCCTCAGACACCGGCCATTGAAGAAAGAGGCCTGACCCTTTGATCCCTCAGCTTTTATACTGAGCAGGAGGCAGATGGGATGGAATACCCTGTTGGTCAGGTTTGGGTCACCTGTCCTGTCCGCTCCTCCCCGCAGGTGTGACCCCTCTACGCTTTTCCGCTTCCAACCCTCCAACGGGGCAAGTAACAAAGTTGGCTGGACTTGGTTGTTACAGCAGTAAGGATAAGCAAGAGCCTCTCTGCATCCCATTCCTTGGCATCAACTATAAACATGGGTCTGATCACTCTGAGAGGGAACAGTTTCTGCACAACGTGCTGTTAATTGCAGCAGTTAGAAGAGGCCTAGCTAAAAAGTAAAGTTAGTGAACAAAATTGGTCCTGTTTTACCTCAAAACAGGACATTACTAAAGGTTATTATAGTATTGTATAAAATATGTTTTTCTAAACATACATTTTTCATATATCATTTTTCTCTCAATTCTGGATGGACAGCTGGACCAAGCCTTAAAAGAGTAGGAGAAGACTATACCAATGTAAGCTTGAGGAGTCAGTCTTCCAGGTCCCACAGTTTCTGTGTCCTTGCGGTGCCAGCGTGCTCTTTGTAGAAGTGGCAGGAGTGGCACGGCTGCAGGAAGACAGCGGCTTCTGTTGCTGCTTTGCTGATGGACCAGGTAGCTGATTGAAACAGTTCTACAACAGGGCACAAAAGTAAGTCCCTAGAGGTTATCAAATGCAGGAAAAGTAACAGAGAGGCGTATGAGGACCTTGCACAAAGAGAACTCTCACAAAAATGCTTGTCCAAGGAAATAAGGTGTGAGCGCGTCATGCTCGGTGAGTCCGCTTCAGCCAAGCCACCAGCAGGATCCCGGTGGGGTCCTGCGGGCAGGATGCCCGCCGGCACAGCCTCCTTGGGTGAGGGGGAAGGCAGGAGCAGAGGGGAGGGCACGGCGGTGGTCCCTGCCCGTGCTTCTCTGGGCAGCGCCCCGGTGGGGAATGCTGGCCAAAGCGTCCCTGCAGAGCACACAGTCCGGCAGAAGGGCGCTCAGGGCTTGTTCCGGCAAAACACCGGTCAGGGAAATAAAAACCCAGCAAATGCTAGAGGACAGGAAACAAGCAAAGCAAAGGGGGAAGATTTGGTTGTGTTTTTTTTAAGTAAAAAACCTACTTAACCTCCTCTAGTGGCGGAGTGAATCTTATGCTTTGGGCAAGGAGAAGCGCGGAGGTGGTAGATGGGCAGGCTGTGGTTGTTGCCGGCGAGGCGAGCAGCGGCGAGGCGAGCCGTGCCGATGCGAAAGCAGTGCTGCCCAGCGTGCCGGCTGCCCTGCGCGTGCCCCGGCTGCTGCGCTTTGCCTGACCTGCAGCTCCGCTCTCCCGCTGCGCCTTACCGTGGGGTACGCAGATGCGCTGTTACCTGCCGTCACGCTGCCCCGTAGTCTCTCTTTTTGCTTGATTTTAACGGCGTGTGAATGCTTAGGCAGCCTTTGCAATAAAAGAGATATTAGCAGTATATATTTGTTACTTGTGCCGTTAGATGAGATAATTTGGGGTATCGGTCAAGATTTTTCTTCCTTTCTGTCCCCCAGCAGGCCCTAAGACTCTTAGGCTGTGTAAAAACATTAAGTTTGGAAAGCTGTCAAATTATGACTGAAATGGCTAAACCAGAAGTTTGAAACGGTCAGCGGAGGAGAAAACTGGAGTGAGTTTGGGGTGCTGGGAGCTTTAGGCAAGGAGAAGAGGAGGTGCGAGGTGGAGGAGATGCCGACCAGGGCAGGTGCGTGAGGACCGCAGTGTGTTTCACCCCGAGCGGGTGCCCGGCAGCAGCAGTGCGTGCGGACTGCTGCGGGGCGGTCGCCTGTGCTGCGGGAGCTGCACGTGGCCCTTGGGCACCTGGGGGTGGCTGGGGGTGGGTGGAGAGAGGGGTTGCTTGGTTGTCCTACGGCTCGTTAAAATGGGGTGTTAGAGAAGCAGTGGCATTGGCTTGTGTTCTTCAGAAACCCCGATTCTTGGTACTCTTGGGGCAAAGCAGAGATGTGAAATCAATGTGACACCTCGGTCTTGATCTTTTGTGTCAGTGCATGGCCGGTCTGCTCTTCCAATTGTTCCTCGCTACTGTGCGCAGGAAATAGGACGTAAAAAAATTGCAGTACACTACATATTTAGAAGAAAAATCCTTATTTCTGCTGAAAGTTTACTGGTTTTATTGCACTTTATGGGGGCTTGCTGGCTTTGGGTCTTTCACTGGAGAAGTCAAAGCAATGGCACCTTAGCTCCAGCTCAGCACTCGGTGTAAGCAGCTGTTTTTAAAACGATCATTTGTATTATTGTTGCAGGCAGTTTAATTCTAGTTGAGTTACCAACTGATTGGATGCCCATAAGAAATGGGTATCAGAATACAGTTTCAGAGGGCTTCACTCGCGTGTTGGGACATGTAATGTTGTATCAGCATAGAAGGGGGACAAACGAGCCTTTGTGGAGCACACCTCAGGAGACTTTCCCGCCCGTGGGAGACTTGTGGTATTGGAGTTTTCTTTTCTCAAGAAAAGAGAGACTAAGTGGTGTGGCGTTCACTTACCACTCAGCTTTCTGCTCACTGAACTCTTCCCATGTACACTGGCTGTCCCCCCAGAGCCTCCACTGGTGGATCAGGTTTGAGCCACTTCACAGTGCCTGGCCAGGAATTATCTTCTATTTACCACCTCATTTTTTTTAACCCTCTTCTTGCTGCCTGTCTCTGCATGTCTCAGTGCAGGGATGAAAATAACTTCTGGAAAATTTTTCCACCAGTTAATAAACAATCATTTGTGTTTGCTTTCTAGGCCGAATTCACCAAGCTATGGTAACATCCCTAAATGAAGATAATGAAAGTGTAACTGTTGAATGGATTGAAAATGGAGATACTAAAGGCAAAGAGGTAAACTTAATTAGAACTTTTCTCTTTTAAAAAATGTGTAACCTACTTGAATATTACTGTGGAATTTGCATTGGAAACAAAAAGAAGATACAAATGTTAATTTACTTGATGATTCTTTGGTTACAGACTGTTTTGCATGGGAGCTGTTGGGCAAATGCTGGTTTCTGTTGTATTAAATTTGACTTCCTGAGCTCTGTGTCATAGCTTTTAAATAGTTCTTTTCATCTGTTGGTTTTGAACCAGATTACAAAGGCTGACCTTGTTATCCTCTTCTTACAAGTAGAAAAATCAAATTTTTGAGAGAGAGAATGACTTGCAGTTTGGACAGGAAACTAGTGGGAGAGCTAGATTAGAAATCTTTTTGTCTTTGTATTATTGAGGAATTGAACTGCTAGTTTGTTTGCTTATTTATTTATTTTTGGCAATAATTTTCCAGCCTTGCTTTTCTTGAGAAACCGTGTCTATGTGTGTAATGCTTCGCCATCCTCTCTTCCTTCAAATTTTGGACCATGTTGGTTAGTTTTAGCTGAGATATGACAAAGTATCTCAGAAATAATGACACTTCACTGGTTTTGTGAAAACACAGGAAAAAGGAAAAAAAAAAATTATGAGAAGGTCCTGGTGATCTCATCAGCTGAGCTCATCCCTCTGGGCACACAGAATCCATACAGGACTGAGGTCTTTGAAAGGTCCAGCCAGGGGAAATGGCAGTCTATAGAGACCAAAGCCATTTAAGATTTCTAGGAAACCAAGTTTCAATAGATCTGAAGCCATCTATTTTTAAGATCCTGCCCTTCCCCCGTTACATTTTCCAGCATTTTGAATGAGGACCACTTAAAAGAAAAAAAATAGCACAATAAATTTGACATGGTTTCAACTGTGCTTTTATTTTTTGGGTGGTTGTAATTTGTCTATTTCTTTTGCACTGCTTGGGAAATTTCAAATAATTGAGATCTCTTTCTTTTTATGTTACAGAATGTCTTTCATATTTTGCAGTAACTGTCAAATTTCCCGCAGTAATACTAGCTACTTCTGTTTTAATTTAATCACTTTACAAAATTATTAACATCTATTGGTCATTTTTAATTCATCCCTTTTCTGAAGGGTGTGTTTTCAACTAATACAAAGACCAAAGCTTACACTCTTTTTAATGAACATAAAAAAAGATAATTCAGGTTTTAGAATTAACAAATTATGGGGTAAAACCAAGAACTATATTTACTGTTTATTCTCAAACATAACAGGAGAAATGGAGGGGGTGAATATTGTTTTAAGACTCATCAATGCATTTTATATTCTTTTACACAGATTGACTTGGAGAGCATATTTTCACTTAACCCAGATCTTGCACCTGATGAAGATATTGAACCTAGTCCAGAGACACCACCGCCACCTACTCCATCAGCCAAAGTAAACAAAATCGTGAAGGTTGGTAATATCTATGCAACATGTTCATGCTAAACATACAGTTCTCCTACACATGTTGTTATGCGTGAATTTTTAACTTTAACCTTTGTGTCTGTGGAGCTATTTGGTAACTGTGTTCCTTTCTTTTTCATAGTAAATAGGGGTTTCTGAAAAGTTTTTAAGAACAGGTTTGGGAGAGAGGGAGTTGGGAACTAATATTTATATAACTAAACATATCACAAGGAAAAATAAAGAAAAGGTTTTGGAGATTGTTTTGAAACAGTACGTATAGTTCAAGCAGTCTTCACCCTAGCCTCTTCAGGGAGAGACTTGGCAGGAATCAGCTCTCTCTCTTTTGCTGATGTCATGTTATTTTCATTCACTGGAAAGAAGCAGAGGTGGGGCTGCAGTTTATGTTTTCAGTAATATGGTGATCGAATAACAGAGATTTCTTTCTTTATGTAGAGTCGACGAACTGTGGCACCTATTAAGAATGACACCCCTGCCAGAGATAACAGAGGTAAATGTTATCTCTTTCCATTTCAAGGAAGTAAAAAATATGGGAACATTTTAACCTCCTGCTCATCTTAGCATTCCTTAATAGTTCTGCATTTCTCATTCGGTATGTATGCATGTGGCTTGTAAAAGACGTGGTACATCATTCCTAGAATTATTCCTATGCATATTTAGGAATGTATACTGTATGAATAGTATTTATATTCAAGTTTAAACAATGTAGTGTTAGGAAAGTTGAGCTGGATGAACCGAAGGTGCAAAAATTTGAAGTTAATGAATTATGCTACATTAAATCATGTGTGAACTTTTCCAAGTTAAAACATCCTCAGTTTGCTTCAGCTCAATTGATTGTTTCAATATACACTTAAGTAGTGCTCTTAAAATTCTTACGCTTACAATTTTATAACTTAGTTTTCTAACAGTCTGTGTGAACATTCATTCAAAGAGTACTTAAGCCCTACGGCTTATTTCTCACTCTACAATTAATAGCAAAAAATCTACAAAAAAAGCTGAAATACCACAGGAGGATAGGTGAAAAGTATGTATTGGATGAATACAGATATAATGCATCTATAATGTGAGAAAGAATAGTTGCTGCTTATTGTTTTCATTTTCTCTCCTGTGTTAAACGTAGCTAACTTGTACTGATCATGGTGATGATTCTTCTTCCAAACATTAATCTACTGTCCTTAATTCAGACTAGATTCCAGTCCACCTGTTTAAACTTGAAAAATAAGTGGGCTTGCATATCTTTGCAACTGTTCGTACTCTTCTGGTGGATTATTTGGACCACTTTCTCCCTGCTGCCATTTGCCTCTGGGGGTGTTAAACAAATCAAAAATCTCATAAAGAGGGGATAATTTTTTTCAAACTAATGTTTAAATTTGAGACATCTGATTGACGGGCTCTCCTCACATCCATACATGTTGTTGTTTGTAGTGGGTGGTCTGTTTGGTATGGAATAACCCTGTAACTTGTATTTTAATAGGTCCTACGCATCTTACTATGCACAGCCGGCCTACCTATTTGTTCTTTGTTGGCCTTGTAATTAAGTTTTTCTCAGCACACTGTCTTATTTCGTGTAATCAATTTGTGCTATAAACTAGATCTCCTGTCATATTTGGAATGATATGGGCATTTGTCTTGTCTGTCCCGTTCGATACCTTTTTCCATAGTTGTCTCCATGTTGCACAGTGAACTGGCCTTCGTTTGGAGTGTCATCTCTGGCTGCTAATCCAAGCTGATACCTTCACTTTCATACTCCTCTGGCAGACTCTGTTAGGATCGTGTGCAGGAAATGGGCCAGCTGAAGCAAAAACTGCTTGAAGCAGCTCTCTGAGAAACAATTTAAAGCCTTCAGCTCTACCAGAGAGGCTTGCATGCTCACCACTCCCACTGCATTCACTGGGAACAGACATCACTGCATCTTCAGAAATGGGCATCCTTAGCACGTATAGAATCAATGCATAAGTTTAGACATACTGATTGTATCTGTATCCCTTCCAGTATAGTGTTAAAAAGGTTTGTTTCTTCCACTTGTGGATTGAGCTGCACTTGCTGCCTTTCATTTGTATCCCTTTGCATCTCCAGAGGTCATAGGCTCAATGGGGTGGGACCATTTGGTAACATCTAGAGAATGTGAAACAGCAAGGCTTCTTTTCTTACTCATTTTTTGGGTTTAATCACAATATAAATAAAATTTCAGCTCTTTAAGCTTCAGGACTGCGTATCTCCAAGTACACTCTTCATTCTATGCACATGATAAGTTGTACTTTCTGCAGCAGAGTATTTAAAAATACACATGTGCAGCACTGGTACTTAATAATTATGTTGTATATAACACAATGCTAGGATAAAAAAGGCTGCATACCAAATGTCTTTATTAATAGACTTTCTACATGTATGGTTCCCCTTCGCCCCCAATAAATTGTTGTGTCTGGAAAGGGGCCTCATTCTATCTTGTCACAACAAAGCTTGTCAGAATTGGGTAGAAATGTTACTTTTCCGTGTCCAGATGAGCTTTGTGCTCTTCCTTTGCAGTGGTTGGTTCTGCACGCGCGCGACCTACTCAGCTTCCCGAGCAGTCTTCCTCCTCTCAACAGAATGGTAGTGTTTCAGATATATCTCCAGTTCAAGCTGCAAAAAAGGAATTTGGACCCCCTTGTATGTAAACCGTGTATCAAGGATTCATTCATTCTGGGCTTTACATGTACATTCTCTTGGATTATGTTGTTGTCCATGAATGACAGATGGTCTACACGCGCAGTTGTCAGTGGGCTTCCTCGAGGAGCTTTTTCAGAGAACTGCGGCTAAACAAATGTTCACTTTTGTCATAGTTGTGCTATTATTTGGAATTTGTTTTTCCTTTATCTTTTTTTTAACCATGGCAATGGTGTGTGTTCTTTTTTAATTTGCCTGGGCTTTCTTTTAATTCAAACCAAGAGATCACATGTATCTGTCCAAATATTTTTTGAGGGTCATTGTCCTTATATTTTTGATCATGTGATTATTGTCCCATTCCCATTCCCGTGACTTTTTTCTAATTCATTTATTTTATGACTTTTAGAAATTAAATTGCTGTAATTATTCGGTACTAATACTGATTTACTTGAAAAGAAAGTTGATATAAATGCATTCTAATTATTGATAAATTAATATAATTGAAATGTTACAGTGTAAATACTAAATTCATGCAACACTGAAAATATTTTAAAATTATATCGTTTTCTTTCAGCACGTAGAAAATCTAATTGTGTAAAAGAGGTTGAAAAATTGCAAGAGAAACGTGAAAAAAGAAGGTTACAGCAGCAGGAACTTAGAGAAAAAAGAGCTCAGGTTAGTATTTTTAGCTCAGATGGAAAACGTATGTCAGCAACAGAAGTTGTTTGCAAAATTATGCTTTTTTCAGTCTTTAGTCATCTTTATAAACTGTAATAATCTTGAAATTAAATATTTCGTCTTGTATATAAGTTTGCTAAATATTTTGGTTCTTGGTTACATTGCTGTCATAACTATTACTTTAGTCAGTTTTCCCCCTCTTTTTCTTCCTACAGAAATAATTGCTTATAATTGCTTACCTTACTGTGTTTTTTAAAGATCAAGTACTGATGATCAGCTATTTCTTAAGATACATTGTTGAAAATAAGCAAATCTTTCGCTCTTGGATAGGGCTGTTATTCTACAGGAGGTATTAACAACATTATGATAAACTGTTCTTTATGATCTTTGATGCTTTGTAGGAGATCTGTTTGAGGCTCAAGTTTGAACAATGACTTTTTTTTTTTTCTTTAGACCGGTCAATGCATTTATAATTTAGCTTTGCATCATGCAGGCAGCTTGGCAGCAAGTTGTTAGAAACTTGTGTGAAAGAAATGAAGTTGCTAATCCTGTGAGAAGAATCTCTTAATATTAAATGACTCTCTGTCACAGTGGTGTAAAATCTTTAGCAAAACTAGTACCGTAATCTTGTTGGCAGCCCTGTGCATATGTGTTAGTCTCTAAAGTGATACTGCCAATCCACTACTGACAGGAGAAGTAGCACCACCCAGTAAATAATTCAGGAAATGTACTTCATGGTTTAACGATGTTTTTAAGTAGACCTAAAATCACCTGTTTTGAATTAATGTTCTCTAGTTTCCATCCATTTACACAAATGCAAAACATTACTGTGTCTTTATGTGTGAGGAACAGGTATTTTTTGACTTTATATATATAAAAATACTTTGACATGGTACTACACCTAAAACTTTCTTTTTATTGCTCCTGTGAAGACTCCCTTTGCATCTGAGTCTTAAACTTCTGTATGAGGAAGCTCTGTTTGTTTTGGTGACCTGTATGTACCTGTGCTTCGTGTTGCTTTGTGTACTCTGTTGTTGTTGTTGCTGTGAAATACAGCAGTAATTAGCCAAGTGCTCTCTTCTAGTGGGCAAGACCTTTAAGCAGGGTTTGGAGAATATTAGGCATACACTTCTTCCGTAATAAGCAGTACTCCTTTCTGAACGTTCGAAGGAAAAGGACGCGTTTCAGCAGGAATACACATTGTGTGGACTTACTGTCAGCAGTTTTTAGTTCACTGTAGTCAGGGTGAACAACATCAAGTAACAGTCAACTTCTAATTACCAGGACACAGTCTTATGTGAGGTGAGGGTCGTCTGTGTCCCAGGTGCGGAGACATGATGAGCTGGCTCCCTTTCAGCAAGTTAAGCCCAATGCGGTGCTTTCTGAGAGAGCCTACGCTGTTTCCACAGCCAGCTGTGATCCAGGAGTCTGATATCATTTGAGGGGAGCCATGCAAAACTTAATCAGGTCTGGGCACTAGAGCTGGCAAGGTATGGCTTTAGCAGCATGTCCTGAAATGGTGTAAAAACTGACACTTGTAGGCAGAAGTGGCAGGAAGGACATTTGATTGATTCTGCAGAGAACCAGCTGAGCTCACAGTAGTCTGAGGCTTAGCAAGGCTTAGAGGGGCTTCATGCATGGCCTCTTACATGTCCATTCGCGCTGGTACTAATGGCTCCCGGTTTAGGGACAGAAGGTTTTCCAAGCCTAGATGTAGCCTACTGTGTATTCTTGGGATTGCTTCTGCTTTTTGGGGTGATCTGGAAGTGTTAGAAGAGGTTCCAATGCATCCAAGTAACTGTAGGAGTTAACTCAAGACCAGTAGTAGGATCAAGCTCCTTGAACCAACTTGGATCCAACAGGGTTGTGTTCAGAGCAGCTGGGCTGTCTGCACTGTCCTCTGCGGTGTGTGTTGTACCTGTGCGATGGAGTGTATCCCTTCGTCTGCTGGATGCCTTATCTCAGATTAGGAAGCACTAACCATATATGCTATCTGGTGGTGTGCAGTTGTTCGGAGGTGTTTCTTTAGTGCAAAGATTCTGGCAAAGGTGGGAGTAATTTCTCTTTCTTGAGTACACTGTTAAGGAGTCTTCAATTAAAAATTATTTTCTATTACATGCCAACCAAAACCATGAAATAGGATGCATATAATTGCTTTGCTATCAGTAAACTAGCTATATCAGAATGGAAGAAGGCATTAAACTTACCTTTGAGACTTTTCTGGCATTTTGGAGAAAAATAAGATTTCAGTTAATGTGTATTTTTCTTACACTTTTCTGGCATCTTGGAGAAAAATAAGGTTTCAGTTCATGTGTATTTTTCTTACAAATAAATATAGAAGATACTGAAATTAGTCTCTTTCAGAAAAAAAAAGTATATTTAGAAATTCCATTGCTTACTTCCCTAGGATGTTGATGCTACAAACCCAAATTACGAAATTATGTGTATGATAAGAGATTTCAGGGGAAGTTTGGATTATAGACCACTGACAACTGCAGATCCTGTAAGTACCCCAGCAACATGGAAATATTTTATCCTTCTGCATTTTTGCTATGTGTTTCCAATCTTTTCAATGTGTGCCTCTGTCTGTAAACATGAAAAATAAGTAGTTTAATATATATTAGTATTCATTATAATATGAGATTATTTTTTTCTGTAATTTGATATTTAAATTAGTAGGTATTGAAAGTCCTAGGTTACTAAATTAGTGTTAATTATGTTATGTCATTTCAATATCTTTTTACTGTAAAATAATACCAATATGGACTAAGTAGTCACTCAGCCTCTGTATTGTAATTTTTCCTGGGATGCTAGGGGATGTGCACACAAAACCATTAAGCTCCTTTGAAAAGCCCTGTTGAGTATAAAGAATAGTATTTCATTTTGAAGGTGATGAGGGCCTTTGGTTTGCGGAGAAGTCAAAGGAGCAGAATCCTTAAATGATGAAGGTTATCAGATCTGTGTGGAAATCAGAGATTGTGACAGTTTCTCTCAATAGCGTATCTACCCTGTTAGCACTGCATTTACTTGCAGTGTTCCAAGATGTACCTCGTGCTCTACGGGATTAGATCACTGTCTGGAGGGAGTTTTGTTAATGTATGGTTCTCCCTTTTGAGTTCTTGGCTACTGTAGAGACACAAGGGGCTTTTACATTTTCAGTTGACTCACTGTGTTGGAAATTTCTCTTTGTTTAAATGATTGATTAATTAATTCAATAATAGAATTAAAATAAAGTAAAATATCGTATAACTGAAATTGGAGTGTAGTTCACTGGAAGATTGCTTCCTTTGCAGATTGATGAGCACAGGATATGTGTCTGCGTACGAAAACGACCACTCAATAAAAAAGGTATGACCACTGAAGATTTTGCTGAATTTTTTCTCTGAAAAGCTGCTTCTAATAGTAGTATTATTTCTGTTAAAGAGATCTAGAAGTACTGATCAAAGGTGAAACTGTTATACCAGCCAACATGTATGATGGACCCAGAAAATTCATAAACTTGTCATAACTTGGATAAAGATGGGGAGAAAAGTAGTTTAACTCACCATTTTATGGATTGGGAGCTGAGGTGCAGAGAGACTGCAATTTTTTTCAAAGGTCATCTAGGATGTATTTAGTTAATCTGGGAATTAATTCTACTGTAATTTCTTCAGTATTCTTACATTGCATTAGGATCGCCATTCTTTTAAACTATACTTCAAGTGATCTCCTGGGCAGATAGCGACCCAGTGAAAACTTTCATACACATTTTTTGTACATGTATTTTTATACTTTCAAGTGGTCTTCAATCAGACATCAGCGGAGCCTAAACACTGATGTCTTACAACATGTTAGGTGCCGAAACGTGTCCAAGACATCCTCAGAGGGCTAGTGGAACACATACAAATTGGAGACTGGTATCGCCTGGAGTTGCTGTCAGGGTTGGGCAAGATACCCTAGGGCATATGAAATGCCACCAAAAAATGATTAGATACTGGAATGACTCCCTCATGACTTTTTTTTATATGTGATTAGTATTGCAACTTTTTTTCTTACTGCCTGCTTGTCAGACTGGAGCCTTTATTCCAAAAAAACCCATTCAGGTTTTCAACTCCAGTTAAATCCCAATCTTCCCATAAAGTTCTTTACTTTCAGCAGGAAATTAAGAATGCAAATGCTTCTGGATTGCAGCCTGTCTGAATCCAGCGCTTAAATAAGCTGACTTTCATTTTGAAAGATGTTTCTTTCCTTCTCCTTCTATTGTGTTTTGTTTAGCTAAAGGACCCAAAGAGCATCGATCTGACTCTGAAATAACATGGGATACATTTCTTGTTTTTGTACTGTCAGAACTACACATTGAGGATTATCTGGAGCATATCCAGAGCAAGATGGGAGAATTGTATGGGAAAGGGAAAATACATGTTAATACCAGTATATAGTTAGTTTTTGTCCTTTGTTTTTCCATTCATGTTGCTGCTTCCCCTACTTTATTTTTTTCTTCATTTTTTGCCTTTACTGTTTTCTTACTCCATGTATTTTTTTTCTCTTAGTGATCTGAAAGGAATGAATAATCTCAAAAATTGGTTAATTGAAACTATTTTGCACAACTTATTTAATAAGGGCATTCAACGTACAAGTCTGGTAGCAGTTGAATTTCTGTTTTAGCATTGGAGGTTATCTTTTATAAAGTGCATTTGGGGGAGACGTCACCTTCTGGCTGTGCTGAAGGTGGACAAAGTGAAATTACAGTAAATGAGAACAAGTTGTCATGGGGCATGAGTAGGATTTGATTTTGTGAAAGTTGCATATCTTCAGTATTAGTGGTTTGTGGCTATTGAAAAATAGTTCAGAGGTGTTTGTAGGAAGATAAATGTCTAAGTAAAACTGAGGTTGGCACTGAAGTTGTTTTGCATTTTTAAGAATAAACTACAGTAGAAAGGTATTAATGAAATAACCTATACAGGGGATGAACCGTAGAGATAATCTAGTACCCACAAGATACAACCTTCTGAAAACATACACTTCATAAGAAACAGTAATTGTCATGCCACATTTTAAAATGGAAGAGTATAAAAGAATCTAAGATACCCCTGAGGAGAAAAAAATAAAATTAGTTTGTTTTGTCAGTCTCACAAACAAAGAATTATCACGAAAATCTTTAGGTTTGTCAGCACCAATCATTCTGTGATTTGGCTTTACAGGAAGTAGGTGTTCAGATTGATGTTTTAAGATTTTATTTCAGTGACGTATATTTATAATTGAGAAATGTATGGTGAGTTTCAGATACACATCATGAGCAAGGGATACGGATTCTCATAAAAAATAGCTGGGAGTAGGTAAATGTCTCATTCCAAACAATTGTTTAAGAAAAATCAGCTTTTGACTGCTTAAACTAAAAAGCTTTTGCTGCAAAGAACTGACCATCATACATCTCTTTTCATCCCTATTCCTTATTTCTTCTCTGTGATTACTGCAGAATAATTGCATTTTATTTTATTGCAGTGCAGTTGAAAAATTGATTATATAGTGACTTGAATGCATATTTCTGTTGATGTGTAATGTCATGCAATGCTAACCATTGTACTGTTTGATCAGTATGTTAACCGATGAAAAGATTTCCATCTGATTGTATAAAGCCACATCAAATTCTTCAACTGCATGCTTTGAGAAATTTTACATAGAAATGCAAGTAGGTCACATTAGTGATCCTGACTGTAGACACAAAGGATCTTTATTTTTGTGCTTAACATGGATCACTGGGTTCTCTGCTTTGCTGACTCATATCTCATACAACAATTAGCAGTAAATTGTGGTACTGTGTAGTAATTACAACCTGGGATCTCACTGCTGAAATCGCATCTAGATGGCTTTTGTTCATTCCCAGTGACAGGAAGGATCATTAGCAATCTCAGCTTTTTCTGCTTACAAGGTAATTTTTAGACAGGATTTTATTTGAGAGAAATTTTATATTACAGATATATACTGTACGTTCCGGGAGGGATACACAAATGAAGATGTTGGTGTAGAATGAAAGCAAGATTTTTGGTTTTGAAAGTACGTAAACATACGACTGTAATGTTAAGGATTTACGGAAAATAAATAGATAAAATTTTAAAATAACACAGATTATTGTAAGGATATGAATTTCTTTGTGTTTTTAAGTTTGACAGTTCAAACTCAGTGTCCACTTTCTCCCATAGAGAAATTATTTATAAAAACTCAAAGGATATGGCAGTAGCCTGTAAAACAGTATAGAAGCCCTGAGGAAGAAGAACTCAAATCCATGGAAAGTGTTATTACAGAATCCGTAACAGGCTACAATGACAGTGCTATGATTAATGATCTTCATTTTTCTAATCAGCTTTGTACAACATCTCTTTAATTTGTAGCAATTGATAGGCTGGGGTGACTAGACTTCCAAAATGGAATCTCTTACTTAGCAGATTACTATCTAGACATCGGAAGCCCAAATCCATTGCGGTGTTGTTACTTGGAGGAGCTGTGTTATCTGAGATGTTATAAGAGGGTAAACTATGAAAAAATGTAAAAAATAATGATGTGTTGCTAGTTAAATGTCTATTTCACTTATTTTATAGAAACTTTAATGAAAGACCTTGATGTAATAACGATTCCTAGTAAAGATGTTGTGATGGTACATGAACCAAAACAAAAGGTGGATTTAACAAGGTACCTAGAAAACCAAACTTTTCGTTTTGATTATGCCTTTGATGACACGGCTCCTAATGAAATGGTTTACAGGTATGTGTATATGCTTTTTTTTGTGAATCTTTTTTCTCATGTATCTGCCATGTCAGTAACTGTGGGCTTACCTTGGTCGTGGACTTGACTCCTATTCTCTGTGTTACCAGACGTGTATATTGCTACCTCCATTCTTTTGCCTGTTCACTTTTGTTTTAACTCTTTATCCTGAATTCTTCACCTGAAATGTCATCTCCACCTCCATTGACCTCCATCCTGCTCTCATTACTCCTCCAAGCCCTGCTGGTTTCCAGGCTCTAGCCTGTATTGCCTGCCTCCTCAGCTACTGAATATTTGCACAACTTCATGAGCTCTCCATTTCCCTCAGGGTTATCTTATTAATTAGTGTGTGTGCAGCACCTGAGGAACCTCAGTCATGGATATTTTGGTCTTCAGAAAACTTGGAAGAAAAGGACATCCCCAGCGCCAAAGAGCTTGCAATTTCAGTATAAGACAATTAAGAGATGGAAACAAATCAGGAGAGGGTGGGGAAAGAGTACAAAGAAAGCAAAAAAGGTTATATTGCTGTATTGCTGAGACACCTGAGCTAGCTCGGCTGCTGGAAGCAGTCTGGCTGATGTAACATGGAGGTGGATGGAGCTAAGTTATCTTGCTCAAAATGCTGAATCTTTCTGATTAAAAAAAACCAAACCAACAAACCAGCAACAAAGACACACATCTGCTTTCAGTCCCAAGGTATTTGGATTTCCATTTTCTCCTTTATTCTTCTGTTTCACCTCAACAGCTGGCACAGAATAATGCACATGGCGCTTTTAAAAAACGTGTTTAGAAGTAGCCGTTTACTTTGTACAAGTCACTAAATGGAGGAGATACAGTAGCAGGCAAGGTTAGACACCGGGACAGGTCATAATCTTGGTATGCAGTCTAAATACTTTGAAGATTTTTGCAGGTAATACTGGTATTAGAAAGGAATTTGATGAAGATAATTTTCCTTATGCTTGGAAAACGATTCCCATAGCCTCAAGGAGTAGTGACAGAGAAATATTTTACGTCTTGTTTCTTAATGCGACAACTAGGAAGTGAAAGTTAACATCGTATCCTGATTGATGTTGAATGCTAACATCCTGTCAGTGGATAACAGAAAATTCACCATAAAAGAATTATTAAAAGGCCTTGAAAATGAAAAATTCTGTTTTATGCTTGATACAATTAGGGAGAGAAGGGTGGCAAAAGGAAAATCTATATAGTCTGTTAGTTTACACTAACAAAGGACTTTTAAGCAGCAAAGCTGTGCCCTTGGAGATTTCTGTCTGTAATGGTTGTCTACTGGTAGCATCTTTGCTTTCTCAGTACTGAAGAGCTGTGGGAGAGTGATCTGCCTGGTGATGTGTGGCTCTTGTGATAGTTCTCCTGCTTAACAATCAGTTCTTCTACTCTCCCTCCTTCCTGTTATTTATCTTTGTGAGCATAGTGTTGAAATGTGAGGGGTATTTTTTGGCATACAGTGTTGTATTTCTGTATTGAGTTTTCTTCAGACAATTTTTGTCAATTACATAATACATTAATAGTAATAAAGGAAAATATTGAAAGATTATCGTATTCTTACTGAAACAGTAAATCTCTAGTCTGTGTAGCAGTACAGGGTTTCTCCTTTTCCCTCATGTGGCACAATAATGATATTACTTGAAGGGCAATCTGCTTCAAGGCCTCCTGTAATAACAGAAGTAAGAGCAAGACAGGTATCGTCATCTGTTCTCACCAGAACTTCAGGGTCACAGTGGGGAAAAAAATAGTGTGGCAAGTTACTTCAGTTTTCTCCAGTATGCTAAAATTACTCACTGTATTTCTATAGTGAAAAACGTTCTTCAGTTTGAGGGAGAAAAGTACTACTCTTTTTTAATTATTATTTTGCTTAAGCGATATTTTAAATATTTTTGAATCCATAAGCAGCAACACTGAGTTGCAAGTTTTCATTAATACTAAAAAACACATGCTAGTTTGAATGGGTGTGCCTTTTGAGTTTTAAAGGAGAATGAGACTTTGTATTTCTGAACGATCAAGATTGCAAATAAAGGTTCTAGTAAAAGTAAAGTTGGAGTGTTTTGGCATGGTACCATTTGGAGTTGTATAATGCTTTAAGAAAAGTTTGCTAGATATGTTTGTATTTTGCCTTACTTCAAAATAGATAATATTAAGTCCCTTTTTTATAAATCAGCAAAATAAATAATTTCAAACTCAGTTAAACAGAGATAATGGAGTGTGCTTCTTAGGTGGATAGGCTTTGTGAAATTTTCTATTTCATATATGAAAAGAACAAACATCAAAATACGGGAATATCCTCTTGAGGACAAAGGAAGCATATGTTTAGAAGAAGCAAAAAAGACTAAAGCTGAACAGCCATCATCTGGTTTATTTTTGATGAAAATTCATGATTCAGTTGAACTTAGATTTTTGCATAACCCTCGTTTGCTGAATGGGTTGATCTTGCCCTTATTATTTTTTAAGTGATCCTGTGTTTCTTCCCAAGTGGAATGAAAAAGATTGTACACCTCTGTGTTTCTGTAAACAATTGTTCTTGTTTGTGTCACTTAAAAGTACTTTATGTGTAAACACCTGGAAGAAGGTTAGAAAGAGACTTTTGCAGACTTACCTCCATTGGTAACCATGCATTAGTTTACTCTTTGCTTTTGGCATTTTTCATGAAATAATGGTGATAAGCAGCTGAAGTAGGAACAATAACTATGTTTTTTAAAGTAAAAATAAGTTCTCTAAAATAGAAAAATGATGCTTTGAATAATATTTTTTGACACATCAAATAATACTTCAGGGAGAACTAGATTTTTCTATTCTGAAAAGCTTGGGTATCCATCTTCTTGAGCCTTTTCTCAGTGTATGTATGTTCTTAAAAATATTAAGATGTGCAATGTTGTTTTGGCCACTTGTTTTCTAAATTTAATCTTGGAAGCTGATTTGGGGAGAAAAAAACCCAAAACCAAACTATAGCAGAGTTTTAATATTGGCAAAACCTAAATATTTACCTGCTCCCCTGTCCTACTTTGATGTCTTCTGTCTTCTTTAGGGACCTCCAAATTCCATGTAGCATGCTGTACTGTGTTGCATCATTAAAACAAGGAAATATTTTTTCTTAGGGTTTAAAGGAGGATGATATTGTTGTAAAATAAATGGGAGAGACCTTGTAGCATTTATTTGATGGTTTCAGATATTTTAATGACTTAGAGCTAGTAGTCTCTTTAGTTCAGGAATTAATATAGAGGTGTCCTTTGGCCTCTCAAAGTACAGGACCAGTTTTATTGCTTCTGGCCTTAAAAATTGTAGCATTCTTGTGGTACTAGCATCTCAAAGTAATTCAGTTTCCAAAATACTGTTGTTTTTTGCATTTAAGGTTTACAGCTCGACCATTAGTGGAGACCATATTTGAAAGGGGAATGGCCACTTGTTTTGCATACGGGCAAACAGGCAGTGGAAAAACCCATGTAAGTACTTAAGTCTTTCTTCTACGTGTCAACAATACACTTCTTTTTATGTATGATACACTTAGATAAGTTCTAATAAGTAACAAATACGTAAGTTAGAGCGCTGTGATTTTTTTAGTGTTTTTTTTTTTTTTTAAATTTAGACTATGGGCGGTGACTTTTCAGGAAAGAACCAAGATTGTTCTAAAGGAATATATGCACTTGCAGGTGAGACTTTATTGGTCTGTTGGCTTTTTGCAGAGTAGTTGAGATCAATAAATTATCTACTTCCTGTCATACAAAACATAAGGGTCTACATATTTTGCATGACAGTGGAGCGTTGGTAACATCAAAAGTAGGTCCTAGATGTGTAGTCTTTACACAGTAAAGTAGATGTGTATATAGATTACTTCAAAAAAAGTAATGAATATAACAGATGATTAATTAAGTTTATAATTTTGGAGTATTCTGCATCTTCCGATGCAATGTGGCAGTTTAAACTGTGATGTTTTAGACTTGGTTGACTGCCTTATCTGTTATACTTGCAAAATATGAGAGATGCTGTAAAATAGACTGCGACACATTTATGAGTTTTCACTGAAGGAAAATACCTAACGAGATTTCTTTTTACTCTGGAAATGTATTCGCAGCTCGAGATGTCTTTTTAATGCTAAAGAAACCAAACTATAAGAAGTTAGAACTTCAAGTATATGCAACATTTTTTGAGATCTACAGTGGTAAGGTCAGTACCTGATCTTTCTCTGAGGAAGGGGGAATTTCTCTTTCACAGACAGGATTTTGAGCTTGTCACATAGAAGATTTTTTTTTCTTCTTTGTACTAAAAGATTTATTTCAAATAATACTTTACCCTTCCAATCATGTTTTTCCATGGAATGCTTTCTGTATTTTGATACGGGATTTGAAACAAAAGTGTCTTTTAAAGGTCCTCTTTAACTGTTCTGTTCCCGCCCCCCAAGGTTTTTGACTTGTTGAACAGGAAGACAAAGTTAAGAGTGTTAGAAGATGGTAAACAGCAAGTCCAGGTGGTGGGATTACAGGAACGGGAAGTCAAATGCGTTGAAGATGTTCTTAAGCTTATTGAAATAGGCAACAGCTGCAGGTATCTCCCATATCTTACACCAGTTTTTCATTGTATATTAAAGAATCAGAGCAAGATTTTTTTGGGGTCTCTTCATAGCAATGGCTTTCTAATATGCAGTGGGTTTTTTGATGATGTTGGCTGCAAATAAGGAATCTGCCTACCTTTTAAATAAAGATATTGAGAGTTTCTCTGTCTCCTAGAGAGAAGTAACTGATTTTTCTACAGAATGTGAACTGCATGCATTATGTAAGCAGCTTACTGATTTAAATTCACATAATTTATAATCTGGAATACTGCCAGATTCTTTAGCTCTAAAAGGCCTTGATACATAGTGACAGAGGTTAAACATAAAATTTTTATTTTTTTTAAGAATCCAGCTTCATTGTTTTTAAAATTAGCCTTGTGCAAAGAGTGCTCCCTGATCAGACAAAAATGCCATCAGCATTTTACATGTAAGATCTCTGATAATCTGAAATCTTTGAAGATCTGATTATTGCTTTTAAAAGGGAGGTAAATTGTTACTAATCTTCCATTTCTGTTTGAAGAGATGGAAAAACAGGTATAATTGTACTATGTACATCTGGTTATTAGGGTTGTATCTCTAGTATCCACAAGAATGTTAGACATGCTGTCAACTTATGTAAGAAAACACAGGACTCTGCCCTGAAAAAACTTAACATTCTGAGGTTAGTGTGTTTAATATGTATGGTCCTTCGCCTGTTCATATGTCCTTCCCTTCTTTCCTTTTGTTTGAAGGACATCTGGCCAGACATCTGCAAATGCACACTCATCTCGAAGCCATGCAGTGTTTCAGATTATTCTCAGAAGGAAAGGGAAATTGCATGGTAAATTTTCTCTGATTGATTTGGCTGGCAATGAAAGAGGAGCAGATACTTCCAGTGCAGATAGGCAGACACGACTGGAAGGTGCGGAAATTAACAAGAGCCTTTTAGCACTCAAGGTAACTAAAATGTTTCCATTGCCTTTGAGTAGGTGGAAGCCTTCTACATGTAATAGCAATGACTATTAAAACAAGTGTTTTTGCAGGCTTTGCTTGTCTACATTGTCTACTGATGTGACAGGTAAAATAGTGTATTGATTTTTCCTCTAAATGCCTGAAGGAACACTTGGTAATTACCAAGTAGAAACATTGCAGAAACATTGTGCTATCAACTTGCATGTGGTTTAACAAAAAAAAAAACAACAAAAACCTCAGCAAAGAGTCCACAGTGGTTGAATTTGAAGACTTTTCTGGTATATATCTAAAATGGGAGGACAGATGACTTACTTTGGTACTCACAGTCTGAAAGACTAATTGGAAATATTTTTACTGATCCTAGTATTTGTTTCTTTTTAATAAAAAATAAAATTATGATGTTTATTTACTGCTGTTAATTAATTCACTAAAGCAACACAACAGGAGCATATCCAGAAAGAACTAAAAACTAGATTAAAATAACCCTTGAAAGTTGGAATCCATTTTTGACTATTCTTCTTTATAGCAAATTATCTGATAGAGTCACTTTACAGATTTTCATACATTAATCCAGGACACATCAAGAGAGCTAAGAAATATTATTTAAATATTCATGTGCCTTTTGTTTGTTTTATAATGCTCAAAAGAGGTTCAGTCTAAATAGGGAAAGTAATTTTTTGGTCTCAACTGGGGAAACAGTGGTTTGGAATGTCTCAGAACTTATCTCTGTTGTTGGTTAGTTTTGCTCAGGTTTACTACTCTCAGCACCAGCGCTGTGGTTTTATATAAAGATTCTGAACCCTAAAATGACTGTGTTTACTTTGTCATCCCCAGTATAAACATGGGAGAAGACTTGTATCTGACTCTAAGCAGATCTCACAAAACACCACAAAATTGTAACCTATAATGTGTCATTACAAAATTGTATGGCATGTCGAAAAATTTGAAGCAGCAGTTCCAAAACTGTGGCCTTTTTGATCAAAGTAAATAATGCAAGCAACCTTGTGTTGCTGTTATTACTTGTTTCCAAATGTAAATGAATAAAGCTGGTTTGGTGGGTGGTTGGTTTTGTTTTGGTTTTTTTTTTTTTTTTCCAGTTTACTTGTTGATTTGTACTGGCTAGTGCCTTCAGTGCAATACCCATACAACATACTCAGTTCATTTTCATACAACTTGCCTTTTTAATAACAGTGAAGGGTTCTGCTGCTGCCATCCTAGTGGTTGTGATCTAAATTACATGGGGAAGGGGAAAGAAAAATAAGTGGAGGTCTTGCAGATGTCCAAACAGCGGTACAAGAAGATAGAAGTTTCTGAATGATATGTTAGTTTTCAATTTTTCATCTGTCCCCAAAAACATTACACAGCTTTTTCCATTTGTATTCAAGACCCTTGAAATTATTGTCAAGTTCAAATTAAACTAGTATGTTCTGAGGAGTGGTCTTTGGTGCTAATCCAAGATTCGCTGTTTGCATCTAGGTATTAGTCCTGTCTTAACCTGTTCGGGTTTTTGGTACACGAAGTTATTTCTGTAATGTCTCTACATGGAAGTAGTGTTGTTGTTTTGTTACCTGGTTTTCTGAGTTGTGATGAAAAGCAAAGGTAGTTAAAAACTCCATTAATTTAGAAGCTGGAGTGTCCTCCTTTCACTGATAAGGAGATAATACAATTCTAATTTTTCAGAAGTAAGCAAACTAAAAATCATTATAGTAAATTAAAATATCTTAATTAAACTTGTTGGTTGCCATATCAGTAATTCAGCATACACATTTGTTACTATTTTTAGTTTGTAATGTCACTGAAAAGCTGTTGCCCTCTTTCTGTCTAATCTGCTTTTCTCCTTATATAAGTACAGTAGCAATGCACAAATTCAAAAAATTCAAGGAATATACTGCCTTGCTCACCTATAAGTATTGAGTTCTTAGCATTTGCTTGTGAAATTCACATTCAACAAACTTCAGTCTTTCTGTTCATCTGGGCTGTGTCCATTCTATAAAACTCAGCTAGTAAGTTTTTAAAATAATCAGTTTAGCTAAAGCCAACTTGCCCTTGTGTTTGTTCTATTCTGTATCATGGCAGTTTTATTCTGAGCCCATTTTTAGTTCTGTTCTATGCTGTTTCACAGTTGCAGTGCTTTCTTGGATTATCATCCCACAGTTTCTAGTCTCGCTTTTGGAAGAAGGTGTTTTCTAGAAAATTTCAAAATGCCACAAGGATATGGCTGCAGCTGATGGATTAGTTGAACTACTGTAGAACTATTCATGTAACACAAAAGCCATTCCATCTCTTAGTGCTTCTAAAAGCAAAGCTCTAATTTGAAAAGCTTTTGAAGTCTGGTTGTTCAAAGAAGTGTGTGTAGATGTGTTAAAACTGTACCAAGGAAGCCATACATCCGAAGAGATGCCTGTACACAAAGTATTAAGGCAAAGGCAGGAACTGGAATTAATGGTCAAAGTATGACAGTAACAACACCACCACCACAGAAATTCAGATTTAAACTTTCTTTGCATAAGAAGTAATTTATTAGCTGATGTTAGAGCTCTGAGTGGGTAGAAGTGATGTTTAGAAGTGATGTTTACATTAGTGTGATCTTGGTTTGCACTGTTGTACTTAGTTGCTGCTGTAACTTCCATAGTAATTTCATAATATTTACATCTGTATAGTATTTCTCACTGGAACTATCCAACCAATTGCAAATAGTAGTTTAGCCCCATACCCTTGGGAGTGAAAAAGGAGACCTTATCCCTGTTTTTTCACACGAAGCACATTTTAAAACAGGGAATGAGTACATCAATAGAGAGCTATGCTTACTAGGTTTGTGACCTGTGGAAGCTTTCAGAAAGTTTGTTTTCTTCTGAGCTGTAAAGAAAGTTGGTGGTAGAGACAGAATCAAAGCTACTCCTTTTAACTGGTAGAGTTAACACATGTCCCTGTCCAGGCTGCTCCTGCTGGCAGAGGTTCTAGATCATTCCGGCTTTCGTAGCTGATAATCAGAAATAATTGTTAGTCTGGACATTTAACATCCACGTTGATTTTTTGTTTTGTTTTGTTGTTGGATACAATAGATGTGAACGTTTTGGGTGAGATTCAGAAAGTTTCTAGGCTCCTAAGTCCTTTTTAAGTTCCTACCTCTACTGAACTTAATGAGAGGTAAAAGCCTAGCACTTCTTGAATCCAAGATTTAATGATAAATTGTAGTGGTATTTTAGAGGAAGCAACATAACTAAGGCATGTATTTTCTGATTTGAATTGCATTTTTATTATATCTATTCAACCCATGTTAAAGAAAAATGCATAAACCTGTTTGTTCTTTCAGGAGTGCATTAGAGCCTTAGGCCGAAATAAACCTCACACACCCTTCAGAGCAAGTAAACTTACTCAGGTGCTAAGAGATTCATTCATAGGAGAAAACTCCCGTACCTGTATGGTAAGTTGACTTGGTTAACTGTTTGTTCTAACAATTACAAAGAGAAAAGACGCTGGGAATTTAGGCTTTTGTGTTTAAAATTGGTCACCTGCTACTGGCAATGTGTTGGACTTCAGTTTATCCACTGAGGCTATATGTGGAGTGAGACTTTCTTGCTCCCTTCTCACTTTTTATTGGCCTTTCTTATTGCTTGTTCTAGTTTTCTAGCTAGGCATCTAGCTAGATACACTTCTAGCTTGGGAAGTTTGTTTGTTTGTTTGTTTATTTTTAATAATCTCTGACTTATATGAGAGTGTTGGTTGTTGACTCAGAACTTTGGAAAACGTGTAGACTGGAAGTACAGTGGTGAGTTACGATCTTTAAATGACAAAGACAAATTTAAAATTCACATCAAAGGCATCAGAATATGCTAGTCTGTTGAGGGGGGAATTAGTTGGGATAGATGGGATGAATAATTGTGTATTGTGTAAATGTGCATTTGCATCAGTCTGAATTCTTCTGTCAGATGATGCAAAGGACAGATAAAAGCACTGATGTCCTGTCATTTTATTTGTGCATCCTTAACATTTCTCCTTATGGAAATACAAACTGTCTGCAGTGGATACCGATTGCTAGGCTTGTTTGTGTTGGTTACTTTTCACAGACACCTTGGAATTAATTAATCCAGAGACCAGAGAAGTCTGCAGACCACAACATGAAAACCATGGTGTTAGGGCAGCCTAGTCTTCCCTTTAGCTGTTAGGTATGGTTCTAATTTAAAAACGGTGGTAAAATAGCATTTTTTATTAATCTTTTTTTCTCCTTCAGTTTTCTGATGAAAAGGCAGCATTGTTTTCTTTCCCACTGATACATACTTGATCTAGTTGAAGATGTCCCTGCTCACTGCAGGGAGGGTTAGACTAGAGGACCTTTTAAAGGTTCCTTCCAACCTAAAATATTCTGTGATTCTGTAATTTCATAAATCCTATGCAGGATCAGAGAGCTAAATTGTGCATCTCTAGCTAGTGTATCCACACTGCTGAAGAAGGTTAGAAAAGTTAACCTGTTGGAAATTACTCTCTGTACATAGAATAATTATGATTTGTGAATATTTCATGAAGTTCTCACCATCATCTTTACCTCCTTAAAGTGCTAACAAGCTGTCATTGTTTTGGTGAAGCTTTTTTATTTCATTATTACTGTTCTCATAGAGTTGCCATAATACTTTTTTAGTATTTAAATGTGTGAGAATGCCATCGGGAATAATCCATGATTTATGGGTGTTCAATTTCTGGAAAGCTTATGTTCCTTTATTTAATATTCAATATAGTTCTAAAATGAGGGAAAAATCTCCTCTGAAAGTGAGTGGAAATATGCTTGAATTATTTTTTTATTTTCTCATTCACATATCTACAATAACTTTACGATTAAAAATAAGAAAACCCTTTCATGATGAGATACTGCTTTCAAACTCATTCTTCTGTTACTTTTTCATGTAGTTTCTCAGTGCTAGGACCGCTTGTGACATTCTGGTTTTAGTGTTTTGTTTGTGTGTGATTTTTATCAAGAATTTAATCAGCAAAGTTTTTTCTTAAGATACTGATGTGGGAAGAAGAACACTTGGGTGGTTATGGCTTGCTCTGAAGTATAGTTGAAAGAAGTAGGGAAAGAAAAGAAAACTTCAGTGCATCTTTACATTTGTTTGAATTGAGCTCTTGTATTTGTAGCACTTGTTCCTACGGTAACTGGATGGATGCAGAATAAAGCTGCCTGTCTAGAGATCTGACAGGTTTCTGAACAATATATATTGAATTGAGGGAGATACGTTAGCCTGGAATTGCCTCCAGTTGTCTCCAGTTCCCTGGAAAGTGAAGAGGAGATTTGCACTCTGGTGGCCAATGGTGGGAATAGTGAATAATGATCAGTAGCGTCACCCCTCTTCTGGGTGTTCCTTTGCCTCTTTTATCAAGACAATTATTCAGCTTTCCAATTGGCTCCTTGGCAGGGTGTGCCTGGTCTGTAGGCATGTTCACGTGTAGGTTTTGTATCATACACTGGCAAAATCTTACTGACGAAATTTATAGGGAAAGAAAAGGGCAAGTCATTATGGTTGATGATAGCTCAAGTTGAACAATATTTTATTAAATTAAAAGAGTACTTATCCTGCAGGTGTGCTGGCTGCTCTTTTGCAGCAGAACCATGTAATTAAATGTGGTGCTTCAAACTTCTAAAAATAATTGCAAAAATAGTTTAATAAGGAATAATTTCCTTTCATGTTCCTACAGTTGGCTGCATGGATCATTGCTATGTTCTGTAGAAGCGTCTACTTTATGTGAAGCAAATTAGAGCACAGAAGAACTTTAGTTCTAACTGTTATAACTGTCACAAAGCAACATGTAGATCATGATAGTATTTCCTCCAAAATATTTTAGCCTGTTTCAGGCAAAATAAACTAATGAGTTTGCAACATAGAAATATTATTCAATTGGAAAATACTATTTATTGAACATGTAAGACCTCTTCAAGATGCTGTTTTTGCTTGTCAGTGAAGAGACAGTTATTGTAAAGGGATTCCTCAACAAAACAAAAATTTGATCCAGTGTTCTAATGTGCTGTTAGAGAGTAAGACATTTTGCAAATATGTGGTGCTTTTCAATATGGAATGCATATAAAATGATATAGTAAAAACTTGTGACTTTAACTTTCTGAGACATTCTTGAAATGTCCTGGTGTAAAATACCTGCTGGGCCTTTTCCACTTCCTTTCTGACATACTAATCAGTAAGTGGAATATTTGAGTCAAATTTATTTAACTGTCATAGAAATATACTTTCTACATTTTTATTTGACTTTTCCTTTTATCATTTATGGACTTCCTGTTGCAATTTTAAAAGTTACATCTTTAAGGATGGAGCATTCTCTTCTGTATATAAGGTTAAAGTATGATTTAGAAACTTAAGTTTTTTTTCAAATTTCAGAAAAATATTTTGAAAATAACTTCATAATGTGGACAGTTATGACTAGGATCTGCTTCATTCTAAAGAAATCCAGAGACACACAGTCAGCATAAACAGATTGTTTTGAACTTTATTAGTCATTGCAGTTTTACGGAAGTTCTTGTCCTTGAAATAGTTTCAAAAACCATTTAAAGTTGTTTTTGAAGAGTTAGATAGTAGGATAATGTATCATCATTTGAAATTTGCAAGGTGGCTACATAGAATAGTCTTATTTTTTGACCCATGATGCATCCTTGACGTGCTGCAGTCATAGCTGAAGTGCCGGACCCCTCAGCCCTCTGGGGTGGAAGTAGGAACCTGCAGACTTCAGTGGCCCAAAAGGGCCATTGGTCTCACTGTGATGGCTTATAAGCAAGGTAGACAAGTTCAAAATAGGAAGACTGGTAATTACGGGACTTAAAGATATTCCTGTCCCTAAATAGCCCAGCTTTTTCCATCTTCATTTGGAATTACGGATGAGGAAGCAAGCGACAGAGAGGTCGGAGTCCTCCTGTCCTGCCTGCACTGGGCTTGTTGAGGACATGTGATGTAGTGGACGTTTGTGTTCAATAGTCTTGTGCACAGGTTCTTGTGCCCTGAATGGGGTATCCCACACGGCTGATGGCACCTGCCACGGCACTTCCCTATAGCAGCTGTACCTTATATGCTTCAAAACGTTGGAGCAGTTCCCTGGTGATACAGCAGTTGCCGTGTGTGGTACGCCCTGAGCATTGAACTGATGGAAGACATGCACGCATCTTTGACGTTAAACGAGTTTGGAAGGATTTTACAAACTCTTAGGTTTTTTTTTAATTGCTACCCAGAACACTTTATAAAGACATATGCCAATCATATGATCTTTTTAAGTCTACACTTGTTGTTTTCATTAGTAACTGATGTGTACCAGCATTACAGGTTTAAACTTAAGTCTGTATGGTAGCAGGCTCTTCAGAGTTTCTATGTCACTCCCACCACATATTTTTCCTTTCTACTCCGTAGGAGATACTCCTCTCAGTCTAACTACCTGTGCTTTTGTACAGTAATGCCAGCAGCACGATGAAAGAGAACAGCAGGATTATCTAATCTTCATCAGTTTCAGCCTCCTGATTCTGTGCCGCCACAAAAAATGACAGTGTGTAGGATTATAGAGATGTTTGTCCTGGGTAATGCCTTTAGGGCTTTCCTGAAAGGAGCACGGATGAAAGAATTAGACCAATATGAGAAGCTAGGACGAATAATAATGCTGCTGTTCCCTGATCACAGTCAGTATTTTTGCTGAGTGCTAGAAAGAAGGTGAGATCTTCAGGTTATTTTATTTTAACTGGAAGAGGAAAGACCTATAGATTCCAGCTATGTCTAACAATAAATTAGCTATCAAGTATTGTCTACAGATACCTAATTGAGAAAAAAAAAATCTTTACTTAGGAAAATAGTTAAACACATGCTTATCTTCAATATTATTAAGTAAAGTTTTGGACTGTGGCCAAAACAGATCTCTCAAATCAGTATACAGTCTGCTTGAATGGAGAACAGCCTATAAAGGTTAAAAAAAAAAAATAATTAAAAATCTGGTAATTGTTTGCAGGATATATTAAACTTACTTTCTACTGAGTTGCATATTTCCCTTTTTGAGGAGTCCATTTTTTAGTTAGAGTTTTGCATTTACATAGTATGTTACCAAGGCAGTGAGGTAGGGGAAATTGACTGAATTTCTATGAATTCTTAATTTTCCAGGTATGGTTAAAAAAATCAAATTGAAGCCGTGAATTGACATCTGTCTCCTTGTGATGCCATTGTGTAAGGACAGGTGTACATAGCAGACAGTGTTTGTAGATGATCTTAAATGAAACTGGAGATAAAAAAAAGAAAGTTAATTTGAATTCATCTACCCTTTCATCTGTACAAAGTGATTTATTAACGTGTGGCTTGTTTTCTCCAGATCGCTACAATTTCTCCAGGGATGGCATCATGTGAAAACACTCTAAATACATTGAGATATGCAAATAGGTATGGAAAATGTTATTGCTTATAGCTATACGGGCTGTTGATCACTGGCATTTGGAATAGTGTTGTTCCATGATGTATAATTATTTTAGCTACTTGAATAATTTTATTATACTTGCATTTCTTAGTAAGAGTAAAACCAAATTACTGATCCAGGTTCACATTTAATTTAAATTGTCACTTTTTAGAACCATTACAGTAGAATCAATAGAAACTGCATTTAAGCCATTATCCAGAGATGGATAATGAGGATTGCAAGGAATGTGGGAGATGCCACTATTAGTTTTGCCCCTGCTCTGGAGGCACCATCTCTTACATTAGGGGTAGCTGGTATTCATGATGATTCCCTGGGGTGTTAGCTGAAACAACTTTCTGCCAAGTGATTTTTTTTTTTTTTTTCATCCCCTTGGTGGAATTGCATGCAGTTGCCAGTCTGTTTCATACATATATATGAAACTTTATACTTCCCAACTTCAGGCAAATATCTAAGACCCCTAAGTAAAGAGTCAGTTAGTCCAACAGAGACTTTATAATCAGTGTAGAGAAATCAGCACCTCCAGAGGCTGATGAGACCTGTACAGCTCTCTGAAAGTGTTCATCTCTCTTCAGTGAGTGTGAAAGGAGTCCTCCCCTGCTGCAGTTCTCCTTCCTTAAATGTCTGTGGAGATGGGGTGATCAGGTCCTGTGTGTCCCTGCAGTCAGACCTGCGACCCAGAGACACCCCCCCACGCTTTGCCGCAAAGAACAAAGGAGGCAAACGTTCCTTTGGGCCGTCAGAAACCCTGGTTTTGGCAGAAGAGGCTACTACCATCTAGTGGCCTCCTGGCCCCAGTGAAAGATGGGGCAGAACCGTGTCTGCTCTTGCTTGGCTGGGTAGCCTGGCCAGTCACTAACTGGGCAGAAAGGGCTGATAGAAAAGCTTACTGCCGGCTCCCCTCGATACCCGAATGTCTCTGTGTCTGGATCAAGGGAGCTAGTAGCCAATCTGCCTGTCTTGGACCAGTCTGTGATTTCCTTCCTGGTCAGAAGGAGGCATCTACTCACCTGCTTGCAGTAACATAACAAAGGACCTTGCATGTTCATCAAAACTTGTTGGATCTTTTAGCCCTTATAGAATATGCGTCGCAGAAGTGACTTCAGAAAAAGGCACTGCAAAACTAATTAAACACCTGTTTCTAGTATGCTAAATACTTGCGCTGAAACTGTTTCTTCCCCTTGGTGTTAAATTTGTATGTTGTTATGGAGTACATGCCTGTCACTGTAGAGTTGCCTTATGTGTTCTGTGTAGTATTTTAGTTTTTTCTAGCAACGTATCATTTTCATAGTACAAATAGTTTTTAGGTGCTGAACACCAGTGTGTGTGCAGTGTAAGAGGCGGGGGGGGGCAGAATAGAATTTAAAGTTTTGTAGTTACAGTGGTTTGATATTTTAAAATGAGCCATTTAGTGGAATATTTAATGTAGAACAGATTTTATTAACTGCATGAACTGAAATCTGGAATTACTCTTCTGAAAACACTGCTATTATAGTCCCTTGCAAATTAGCAGCAGTGGTTTTGTTCAGTTTTGTTAGTGATCTGTAACTCTGTTTGCAAAAGGTTTAAATATGTTGGCACACTTGTGTTTTAATATAAAAATAAGTTTATAGTTAAACTATTAAAGAAGTATGCTAAACAAGGAGTTGTCATTTTATCTGTGTTTATGAGAACATTTTCTTTTAATTTGCTGCTGTATTTTGCTGCTGCAGAGTAAAGGAATTTGGAATTAGTCCTTCGGACATTCCCTTCTCACAGGGTAGTGGCAGTCGCTCTGATCTCTCTCCTTCCTATGAGTATGACGACTTTTCTCCTTCAATCACCAGGTCTACTTCATTCTATACATGGAATCTTTATTTTTAAGTTTTATTTTTGGCTATGTAATTTTACAGACCAGCCTTTCATTAGTCCGCTTGCCTTGAGTCACACATACTTCGTTTTTATTTTGTTTGGCAGGTGATGGTTCTGCATGATCTGCAATCATCTTCCCAGTATTTTGTTCACCCTCCTTAAACATCCACACTATGTATCTGGGCTTGCTAGATTCCTTCATACATTTTTTTTAAAAATGGTGATGTCACCTTTGTACATTTAGTGGACCAAATCTGACAAGTATGTGTTTAGGGTAATTTGAATATCTCTAAGTAAAAAAGAAAACCAATTTTCATATGTATGTATATTTAAAACTTTTCATCACTCTGAAGGTGAATGAAAAACAGTTTCCATTATAGTAACTAAGTGCTACTTAAAAAAACATTTTTCCCTCTAAAAAATGAAGAATATGGTCTAAAACATGCTATACTTGCAGACTTTGATGTGTCTGTTTCATAAACTTGCTTTTAAATGAGCTTTTTTTTTGACAGAATCATTATCAATCTTTTAAACTATATTCATTGTACAAGACCCTAACGTTTTAATAAGGTATTTTCACCTTTGAAATTATTTTAATTAAAAGATCTATTCATTCTCTGAGATACTTGGTTGCAAATTATTATTTTCTTCAGAATTCTTGGTGGATTTGCTTATAACAGCTAGTGGGGTACTGATTGACTAGCTTTTTTAAAGCACCATTGTGTGCACAGAAAATGAAAGATGGGTCAGGTTTAGGGCGCTGACTGAACATTTCTTTAAAATATTACTCATTGTTAAGGACTTAATATTGAGGGTTTGGAGATTTTCACCCTCTTAACCGTTAATGAGTAGTAATATTTCAATGACATAATGCCTCTTGCTAGAAGATGGACAGTAATCCACCTGCAAGTAGTTGAAATTCAATGGTCCATGGAGGTGGACTAACATCTTTTTATCACTGAAGATACATTAAATTTGTGAAGCTGACATCATCATCATCCTTATTAAATGAATTAATTGTGCATAAACCCATAGAGCTTTGGTTTTGGTTGTGATTCTTTTGCACAGGAAGTTACTAATTTACAAACAAAACATTTTCTGCTCGTAGGGTGAAGGAGCTGACAGTCGATCCTAGTGCCGCAGGAGATATCCGTCCCATTATACACCATGCTCCCAATCAGATCGACGACTTGGAGACACAGTGGGGTGTGGGGAGCTCTCCTCAGAGGGATGATCTCAAACTGCTTTGTGAACAAAACGTGAGTGGTTTACAGCATTACATGGAAAGAGATGATGAAAAATTCAGTGGCAGAACAAATCCAGAGTAGTGAGTTTATAGCCTGTTAGCAAGATCAGTGAGTAAATGCAACATGCCTCTTCACCTTTTCACTTTATGGTGTTACGTTCATTCCCTACCAAAAAACCCCAAACCCACAACATTTCTTGAAGGGTGAGAGGAGGATGTTCTACTTCTCTTTATCTTCCTTGCTGATTAGGGCTTCTTATGTCTAGGCAGGGTCTGTTCTAGGGTCTGACGTTCTTTAGTGTGCATCTTTTCCAGTATAGTTTCATTTTTTTTTCAGGCATTTAGAAGTATACTGGGACATTCATCTGTTTTATTTAACACTCTTGTGTTTTTGACTATTATTTTCCCTGCATGCAACAACCATTTCAAACGAGTTTGCCTTTCTCTGGGTTTAGAAATCTGTCCACTCATCATTCCTCTTCCTGACATCCTGATTTTCATGCACTGTTGAAGAGAGAGCCACATCATGTTCCCAGCATGTCTCCCTGGGCTGCAGGAATGGGCAGCTGAGAGGTGTCTTCTGAAGGGCATTTTCCCCTCACTGCTGATTATCAGCACTAGTCCTGGGTCCTTAAATGTTCAGCAGGGATTAAGACTTGTTTTGTGAAAATGCTGATGAAAGACAGAAAAGAAAAATCCATACTATCCTAACTTATTTTTCTCAAGACTCTGCCTTCTCAGACACCTGTTCGTGGTGTCTGCTCTATTTCTCATTTTAGCAACCAGCTCTTTTTCCAGAACTTTATAAGAACATGCTAGTGATTCCTAGAGCTTCCCACTGGACACTCCTTCCAGCTGGATATACTTTCATATCATACTTTTTCATTGATCATGTGGAATTAAATTAAGTTTACAATGATTTCAAAGGCATTGTATAAAGAACTATACTGTCTTGCTAAAACGTTAATTACAGCCTACCTAGCACTTTCCCCTTTGATTGTTAGCTATTCATTTCTAAAGAAGCTCTGTTTGCCCCACGTTGTAAATCCATGTTGTGCATTCTTCTAATGTATTAATCACTATGTACTTTTTAGATTTCTCACTTTACATTTATACTACTTTTTTTCCAAAGGATTTAGTTTTGATTTCCTGAAATGTATTGAATGTAATTGCTGTTCGCTTTTTTTGAAAATTGTTGTCTGTCTATTGTGATATGCATGACAAAAAACCCGGACAGAAAACCAGAGTTTTCTGTAGGCATTAAAATGTACGAGAAATTAGCATTCTTCCTTTGTGACTTCTTCTTCCCACTCTTTTACCTTGTTTTTTTAATGTGGAATATTCTGTTTTCTGGTATTCACTAGGATTAGTGGCTGGAAATTTTTAGTGAATATGAATTAAATTTAGCACTGTGAACATTTTGAATTTATTGCCCTCTCTATTCATTTCTGGAGATTTTCTTGTTAGGAGTATTAAATTCTATTTTTGTTGGGTTCTTCCTTCTGCATATTTCTTTTTGTGTTCTGTGATGAAATGGATCACATTCAATGTATTTCCTGTAGCCACCATTCTTTCCGGACTAACAACCTTAATTATTGTTTTTAGGAAGAGGAAGTTTCTCCGCAGCTGTTTACTTTCCATGAAGCTGTGTCACAGATGGTAGAAATGGAAGAGCAAGTAGTAGAAGACCACAGGGCTGTCTTCCAGGTAAAAGATGGAGCCCCACTTCGTTTTATCCTAACTCAGGAATTCAGGTTTTCCCAATGGAAGTGCGTACTCTCAGAGATGCAGAATATCATCTGGTCATTCTGCTGCTCTCAGAGATTTCTAAATTGTTTTATTATGCTAAGACCATTGTAGCAAACAAATAGCCACAGATCCCATAACCGCTAATCTTTGTCTCCATCGTGAAAGAGAAGCGTATTTCTATATCATCCCAGAAATTTAGTAAAATTTTCCTTTTCTTCTCAACAAACATTCCTAAATAGACTGTGCTCATTGTAAGAAAAGTTGCTGGTTTATTTTTACTATTTGCTATATTTTCTGTTGTAGTCTTTTTCCAGCATTAGTGACTGTGTTGGGTTTTTTTCTAGTTGCAGGGAGTTTATTCAGATTGGTCTTGACATTTTCAATTTCACTGTGTAATCTATGCCAATATTCCTATGCCAGAGCTGGCGATTAATAGTAATGTCTCTGTCAGCACCATTTCTGTTTGGTCCTCTCCCTCTAAGATACTGCAGTACTCACTCCAAGTGTCTTATCTGAGTATCCTTTTGTGACATCTCCTACTGAGATCCAGAAGAGACACATGTATTTCTAACTGCCTCTTTGCTTCCCTCTTACAGATACATAGTGTTTCCACTTGCTGTTAGGTCAGGGTCTTTGGAAGCAATACTGCCCATGCAGTGTAAGGCTGCTCAGTGCCACAGAACCTTTTATGTTCACGAAATAAACTGTATAATGAGTTACTAGTTTTCAGAAGGAAATGTGAGTTGCTTCTGTTCACAAGCTTAGAGCCTTTCGGCATGCTGTCCGTTTGGCACATCTGCTGCAAGAGAACAGCAGAGCGTTAGACCTGTAGGGAATACACACATCTCAATTTAGGTGTCTGACTTCGTGGAACGTTGATGTGTTGTCGTAATATAGTAGGATGCTAAATAACACATTTTACAACAGATGTAGAGATTTTGTTATTATGAAACATTAGCCCTGAAGTAAAACATGCAGAAGTGTGCAAGTCATGTGCCATATGCTGTAGCTAATGCTTGTGACTTCTGGAGAGACAAGCTGCATTAGTTTAAGATGTTACTGCCTCTGTGTGTCCATCTGGCCTTCTGCTGGAGATTACGGCTCTTCCCAGCAGTCACTGGAAGGAAACGTGTCCATGCCTCGGCTCCCTTCGTTTGCAGCATGGCTTGTTAGTTTATGCCATGGGTGGAGATGGGCTGCACCAATACAATATCTACCAGCTGTACTAAGAAGTTGTCTTCTGTCAGCTTGCCCCTGGGAACTGCTGGTACAAAATATCCTTTCTTAACAAAAATGTCTAAAATAGATCAAGGGAATGAATCGTACTCTAGAGGTGTTGGTCTTCCTTTGTGTCTTGGATGTAGGAGTTTACATTGGATGAGATGAATCCTATCCCAATGTGAGCTCCATCTGTCCTGAAAGCCAAAAAAACCATACATGGGGTTTGGACTATGCTTTCAATATTACTTGGGCTACTGAGCACAGAGGGAAAGACTTAATTTTAGTATTTCAGGCCCAGCATGCCTAGAACTGTCAGCTGCTTTCTTTTTTTAAATCAAAGCATTTCCAATGGGATCCGTTCTCCTGATCACAGCTTTGCATGGTTCTGTAAGCTTTAAGCTCCTGGTTGCATTCTTTGCTGCAAGACTTCCCGCCCCCCCACCCCCTTTTGTGGTAACATTCAGAGTGCAAAGGTGCCTGAAAGCTGCTTTAACCAACCTTTACTGTACTGTTAATCTGTCTGTGGAGTTGGCTCATGCAAAAGTGAGCTTAAAATAGCTCTTCTTTTATACAGCTTCTCTCAAAACTCGTTTTGATTACGGACAGAATTATCTTGGCTCCTTGACTGTAGTAATGACACTATGATCATAGTCAGTGGCAACCAGCCCATACTTAATAGTGAACCCTGACTTCAAAGTTTGATGCCTGCCTAAGGAGACATAAACATGACATAAAGTTTTGTTCTCTGAATTTCTTAGCTTTACAACCACCTAATATTCTGAATTTGAAGAGAACTGGGGTAGCTGGGGTGTACCTGTTGCTGGTATGAACACTGAATTTAAGGAACAATGTAGAAAATGTACAATTTTGCTGAATTAGGGATTAGGTTTCAGTTTTGCTGAATTAGGAATAAGGTTTCATTTTAGGATTGAAGTCTGTTATATTGAGGTGACTAGACAGTAAAAGTGTGGTCATCTTGAGAAAAGGTCTAATTCGGCTCTTTGTCTTGAAACTTGTCTTGAAACTTGCTAATGTATTTAGTTGGGTTTTTTTTTTACTTTTATCTAGGAATCTATTAGATGGCTGGAAGATGAAAAAGCTCTTCTTGAGATGACAGAAGAAGTAGACTATGATGTGGACTCTTACGCAACCCAACTTGAAGCAATTCTAGAGCAAAAAATTGACATTCTGACCGAGCTTAGAGGTAGATTGCTTTTCATCACTTTTGTGTGCATTATTAGCAGTGTTTTTTCATATGCTGTGGAGACCTGCAGTAATAATGAGGAGAAAAAAACCATGTGGTTATGTTTTAGGGTCTTTTTTCCCCTTATGCTGCCCTGCAGTGTCCTGTGGAATGAACATTTATTCTACTGCCTAAGAACAAGTTCACCTTTGTGCTAAGTTCATCCGAGTTTAAAGGAAAAATATGCTTTACCTCCATGAAGTATAAACTCGATTCTGCAACTTCCCTTTTCTTTTCCGTTCTTCCAAAACAATAAAGGAAGGAATAAGAAGACCCAAACAAACTGTATGAAAAAAGAAGGTAATGCAATGAGGAAAAAGTAGTAGGAACTCCCAGTTCCTGCTCTGTTGCATTCTGTAGCGTAGCAGGGAGCCTGCTGTTATTTTTAAGACTGTGCTTAAGAGTGGCATCCAGCTATGAGTAGCTTGGTTGTTAGCTTACTTTTTTTTTCAGCAGCCTTTCTGTCTGAATTTTGTCAGCCTCTCTTTGTTGAAAAACAAACTGCAGATAATTCTTAGTGCCCAAAATTGACTCTTCCACTTGTCTTCTAAACTCAGCCTGTCAGCGTGGTACCTCATGGAGATGAATTTTTCATTTTAGTTTCTGTAATTACTTGGGCTCCAGGAGACATGCTATACTGGTAAAAATTCAAAGGCGGGGTTGGGGGCAGAGGGGTAGTGGTTTGGGTTTTTTTTTTTTGATCTGTGTTAGAAAACTTTTAAGATAAAATCTTACTTTTTACTCAGTCTGAGTATCTGCTGTAAGTTAGAAGAACACATCAGGCAAATCAGATGTGGCCTGCTTGCCTTGTAAGCATACAGTGGCACCAGTATATTTTAGCAAAGAATTGGAGGTACATTCCTTTGCTTTTTATGGATGATGGCTGCCTCTTCAGAAGAAGACAATTTGAGACACCAGCCGTGGAAAAACACAGTTGAGGTGACTCCCTGTTCTTAGAAACTTAGCAGATAATGCTTTTGAAACAAGGTACTGGAGGTAAAGGCTATCCAAGGGATCCTTGCATCTTTACAGGCAGCATGATACATGTGTAGCTTTACAGGAGGAAAGAACTGTTTAGTCAAAAATTCTTTCTCCCAGTGTTCTGCCCATGGCACATAATGGTCACTGAATATTTCAGCTTTTATTCCTGTCACTTTGGGACTGACATCTTTATGCTGTCACTTTGGTTTCCTTCTTCCCATTCTTGGGGCATATTACTGGGGAATGGAGGGGGACAGGAATAGAAATATGAAAGGATGCCACACTTCCTTTCTCAGGTTTCTCCCATTCTTGTTATAGTTATGATGAAACAAATAAATGATGCATTTATCTGTTTACGGTGAATAACTTCCAAAATTTAATAAAAAATGCTTTTCACATTCATAGAAAAACAAGGGGGAGTAGAATTTACTCTGACGGATTTTAGAATATACCGAAGTGACTGATTGTATGCTAAATATAATTTTGTATGCCTGTAAGGCTGGTTTGGAAGGTGCTGGGAAGGAAAGGATGTATATGGTGTGTATCTCCCCGTATTCTGTAAGTTAGAAGCAGAATTCAGGTGTGAGCAGGTTACATGCCGGGAATGCAGTTGTGCAGTTTCCAAACCTGTCCTGCCTAGAGACAGGGGTAGCATCTAAGAAGGGACTAAGTTGCTAAGCAACTTGTTTCTCTGGTGAGTATTGAATTTAAGCTTATCCCAATCCTCTTGTAGTTTGTAGTGTCAGCTATTTTTGTGGAGGAATGTTCTTTGTTGTGCATTAGGGCCGGGATGTGGAGCATCAGGGCTTAGTTTCAAGATCTCTGTTGAGCACGGGCACATCAGTACTACTCATTCTCTCTTTTTTGTTAAAGATAAAGTGAAATCTTTCCGGGCAGCTCTACAAGAGGAGGAACAGGCCAGTAAACAGATCAACCCGAAAAGACCACGTGCCCTTTGAAATGGGCCTTTGCTGCTAAAGGAATCCACGAACACGTACTGCTGTAGCACACATTTGTTACAAAACCCAGTGGCCGCAAGAACTCAACTACTTGAAAGTGTAAAAATGTTAGACATGTCTGTGGAAATGTCCTCTTTCTTATTCACCTGAATGACATTTTCAGTTTTGTGTGAAATGCTCCTATGATGTCTACAAAATGCTTCTAGACCAGACAGCATAACCTTGCAGGGTTCAGATCTGTGAAGCACTTTGTTTAAAATATTTCATTTATTCAAATTGTGAATTTTATGTTTGGAAATATTTGCCATGTTTTTAATAATGAAGTAAAACTGTGGCCGTTAAAAAGTCACAGTATTTCCTTTTGACTATGTTCAGTTTTGTTACAAAGACCAGCTGTGCAGTTTTAAATTGTGTTTGCGTGCATGCACACCTCTCTAGTGGTTGTACATAACTTCTCTTCTACAGACAGCTGTGCTCAGCTCTTCCCATTCTGTGCCTTGATGAAGGCTACTTAACCCTAAACATCCTCTTTCTGAAGCACAGCTTTAATAAACAACATTCCTTATTTGTCAATATAAATTACTTTTAATGTGTGTACATTTTTAATGTGTTTCGAGAGGTTTTTTTTTTTGTGGCTAGTTTTATTTCACAGGATGTGCCATATCATTTGAATAGTAACTGCAAGAGCTGTTAGAGTGCACAAACAGCTGGACATTCCATGCTCCTTGTAAAAATCTGGAATCTAGATTTATTTGAATACCATAAAGAATGGTTATATAATGCTAACATTTTCTCTGTAACAAAAAAAAAAAAAACACAACAAAAACCAGAACAAAAAAAAACCCCAAACAAATATAAATTAGTTGATGTATAATAAAGGGTAATGTTTAAGTACTGAGGAGAGTTGTATCTTAGGATAATGCAGATATACAGTATGTGGTATGGTGTGATAATGCTGTCAGAGTAAAGGTACGATCTCACCTCTGCGTATGGATAGGATAACTGTCATAAAGTTCAGGGATTGAGCTAAATACGTACATATTGGCCTTTCACATACTGTTAAAATTTGGCTTTTGATGCATGACAAACTTACATGTACATTAACTGTAGTTTGCAGGTAGTTTGAGTAGCTCTGTTGCTTTAAAAAAAAAAAGTAGCTAATACCTATTTTTCCCTTTGTAAAGTGCCAGCAGCTGAAAAGTGGAGTGATATTGCATCATTTGGGGATATTGCACAGTACCTCTACTTAGCGCTAATAGAAATCCCACAAGTACCTGAATTCTTACAAGTGGGGCCCTGTGTATCAGCACTTTTTAGGTGGTGGCACTCAAGTTATTTTTGCAAGTCAGTATCCAAAAAAGATTGACCTTTCATGTAAGAACTTCTTGTCAGATGAAGAATTGTAGACCTCTCTGGGAGTTCTCCCTGGTTCCAGGAGTTTGTATCAGCAGACTTTCCCTTGGAACTGTTTAAAAATTACTTTTGGAACACAAGCCTGCTTGTCTGTGCCAGGCCTGGAGGGAAATAAAGGGAAGGCAATGAAAAGAGAGTTAAATGAGCCAGGAATTCTTGTAGTGTTTAATGTTTGTATCTCCCATAGGAAGGTAGGCTATGGGAAGCTCTTGTTGCATCACGGTTAAAAATAAAAAAAATCCTCCTGTGTGTAAACATGAAAACTGAAACAATGTAGATTTTACATAATGTGTTTAATAAATTAAGCTATTAAATGAAATACAGATGAGAATTTACTTCTATGAAAGTTCTGTTATGCTTTGGGGAGGGTTTCACTTTGTAAGCACATCCAAGTTACACTTTTGAAAAGGCCTCTGATTTCAGAATGAGTATTTTCTTCTGGACCTAAGCTTTCTGTACAAATTTGTCATATAGGAAGAAGTTCCCCAGAGCACTGTCCCGACTTTAGTTTTGCAGCAGGTCTTAAAAGAAACATCACACATACTTCTGAGCATTTAAGAGTGTCATCCATCACAGTTAAAAGACAAAAACCACAATGAAATAGAAGGCAGCAGGTGATAGTACAAGTTATCGTATAATAACAGAGGGTTTCTTTGAAGCTGTTGTAGAGAAGTCTTACTTTTTAAAAAGCCTCTGAAGAGTGAGACATCCTACATGAGAAACGGGGGCTTCCTTACTTTTCCTCCATGCAAAGCCTAGAGCCACAGCCAGGCTGTGGTTTACAACAGCTACCAGAGGTGACAGGAAGGACAGAGACAGATTTCAGCAGCTTTTTACTAAGCCTTGTAAATGACATGTCCTGTCAGGTAGCAGATGCAAGCTGAAATTGTGTCTACTGTGGGGCGACTTTTAAGAGACAGTCTCTGTGACAGAGCCTGCTGTAAAGGTTGGATCTACACTGGTACTGAAGCAGTGAGAATCAAGATAAACTGATAAGGCTGGTTACATAGGCCATTGCTGCGATGGACTGGAATTACTTGAACAGGACTCTGACAAGCTTGTTTTGATTCCTGTCCTGTAAAACAAAAGCATTTATGACATGTGACACAAATCTCCAGCAGTTGTTCCTTCAGTATTAGTCTGACCATATTGCTGTGGCTACTTACCTCACTCATAAATTGGTTCTATATGCAGTGAAGCAGCACTAGAATTACTAAATTCTAAACTGAACGAGGAATTCAGTTTTCCAAGACAACTGCTCAGGATGCCTACAAATTCAAGTGCCAGGAAGATGATCAGAGCATTAGAGCACCTCTGCTATGAGGACAGGCTGAGAGAGCTGGGGTTGTTCAGCCTGGAGAAGGGAAGGCTCCGGGGAGACCTTATAGTGGCCTTCCAGTACCTAAAGGGGGCCTACAGGAAAGCTGGGGAGGGACTTTTTACAAGGGCATGTAGTGATAGCATGAGGGGTAATGGCTTCAAACTGGAAGAGAGTAGATTTAGAATATTAGGAGGAAATTTTTCACTCTGAGGGTGGTGAGGCACTGGAACTGGTTGCCCAGGGAAGCTGTGGATGCCCCATCCCTGGAAGTGTTCAAGGCCAGACTGGATGAGGCTTTGAGCAACCAGGTCTATTGGGAGGTGTCCTTGCCCATGGCAGCGGAGTTGGAACTAGATGATCCTTAAGGTCTCCTCCAACTCAAACCATTCTATGATTCTGTATTTCTGTACATGCTTCTGAATCAAGGACTTTTAAAGAACTGACATTGGATGTGTATAAAATGAAACTGTATCTTAGAGGAGTTTTTGCTTATTTGCCTCTTCTCCATTTACTGTGGTCTTATGGAAAGAGATACGTTATAATGGTAGTTAATACACAGAGTCATGCCTTCACTCCTGCATGATGTTACAGAGTTAATCGTTACTGTTCTCCTGAATCATCAGACAGACCAAAGTGGATTTTTCTTTTGACAGCTGCTATGCAGAGTTAATGCAAACTTCCTTGGTAAAACTCTGCCTTTTCCTCAATAACAAGCATATATAATCCAAACTATATTAAGACACTTCAGCTAAGCCTGTCAGGACACAGGCATGCATTGCTCTAAGGGTTGCTGAAAGCTTTGATCTATGCCAAAATTCCTCCTTGCCTTGAAGGGTGAAGTAGTTTTCAGTTGACAAAAAAATGCTCCTGTCTACGCTTATGAGCACTGGCTCTTCGGTAGTTTTCTGCTGGTTCCTACAGTGGTTTGATGGCAATAAGGAGGGGGTAATGGAGATGACACTGGTACCTCCATAATGTTTTTGTAAATGATACAAAGCCCGCAAGATAAATGCTCTTGTTTCTGAGAAACAGTTACTGGGATTTCTCCAAGAGAAGCAGATTACTAACAGACTTGGAATGTGGGTAGCTACCAGGGGACAAACAGAAGAGACAGGCATTTCAAATCAAAAGGAAGTGTTTACATACACTTTAAAACAAACAAACAAACAAAAACCTCAAACAAATGGAATGACTACAACTCTGTGTTTGTTGCCCAGATCGGACTTATGGGTTGTACTGTTCAGTGTTGTGCAAGAATATACCGAGATGAAGTCCATGGTCAGAGAACACGGATTTCAAGTCCAGCAGCATCAATCCATGTTATTTGTTATATTTAAAAATAAGCTGTCAGGTGGAAGTCCAGCACCTCACTTCAGCTGTGAAAGAATTTACCGCTTTTACAATACAGAGCAGCAGCTTCTTGCCTACTGTCTGTGATAAAATTCAATGTAAGGGTTTAATAACAACCAGAGTGTGTATTCTGTATTCTGTTCATTGCTGCGTAAGAAAAGCTTGTCCCATTGCAGTCATTCTGGCTTAGGTAAGACTTCGGTGAAAAAATACGGAACATCTTTCATTCTTCTAGTAGAATCTATGAGAAATGGATGCCTTCTGAATTGAAGCCATGCAGCAGTCTGAAAGAGTGAAATATTTATGTTACAATTTCTACTAATTTATGCTTCAGCTTAAGGCATTTCCGATGTGCTGGCAAAGAACATACAAAAATAGCATGAAAGCAGCTATCACTGTTCAACTGCCATAAGGAATTGTTAAAAATCTTAAACTAGAAGTTATTAGGAACTTTGCCATTTTAGAGATGCGGGTGTATTTTCAGTGCAGTTAGTGATGCTGCATCCTACCAGGTTTACTACACTTCTTTACAGAGCAGCAGCTGTATTAATTGTCACACTGAGAAACAGCTAGGCATTTTTATCTTAAATTAGGAGAGGATTCATGTTGCCGGCTTAAATTAACTGACCAGAAACAAAAGCAGAATAGAGCAGTTAATTACCCAAATTTCCAAGTTATGCTATAGGCTATGGCCTATTCCTCAAGACAGAGAGAGAAGAGCTGTGTAAGTCTCCAGGGAAATTATAATAAACAATTTCATTATTAAAGCCATCTTCAAGGAGACATAAATACCAGAAATAGGGATCTTCTGCTAGTTTCTTCTCAATACCGTAAGCAGCAGTTAAAATATTATAGGGTTTAAGTGTTTATTCATGTTCAGGACAAAGCAAGTAGTGTCTGGTATTAAGAGGAAAACAGAGTTAGTACTATGCCTGTGTGACCCAATACTAATCTGTGGTGCACAGGCAGAGATATGCGTAGAATTTGAAGAAGCTTAAAAGGAAGGCATAAAGAGAAAAAAAAAATACCTAATGAAATCATCTATATCCATTGAACGGGCTCTTTTTTCAGAGTAACCTGTATTTTTTAGGACTGTCTGTATTTTCTCTGCTATTTTGAAGTTTTCAGGTATTTCCTGTCAATGGAAAATAGGATACAATTTCATTTTCTATTCATAGCATAGAAGAAGGTTCATTTAAATAATCTATTCTTTTCCTGCTTTTAGAATAGTTCTTGTTTCAAGTGATAGAAACAAGTTGTGTTTTTTCTTGTATGGATTATTGCATTCTTCTGTTCTTGTATCTGAAATTTTATACCTTAGCTCATTCATGATAAATGAATCACAACAGAGTGCTAAGCAGACACGAGAAGTTTTCTTACTAGATTAGTAAAAGTCCTGGAGACATGTACGGCCAATATATATTAATAACATACTCAGCTTTCAGCTTTTTCACTGTAATTTAGTGACCCTTTCAGATTTTTCTCTAAGAAAAGTCGTAAGTTCCTCGCTCCCTCAAACTGTCTCGGAAAAACTTTAACATGTTAAGCTTTTTAATGTTAATTTTTTACTCTTACAGAAGTCAGTATGTAGGTCACAGTACACAGAAATAGAATTTAATATATTAAAAAGAAACTTACTGTATTATGTAAGGAACAATGAATTCGGTAATTACGATCCAGCAACTGCTCTACAGCACTTGACCTGAAAGAAATACAAGTTTAAGATGAAAACTGAGCTTTAACTAGTTTTTTTTACTTGATTGGTTGATAATCTTTACTATAAAAAGCTGTAATGACTACACAGAGCTGTTCTTTTTAAACAGCTGCCTAGTTTTCTTCTAAAAGAAAAAGCTTGAGACCTCAGCAGAAATCCTCCATCATGGTTTATCGCCGGCTGTGCTGGCATGCACATAGCGCTGGTATGCATTTGCACAAAAGAAATGGTTAACTGGATGGGCTCTCAAACTTTGAAAAGATTTCCTTTAATAGAAGTTACTTACTTAAATGCTGCAGAGAGTGTCTTGTTTTTCCTAACAAAGGCTATCCTTACCAGACCATCCCACTCCTGAAATGAAAAATCTCCGAGTTTACAGAAAGGAACACACAGCTACTACAAACAAGAACAGTCACTACTGGCAATTTCACAACAATATTGAACACAAAGAAAAATCTTCCAGGAAAATCCATTTCCAAACAATACAAAACCAGTCCTGTCTTGGACAAAGCAATACGAGCAGACGAGAAAGTACCTCACCCACAGGAACCTTTGAATTGTTCTTTTTTGTGCCTAGGCTCTATTGGCCAGATCTTAGTGCTGAGAAGGCAGATACTTGAAGAAAATCTGGCTAACCTTGGGCAAGGTTGAAATAGTCTTGAGGATCAAAGTGTTTTAAAAATTACCTTTATGAATACTATCCTGTAACATCTGCCTTCTGAGATTATACACACTCATCTGAAGATTACACTTCTCATATATACTCCTTTGATCATAACCGACAAAGTCATCAGCCAGAAGGGTCTCTGGGAGATACGAACCACAATGACAGGGACGTTATTACTAGCAAATCTCCAACTGACACGGAGATGGTACCTCTGTCTTTTCAGAAATACTGTAAACAAAGCTGCACCCAAATTGACGGTGGCATGTTCAGGTAACGTCCTAACAATAGCATGATCAATAGAGGAATAAGTATTTTAGAATTATGTAAATGCCAATGAATAGCTGGTACTTAGTTCCATGTGCTGTTTTCACTACTAATAGGTTAAAAGAAAAATGAAATTAAGTATTATCACTAATATGTTACTAGAGTATACCATGCTCACCTGGAAGTTGATAGGTGGTGGTGGGTTCTTTGGCTCTATTCTGACAACACTGGATTCAACTTTGGGAGGGGGCCTGAAGTTGTTCTTTCCAACCTGTTAGTCAGGAGAAGTCAGGCAGCTGTATGAATAAGCAGCAAATCCTCGCTTTCCTAAAAACATTCTTCTATCCTTGATAGCTCCGTTAGCTAACACAGAATGACCTACCTTCATCAGATGGTCCACTCGGGCTAGTAACTGAGTATTAATAGAGAGTCTGCAGTATAGTTTAGTTCCTGGTTTTGCAACCAAACGAAGTGCAAATTCCCTTTGAAACATAAGTATGGCACACCTGAGAATAACAGAAACGAGAAAATGAATTTTAAGTAATCAACTTTTACATGAAAAGCCAACTAACACACTTGGAAAACACAGGATTTGCCTCAGTGCCTAGAAGCAATAAAAGTTTGTCATAAACAAACTCTGCCTAAATTAGCTCATTGTATTAAAAAAACCACACAAACACAAAACATAGTGAAACCATCTAAATCTCCTTAAGCTCCAATAGAATTTGATTCTTCATATTGCTAAACGGATCAGGATCAAAGACAGAGAGGCTAGTCTCAGTTTTGTGCCCGACTGCAAGAAATAATCGTAAATACTTCTATGAGTCCTACAAATCCGAACTCTCTAGCTCCAAAAACTAACCAGTAATTTCACTAACGTTAGTGCTTCAGTGAGAGAAATAAAGAACCAGTGACACACTGAACAGCACACAGAAGCATCTGGGCAGTTATATTTTTAGACCAGACAACAGAAGCGTCTTGGCTTTGATCCTACCCTCTCCACCCTTCCTTTCTCAGGTAGGAAGGCCATTTGAAATGCTACAATGCCCTGCTTATTCCTGGAATAACAGTTAGTTATAATACTAGTGTAAAGAGGTGCAACACCTGTTTTCATCAGCTGGACACTAACGCCAAGACTAAATTTTCTCCTTGTGCTTAACACATTGACAACTACTAGCTTCCAGGCACTGGCAGGTTTCATATTACAGAAAAATCCTGGTGCAGCTCTGATCTATCAAACTGGTATTTTAAGAACTAAAAAAATTTGGGAATATTTTTAATTTTTTTTTTTTCCTATCAGGTAATACAGAGCTCTCTTCTTACACGTACCTGAAAAAAGGTCTATGAAGCAACAACTTGAAAACAAAAGGTGAAGAAATCTGAGGAAAAGCATAATAATGTTAGTACAATTTCTGGGAAATTATCATTTAAGAAGAAGAAAGTTTTTCCATGTTGTTTAGCCCATACCTGGTAAGGCAAGTTAGCCACACATGCATCAAAGAATGGTAAGTCTGTTTTCAAGACATCGCCAACCTTGATTTCAAGCTTATTTGCCAGACACCTGGGGGAAAATACACTGTGGTTGTCCTCAGAGAAGCATGTTGCCAAAATTTTTGCCAAAGCAGCTCCACTGCTTTCAGCGCTTGCAGTTTCCACAGCCGATACTTACGTGCCCTGGACTCTCTTCTGAAGTTCACCAACAAGTCTAGGGTCAATTTCACAAGCAATAACCTGAAAACAAAGTACGTATTTGCAACTTCATACAACTCCTCTTAACTGGGATTAAAATTTTGATTGTAAAAAAACACCTGTATCTATTGCTACAAGTTTAAATAATTCTTAAAAATTCCCTGTTAGGCTATGCACCTTGCTCTCTCCCCAGAAACATGCAAGCCTTAGCCCATAAATGGGCAACAACAATATAGTTTGACAAAACCACGCAAGCTTTCCATGAAAAGCTAAAAATTCACTGGAATTATACAAATGTTAAGAAAAGCAGCCATACAGTAAATCTACTTATTTGAATCAAGGAAATGAGGATCCTTCTGTTTGCCAAAGTCTAAGCCACAATGTGGTGAAAGCTTGGGAAGGTGCGGGGGAAAATTTCCACCTACTTTTTTTACTTTCTCCAACATCTTTACTGTCAGGTTCCCAGTTCCCGGGCCCACTTCCAGAATGACATCTGTGCGTCGTAGGGCAGCCTAAGAACAAACGGCATTTCAGTTGTTTTTCTTGAACCGACTTCCAGCAACCATTTAATTTTATAACGAAAGGCGGGCGCAGCTCAGCAAAAAGCCGAAATCAGCTGGCAGAGGAGCGTGAAAAGAAAGGGACGAGAGGGAAACGGTGACAACAGCAACGCCTTAAAGCTAATTTATGAGCCACCTTTGGCCGGGCGCAGAAAAGCGAGCAGGCGTGCACATGTTAAAGAAATTAAAAAAGGGCGTACGAAGGCCGTAAGGGGCAGTGCAGACGGAAGGGCCCAGGCCGGGAAGAAGGCCGTGCACCACCAGGCTCCCT
>VFFE01007157.1:155088-166316 GCA_008921705.1 Burhinus oedicnemus | reverse complement strand
AGCTATGTCAGAATGAGATTTCATTTCTCTAGCTTTCTCATGATCACTGTAACAGTTTTACTCCTCAATTTTTTTTTTTCCTCAAGGTTGGAAAAATAAACTTCTTTTTCAGTGTCAAACAAATGTAAATCCTCAAGCCTGTATGCTAAAGAGAAACTGCTTGGTTGGTTATTTAGAAACCTTCAGTATATAAATATTTAACATATATCTGTATTATGAAAAGTTTATGTAGGTTATAAACACTGTTTTGTAGAAAACCAGTTTTAATTGTCAGACTTCATAGTTGCTTTTATATATGTTTCTCTAATTTGCTGTAATGCTGTTTCTGTGGTCATTATAAATGTAATATCTGTTTGTGTCATCTGGAGAGCAATGTTTTGTTTTGTCTTTCTAGAGTACAAGAATGTATTTATATTGGAAATCAGGCAATTGGCATTCTTAGTTCAGCTGATTAGCATTTTTTATGCTAAACAGATAATGAAGGAATACAAATATACTGAGGAAAATTCAGTTTCATTTAGGACTCTAATTGTGAAACTGAAATTCATCCTCTTAATCTATATAAAATGTCTAGATCAATTTAAATTGTAGAATTTAACTATCTGATATGGGTCATTTTCTCTTTTGGGGAAAAACTTTTCGGAAAATACAAAAATGTTAATACTCTTCACCTTTGCTTCTTTCAGAGAACCCCATGGTTTGCTTTGCCTACAGCTGAAGTCATCACTCGTTGCGGTTTTGCTCTTAGTTTGCTGTGCTTCACAGGAGAGGTAACTGGTTTAAAATCAAAATATTTCCTGTAATTCCTCAAATCTAGTAAATGTGCTTGAAATGATAGTCTTAATGCTCACTGATGCTGAGAGATTTCTGAAAGCAAAATAGTTGAATGACCATACCTTGACACTGCCTGTGAGTGGGTGTAATGGTATGTGTATTACACAGTGTAGTCTAATGAAAAATTAGTGTGGGGTGTTTAGATAATACAAGTGGAAAATACCTACTATATTTACTGTCTTTTTTTTCTTAAGTGTTTTTCTTCCTTTTTCAATGTTCTCAGATTTTCATGGATCTCAATAGTGCTAGCACTATTGTTTTGCGAGTCTTGACCCAAGCTACTAGTCAAGATACTGCAGTGTTGAAGCCAGCTGAGGAACAACTGAAACAGTGGGAAACACAGCCAGGTTTTTATTCGGTCTTGTTGGTAAGACACAGTGGAAAATGTGCTATTAAGTAAACTTTGAGTAATTTTGAATGTGGCTCTCTAGAATACTGTTGAACCATGACCTCTGGCTGAGAGAAGCCTTAAGTCATCGTGGTCCAGTTAGTAGTATCCTTATGCTGTGTGGTGGTAGGCATTATCATCACTGTGTCTCAAAGCAGGCTCTTTTGCCAGGCATTCAGGAAAAGGAGGAAATCCAACTTCTAGCGGCATGAGAGGGTGGGATCTAGTGCTAAACCTGTTGTTGGCCTGTTGTGAATTCTAGATAATAGAAGGCCAAGACGACCCTTGTCAAGGGAATTACCTTTACCGCCCCATGAGGCAGGGACACTTGTATATACCAAGGCACTAACCACCTTTTCTTTATTGTGGAGGTAATGCATTATGACCGTTTTCATAGAACTTCCCCCATGCTTTTCATCGCACTAAGTTTGAGACCCAGCTGGGACTGCTTTCCTCTTTGTCAGTGGAGAGAGGATCCCAGGGAGATCAGCTGACTGGGCTGGTAGTAAGGTTCCTGAAATGGGAAAGGTGAATACTTCCGAAGGTACTGTGACCATTGATGAAATAAATGCATTAATATGGTGCAAGGTGATGAAAACATAGTCAAAGAAGGAGACCCAGCTGTTTCAGAGAAGACACTCAGAAGCCAACAGTGTTGTTATTCTCCAATTCCTATATATATGTTTATAATGGTCTTTAAAACACAGATAAACTGCTTTTCCTACAAACATCTGTCTTCACTGCATAGGATGAATGACTCAGAGTTGTGGAGTGACATGTTCTGTTATCTATAGACCCTCTGTTTCATTTGCTTGGGAACTTAAAGGCAAGTCAGGGGATTTAGGGATGGGGGAAAAAAATTCTGACTTTAGACCTGTCAAACTGTGTTTTACCCACTGCCTTTGCCATAGTGTTTCTGTGGTGATAAACGACCGTGATAGAAAACAGTAGAAATTGCCACTGACTGGGCATGCTTTATTTCCTGGATGTGTGCTGTGAGAGCTGACAGCTCAGGTAGTAGACAAATTGAGCAGCTGTAATTGAGGTTGATGTGAGTTAGTTTTAAATATAAGGGCGAAAAATGCAGGGTTTGAAAGGATCAAATACTGTTACTTCTACTAATGTGGTTAACTAGCCCTGTTTGGGGACACATCAGCCTTCTTCAAGTGTGAAATATAAGCAGTAATCTTCCAAACTAAATAGAAGTAGAGAATCTGTACTTCTTTGTTTAACTTGATTATGACAGGTGGACTGCCTGGGAGAGAGGATAGTAGGTACCTTCTCAGTGGAGTAGAAAAGGGTGGAAAGAAGCAGGTGATGATAAATAGAGAGTTGGTAAGACAGTTAATCTCTATGGGATATGGAAAGTAATATAATTACTTACTGTCGGATATGTTTGCCTCTGGGATGATCAGGATAGATAAAATTTCAATGAATGATGAAACATGCATCTTTGAATCTACAATTTTTAGTACCTGGTGGAGTTACTAATGTTCGTTTCTGTGCTTCTCTTTTGAAGGTGTTATGTACCTGTCTTTTGAAGAACAGAGCTGAAAAGTCAGAGTGGCTGTTTTTGAAAAGCAACCTCTGTCCTTCACCAGTTGTATCACTTTATGTATTGTTTAGCTTCATTCCTGTTAATTCCATGACAGCATTAGTGTGTTGTATTAAATACTTCATGTTTTGGGAAGCTCATATATAGATACAGAGTATATAAAGAGGTTTCATTGTTTCTTGTGTAGATATCTTGGCCTTTTTTTGCAATTTTGTCCAGGCCTAGTCTTGTTTTATGGTATTTTGATTTGAGAAAGCTTTGCTTCTGATGAGTATTTTAGCAAGGAGGGGAGAATGGTAATTGGAAGGCTCAATGGGAGTTTCAGAACAAGTAGTTTTCTTTTTCCGTGTTTCGTTTGTTTTGCAATGCTTTTCACGGATATGAGGCTAAAGCAGTGTTTGAAGTTTCATCTTTGTATTGTAAAATGCTGAAGTTGCACTTGGGAAAGGTCAAATCTTTCAAAGGTTTAATCCCTCTTCCTAAATAAGCTTCGGGAAAGGAAGACATATTACATACAGATCCTTTTCACATTCTGTAGTGTTTGTCAGTGGGCTACACTGTCTTTGGTGTTTTTCTAAAGGTTGCTAGTTTTGGAGTTTGTACCTTTGTTGGCACGTAAGTCTGTTTGCTTTCTAGTGATTGGAGTTCTTGAGGGTTTTTTTTAATGTTGGGCGTTATATCTAGAAAGCTGTTACTATTGTAGAAATAGAGTTTGAGAGGAGGTTAAGTTTTGGACTCATGGTGAAACGCTTGATGAGGTCCCAGGTGTCCATAGCGCTGAGTTCTTTCAAGGGTTTATTTATAGTTCTTCAGACATGGTATCCAAAAGTAGCTCTTGACCTGAATCCTGGCATTTTTCATGTCCTTTCTTAGTGGCCTTCTAAAAGTAATTGATGCAAGTGGTGCACTCTTTTTCTACAGTGCATGGTATAATAAGACCACTATTTGCTCCCTAAAGGGGAGGGGGTAATGTCTCACCCCCTCAAGAAGGATCCGTCTGATGCAGTGGAAAACAGGAGAGCTGCTGTTCAGAGTAGTACCTGTATTAAGATTCGATAGCCTACCTTTATTTTAGCTTTTCCTGCTTGGTTAATTTTACAATGTTACTACGTAAAATAATCCCTCTGTGTTTGTCTGTATATACATACAGGTACATGAAAGTGTATACAGCTAGATACAGATATATGTATGTTTATAGATATATAGCTTTTTAGTAGTAGAAACTAATTTCGTAGAATAAGCATAGGCAAATTTGAGAGTGCCTGTCTACCAGGTCACTGTTTTGCAGTCAACGTTGGTAATCAGGACCATTTTCAGCACATGGCAAGGTACTGAAGAAATCTCCTGAAAGGTCTCAGAAGTCTGTAGCACTGCACAATACAGAATAATTTCTTATTCTAGTCAGAATCCAGCTATGTCATTGAAGAGTGCAATAACTGGCTGGTGCTAGTAATTATTACCATTTTATTCCCTGCTCAGCCAGGCGAGATTAGAAATACATTTGCCATATATGTTGGGTTTATTTTTATAAATCAAGTATTAGGGCTAGTGATAAGCATTTTTGTAATCTTTAAAAATTAACGTTTAACACATTGTTTCACTTGTCTGTCAAATGCTGACTAATGTATTTTGTTTATATACACTTGTACATGCAGAGGTGTGTGTGTATATACGTATGCCAGTGCATCATGTGTTGATAAAATTTCTATCCTCTCTGTGGCATATGGAGCAGCTTTTAACTTCATCTTTTTTTTTAAACAGAATATCTTTACAAATCATACCCTGGATGTGAATGTAAGATGGCTAGCTGTGCTGTACTTTAAAAATGGAATTGATCGCTACTGGAGACGGGTCGCACCACAGTAAGTTCTGATTTTCTTCCACTTCACTTCCCACAGTAGGTTTTGTTACAGTTGCCAAACTGGAGAAGAGGAAATTCCTTGGCTGATAGAAGTTATTTCAGAATTCATGGTGAAACTGATAAAATGTTTCAATATTACGACTGACTAATGAACCAGTCTGTTTTCATATTACTTCTTACAGCTCTGTTCATGTTTTACTTTTAAAAACTGAGTTAGAAGGCTATTTCATAGAAACCAGAATTTGAAGTGACGTGATAAGCCTTATAAAGTTAACACCTGGAATTTCTGGTAGTGGCAGATGTTAAAGGTAGGAAGTGTCTTGAGAGGTTATTAAGGACACATTTCATTTAAGATGATTAATAATTCATATTCAATATGTACATGAGAAAGAGGAAGCAGCTACCATGATAGCAAGTACTGGTCTTCATTTTCTGTTGTTCTGATAAGGTATGACAAAAAGTTCTGCAAAGAAGCTAAAAATCTAACCAGTATTCTCAAGCACCAAATCATTTACATAAAAGTTACAAACAATGCCATTACAATTTGTCATAGAATCATAAAATAGCTTGGGTTGGAAGGGACCTTTAAAGGTCATCTAGTCCAACCCCCCTGCAGTCAGCAGGGAGGTCTTCAACTAGATCAGGTTGCTCAGAGCCCTGTACAGCCTGACCTTGAATGTTTCCAGGGATGGGGCATCTAACCACCTCTCTGGGCAACCTGTTCCAGTGTTTCACCACCCTCATTGTAAAAAATGTCTTCTTTATATCTAGTCTGAATCTACCCTCTTTTAGTTTAAAACCGTTACCCCTTGTCCTATTGCTAACAACCCGACCAAGAATTTTGTCTCCATCTCTGTTATAAGCCCCCTTTAAGTACTGAAAGACCACAATAAAGTTTCCCTGGACCCTTCTGTTCTCCAGGCTGAACAACCCCAACTCTCCCAGCCTTTCCTCGTAGGAGAGGTGTTCCATCCTGCTAATTGTTTTTCTGGCCACCCTTCTGGACTCGCTCCAACAGGTCCATGTCTTTCTTGTGCTGAGGGCTCCAGAGCTGGATGCAGTACTCCAGATGGGGTCTCACCAGAGTGGAGTAGAGGGGCAGAATCACCTCCCTTGACCTGCTGGCCACACTTCTTTTGATGCAGCCCAGGATACAATTGGTTTTCTGGGCTGCGAGTGCACATTCGTGCCTCCTGACCAGCTTTTTATCCACAGATACCGCCAAGTCCTTCTTGGCAGGGCTGCTCTGAATCCCTTCATCTCCCAGCCTGTATTGATACTGGTGGTTGCTCTGACTCAGGTGCAGGACCCTGCACTTGGCCTTGTTGAACCTCCCAAGGTGTACATGGGCCAACTTCTCAAGCTTGTCCGGGTCCGTCTGGATGGCATCTCATCCCTCAGGCACATTAGCTGCACCACTCAGCTTCGTGTGGTCTGCAGACTTACTGAGGGTGCACTCAATCCCACTGTCTATGTCACTGATGAGGGACACCACTTGTCACTCATCTCCATCTGGACATTGAGCTGTTGCCTACTACCCTCTGGACGCAACCGTCCAACCAATTCCTCATCCACCGAACAGTCCACCCATCAAATCCATATCTCTCCAATTTAGAGAGAAGGATGTTGTGGGGGACTGTGTCAAAAGCCTTACAGAAGTTCAGATAGATGACATCTATAGCTCTTCTTTTGTCCACTGATGTAGTCACCCCACCATAGAAGGCCAGTAGGTTGGTCAGGCAGGACTTGCCCTTGGTGAACCCATGCTGGCTGTCTCAAATCACCTCCCTGTCCACTATATGCCTTAGCATAGCTTCTAGGAGATCTGTTCCATGATTTTCCCAGGCACAGAAGTGAGGCTGATAGGTTGGTAGTTCCCAGGATCCTCCTTTCTACCCTTTTTAAAAATGGGTGCAATGTTTCCCTTTTTCCAGTCACTGGGGACTTCCCCTGACTGCCATGACTTTTGAAATAATCACTGAGAGTGGCTTGGCAACTACATCAGCCAATTCCCTCAGGACTCTGGGATGCATCTTATCAGGTCCCATAGACTTATATGTGTTCAGGTTCCTCAGGTGATTGCGAACCTGATCTCTAACAGTGGGAGGGACTTGGCTCCCCTAGTCCCAGCCTTGTGGTCCATCCACTTGAGAGGTTTCATAAGAGAGGTTGCCAGTGAAGATTGAGGCAAAGAAGTTGTTGAGTACCTTACCCTTCTCCTTGTCCATTGTTACCAGTTTGCCAGTCTTGCTCATCAGGGGATGGGGCTACACTTTCTTTGACCTTTCTTTTCTGGCTGACATAGCTGTAGAAGCCCTTCTTATTATTCTTTGTGTCCTATGCCACATTCAGCTCCAGCTGCACCCTGGCCTTCCTGATCCCATCCCCACACAATCAGGCAGCATCCCTATACTCTTCTCAGGATACCTGTCCCTGCTTCCACTGCCTGTGCATTTCCTTGCCCTTTAGTTTGACCAGCAGGTCTTGACTCAGCCATGCTGGTCTCTTGCCCTCCTTTCCTGATTTCTTACACCTTGGTATCGAGAGCTTTTGCGCTCTGTGGAAAGTGTGCTTAAAGATCTGCCAGCTCTGTTCTGCTCCCTTGTCCCTGAGGGAAGTTTCCCAGGGGGTCCTATTGACTAACTCCTTGAAGAGCTGGAATTTTGCTTTCCTGAAATTCAGAGTCTGGACTTTACTGTTTGCCTGACCCATATTCCTAAGGACTGCATACTCCAGCTGTGCATGATCACTGCAGCCCAGGTTGCAGTGGGCTAAAGGTTTTCTTTGTTGCCTCGGTCTCTAATTCTTACCATAGGCTTTCAACCTGCTCGTCACTATTCTTCAGAGAAGCTCTTCACACTCTAGCCATTTCTTGATGTAGAAGGCAACCCCTCCACCTCTCCTTCATCTCCTGTCCCTTCTGAACCGCTTGTAGCCATGGATATCCACACTCCATTCTTGGAATTCATGCCAACTAGGTTGTAGCTTTCTAATGATGGTGACGGTAAAGTTGAGTGTTTATGGGTAAGATCAGGGGGAGGGCCAACAAGGCAGATATCATGGTGGTAGTCTGTTACAGACTGCACAACCAGGATGCAGAGGCAGACAAAATATTCTATAAACAGCTGGGAGAAGTCTCAAGATTGCTAGCCCTTGTCCTCATGGGGGACTTCAACTTACCAGGTATGTGCTGGGAATACAATACAGCAGAGAGGGAACAGTCTGGGAGGTTCCTAGAGTGTGTTGATGATAACTTCCTGACACAGCTGATGAGAGAGCCAGCTAGACAAGGGGCCCTGCTGGACCTGTTGTTCGTAAACAGAGAAGGACTTGTTGTGGATGTGGTGGTTGGAGGCCATCTTGGGCATAGCAGTCATGAAATGATAGTTTTTGATTCTTGGAGAAGCAAGGAGGGGGATGTCAGCAGAACTGCCATCTTGGACTTCCAGAGGGCGGACTTTGGTCTTTTCAGGAGCCTGGTTGACGTTGTCCCTGGAGAGGCAGTCCTGAAGGGCAAAGGAGCCCAGGAAGGCTGGACATTTTTCAAGACGGAAGTCTTAAAGGTGCAGGAGCAGGCCGTCCCCACGTACTGAAAAATGAGCCGTCAGGGAAAAATACCAGCCTAGCTGAACAGAGACCTATGGTTGCAACTGAGGGGAAAAAAGGAGAATTTATGCCCTTTGGAAGAAGGGGCAGGCCACTCATGAGGACTACAAAGATGTTGTGAGGCTATATAGGGAGAAAATTAGGACCAAAGCCCAGCTGGAACTTAACCTGGCTTCTTAACCTGTCCTGTTAAGGACAATAAAAAAAGTTTCTATAAATACATTAGTGATAAAAGGAGGACTAAAGGTAATCTCTCTCCTTTAGTAAACTGGGGCAGAAACATAGTGACAAAGGATAAAGAAAAGGCTGAGGTACTTAATGCCTTCTTTGTCTGAGTCTTTAACAGTAAGACCAGTTGTTCCCTGAGTACCCAGCCCTCTGAGCTAGTAGATAGGGGCAGGGAGCAGAAAGAAGCCCCCCATAATCCAAGGGCAAATGGTGAGGGACCTGCTACACCACTTAGACATACACAAGTCTATGGGGCTAGATGGGATCCAACCAACAGTACTGAGAGAGCTGGCAGATGTGCTCACCAAGCCACTTTTCCATCAGCAGTCCGGGCTAACTGGGGAGGTCCCAGTTGACTGGAGGTTAGCAAATGTGACGCCCATCCACAAGAAGGGCCGGAAGGAGGATCTGGGGAACTACAGGCCTGTCAGTCTGACCTCAGTGCCAGGGCAGGTCATGGAGCATATCATCCGGAGTGCCATTACGTGGCACATGTAGAACAACCAGGTGATCAGGCCCAGCCAGCATGGATTTATGAAAGGCAGGTCCTGCTTGACTAACCTGAACTCCTTCTATGACAACGTGACCCACATAGTGGATGAGGGAAACATGGATGTTGTTTACCTGGAGTTCAGTAAAGCCTTCAACACTGTTTCCCACAACTTTCTCCTGGAGAAACTGGCTGCTCGTGGCTTGGACAGGTGTACACTTCACTGGGTAAAAAACTGGCTGGATGGCCAAGCTTAAAGAGTTGTGGTGAATGGCATTAAATCCAGTTGGTGATTGGTCACAAGTGGTGCCCCCCAGGGGCTCGGTATTGGGACCGGTTCTGTTTAATATCTTTATCAATCATCTGGACAAGGGGATCAAGTACACCCTCAGTAAGTTTGCAGACGACACCATGTAGGGTGGGAGCGTAGGCCTGCTTGAAGGTAGGATGGCCTTACAGAGGGATCTGGACAGGCTGGATCAATAAGCCAAGACCAATGGTATGAGGTTCAACAAGGCCAAGTGCCAAGTCCTGCACTTGGGTCACAACAACCCCATGCAGTGCTACAGGCTTGGGGAAGAGTGGCTGGAAAGCTGCCCAGAGGAAAAGGCTCTGGGGGTGTTGGTGGACAGCCGACTGAATATGAGCCAGCAGTGTGCCCAGGTGGCCAAGAAGGCCAATAGCATCCTGGCCGTGTATCAGGAACAGTGTGGTGAGCAGGACTAGGGAAGAGATCATGGCCCAGTACTCATCACTGGTGAAGCCCCACCTTGAATAGTGTGTTCAGGTTTGGGCCCCTCACTACAAGAAAGACATTGAGGTTCTGGAGCATGTCCAGAGAAGGGCAACAAAGCTGTTGAGGGGTCTAGAGCACAAGTCTTATGAGGAGCAGCTGAGGGAACTGGGGTTGTTTAGTCTGGAGAAAAGGAGGCTGAGGGGAGACCTTATTGCTCTCTACAACTACCTGAAAGGAGGTTGCAGAGAGGGGAGAATTGGTCTTTTCTCCCAAGTAACAAGCAATAGGGAAAGAGGAAATGGCCTCAAGTTGTACCAGGGGAAGTTTAGATTGGGTATTAGGAAAAAATTCTTGACTGAAAGGGTTTGGAAGCATTGGAACAGGCTGCCCAGGGAAGTGGTGGAATCGCCATCCCTGGAGGCATTTAAAAGACGAGTAGACGTGGTGCTTAGGGCCATGGTTTTGTGGTGGTTTTGGCAATGTTAGGTTGATGGTTGGACTTGATGATCTTAAAGGTTTCTGCCAACCTAGGGGATTCTATGATTCTGATTTCAAAAAGGTTTTCAATTTCACTATTTTCAGGAACTAAGACAGACCTGGAAGTATTCAGTCCATCTCTTAAATGCCAGCAATAGATGGGACGTTACTGTCAGGTTGTGTAGGGTGTAAACTGGCATTCCAGTTCCAGTTTTTATGGCTTATGAATCTAAGCTAGTTCAGAAAGTATGGCATAATTTTCATTGTGATATTTGTTTGAGATAGTGCAATGTATTTTGCCTTACACTGTAAGCTTTTCTGAAGAGCCACCAAAAGAGGGAGAAGAGAAATTCTGCATCTGTGGGACATTTTAAATAGTGTAGTACTCCTTCATTATTATGTAAAGCACTGGAGGTTTTGTATATGTGGATTAGTATACAATTGCAAAACATCTGCAAGCATTCGGATTCTCTTCTATTCAAGAGGAAAGTACCATCTTTTGCATGGAAGATGGCATATATCCTTAATGTTTCTGGTTTAAGTGATGATGGAATGCTGCTTACATTACTGATACTTAGCAAGCGTTATTCAGAGCAATTAAAATATATTGTTCCAATTTGTTAATATTTTTAGATAGATATTAGTAGCACTTCTGGTGACAAAACCATGGTTCATTTCCTGCAGAAGTGGTGACTACAATTTTACTGTTTGAACCGAGGTAAAAATTGAGTAACAGCCTTCCAATGTACTTTTCCTGTTGTAAATTTAATGCGATTAAAAAAAAAAAAAAGGCTATTATTAAAGATTCTGTGGAGTAAATCCATATTAAATTTCCAGTATAAGTCCGATCTTTTCCCCCGTTTCTATTTTTGTTATTCCAAATTTAACGCAATGTATAAAATAAATTTTATACAATACGGGCTGTTATTAAAGATTACATGTGGTAAATATGTATTAAATTTCCAATCTATGTCCAATTTTTTCTGCATTCCTAATTTGCTTTCTAAATTTCTCGTATGTGACATCTTGTCAGTATTTTGCACTCACCCAGAT